>WOXC01000458.1:0-151976 GCA_011680675.1 Gymnobelideus leadbeateri | reverse complement strand
AGTGCCTTCTCAGCCCAAGAGCCCAGCTGGCTAGAAAAAACGGAAAAGTCTTCCTAATTACCTCAGGTTAGTCATTTCTTTGGATCAGGATCCAGGGCCCCTCTATAAGAGGCCTCATTCTAGCTTATCATGAGCATTCCATATACCTACCAAATTTAATCTTGGAAGACTATAAACCAGGTGATGATTATTTGCCTCCAAACTGCCAAATGGTTCTGGGGTTCAGGGCAACCCAGTTTTCAAACCCGAACTCTCTTTCATCCTCCTATATGGATGAGTGGTTTTAAAAATATATATAGAAAGGTAGAGAGAGATCATGCCAAGCCCAGAGAGCAAGATCATGGTCTCTTTCATTTGTTCAGTCACATTCCTGGTCCACTTATGTGCAGATACATCTGAAGGGTTTTGCACTCTGCCCTCACAATATGAGGTCTTCTTGCTCATACTGAAAACAAGAAAGTTATTTAGGAGGATGTCTTCACCTGATGCTGCAGGCTTTATGTTGACAGACTTGAGAGAGGTGAAACAGATATCTGAGTGGGAAAGAAGGCAACCCAAGGGCATCATGGAAACAGGAAGGGAGCATGTATGCCTGATCTCTCAAGATTCTGTGGATCTTGGGAAACGGCCTTGGAGGTCAAGAGATGACAGTCAACAAGGTGGAGAGAGCAGAAGAGCAGGTATAAGAGACTAGTAGCAGCTACAGGAGAAGGAATGGCTGATTCATCATGAGGAGCAGAAAGTCTTGTGAACCCTTGGAAAGGTATATGCACAATGGGCAAATCTTAGTCTCTGCTTTCAAAACTTCAGGAAAAATGAATAGATATTGCTGGAGAAATTGCTGAAAGCTGAAGGAACAGCAACAATAATCATTTAGTGATCAATGGGGTCATGTCAGGTGAGGCAGTCTTTTGAACATTGCAATGTGGGAAATACTTCATTTGGACTCCTACTCTGTTCCAATCAGTATTAATCATTTTGCTATGATTCCCATAGGAGTAGCAATTATAAGTTCTGTATATTGGGCTCCAGAGCTGTGAACTGAAAGTTGTAAGTTCACTTGCTTAATCTTAGAAAGGTAATTATAGGCCCTCAACCCTTGTTTGTTCCATTCGATGGTAGCCAAGCCCAATGTGGTGGAGGTGACTTGATTACATGGGAAGTTCTCTCACTTATTTTGTACCTCTGGGCCCCTCTCTTGTTCAACATGAGCAGGTGACCATTTTATAACCACTTAGTCAGTGGAGATACCCCACCGTAGACCCTTCCCTGCTGACATTTTTATCTGATGCATCATTTTTTGGCCCACAAAGCAAGGTCTATCAATGGAATTTTGTATTTTGTGTAGCCTCTTTTGAGTGCTCAGTTGCCAAATCTTGTATCAAGATTTATAAAACAAGACCCTGGAAGAAGGCAGCATCTCAGATCATGAGGAAGATCTGAGGACCAATTCATTAAAGAGGACCATGGACTCTTTAATAAAGTGCTATTGGCTCAGAGCTCTGCCTCAGTCTCTTTTATTGGAGGTTGAATAATTTTAATCCTGACAACAATCTAGTCTCAGGCTGATGTAGGTACAGCTTCACAGGACAATCCAGCATCCTAGATTAGCTGACGTGAAAGAAGGATCTTGACTTTGATACAGTCAGCTCACCAGGGTTTGATTAACTACACCTCAAAGGGCTAAAGGAGCTGGCAGATATGATTGCTAAGCTGATCTTTAAAATTTAGGACTAATAGGTTCCTGGAGAATGATGGGAACCTGTTAAAAATCTATTTGCCAGGTAGCTTGCAAATTTCCTCCAAGGGGCTTTAAACTAGAAGGCGTAGGGGCCAAGAAGGGGGATCAAAGAAACTACCCATTAATACATAACCAGCTTAGACACCATAGAGAAAAACTACAATGAAATAAGAAGAACAATGAAGTAATTTAGAATTTTACAGCAGACAGAATCTAAGAAAGGATCCAGTGCCAGTGCATGTGGTCTCAAAAGTGTACGCACAAATATGCAAAGTTGAGGCCATAAGCAGGATGCTCTGAGGCCCTCATACAAAGAGGTAAATCTGAGTTGGAGTTAGATATTTGTAGGATGAAATCTATGAGGGGGATATGGCTCTAGGTGGGCGTAACTCAAAAGAAATCAAATAGTAGGGGCAGCTAGGTGGTGCAGTGAATAGAGCACCAGCCCTGGAGTCGGGAAGACCTGAGTTCAAATCTGGCCTCAGACACTTAACATATACTAGCTGTGTGACCTTGGGCAAGTCACTTAACTCCAATTGCCTTAACATCCCCCCTCCAAAAAGAAAAAAGAAAGACTTAAAAAAAAGAAATTAAATAGTTAAAAGGATAAGGTGTTGAATTTTTCTATTAAGAAGGTAGACTTAAGTCAGGAAATCCAGAAATCTGGAAACATGGTGGAGAGTATTTATGATGAACTTTAACACAGAAAAGCAGAAACCATTTAGTCATCTGACGTGACTAAAGTTCAGTCTGACTACAGTCTGGACTATAGACTGGACAAAGAGAAGAAATAGTTGAGTTATTCAGGAAAAACATCATAAGCATGACAGAGGAATACTAGTGATTGAATGCATTAAGTATGGCAAATCTCTCCTAGAATTGTGTGTGTGTGTGTGTGTGTATGTGTGTGTGTGTGTGTGTGTGTGTGCCTAGCTGTTTATCTCTGACTCTGTCTTCTCACCCTTTTCTATCAGTGCATCTCATTCTCTGTCTCTCTCTCTCTTCTTTTCCTCAATCCCCCAAAGCCAAAGTTAATAACACCTTGACTTGCCTTCGTGATAATTTTATCCTTCAAAATGTGGAGAAAGTAACAAGGTGAAATTCTATTCTGGATCTGATTTTCACTGACAAGGAGGACCTTATTGCTGAGGTGGAAATGATAGGAAGTTTGGAAAAGGAAGTGATTACGTTCCTAGAGTGTGACTCCATTGATCGGATCAATGACATCATGAGGGTAATGTCTTGACTCAAAACTGAATTGCATTTAAGTGAGGCAGAGCTGTGCAGTCATCAGCCTCACTCTTGCCTTCAGAGTTATTGGTGTACAGTGGCAAGGCATAAGTCAAGATGATTGGTGATGGCCCAGGATGCAGTGGGAGACATTGGTCTTTTTAAGCTAAGCTCTTTCCAGGTTTCAGTTAGTCTGAGACAACACCCATTCAGTGATTAAGGGCTAGGTAAGAATCGAGGCAAAAGATGCCCTAGTTTGCCTGCTCAGAAAAATCAGTCTGGAAAGAGAAGATGCTCAGAGTTTCTGGCCAGAACAGAAAAACAGTTGCTATTTACACACACTCTGAGCCATCAAAACCCAAACATTGAGCAGCAGAGGCTTGAATTGGGACTTATTATTGGCCAATCAATGAAAGCCAGAATGATTTGGGTTTAAAGGCATAGTCAAGCAGCTCCATGAATCACAATGGGCTTTTTCAAAGTCTTTTTTTTTTTCCTAAGACTATATTTCAAGAAATAATAAATGAAAATGACACAAGATAAAGAGTTAATTGTCCTAGCTTTTAAAAAAATGATGAAATAAATAAATGGGGGAAATCTAGCCCTCAATCCCCAAAATTCTTTGTGAATATGTGATAAAAATTATGTTCCTTTGTACAGAGCATGCACATGAAAGGGTATGATACCCCACAACGATGGAGGGAGAGGAAGAAGAAGAGGAGGAGAAGGAGGGTGATGGTGGCAGCAAGTAATATTACTAGGATGATCGCTGGAGATAAAGCACTTTAGCTGTTCAGAAGGCATGGAGTTCCTAACTGCTTCCAGTTCATTAACCTTGGAATTAACCAAGATTTTGAAAGGTAACAGGTGAAACAATTTATAAAAAACAATTTCAAGCCCAAAGTTCTCCAACTGAAGAGCACCTGATGAATTAGAATGGTTTGTGGTTTTGTTTTGTTTTGTTTTGTTTGTTTGTTTGTGTGTTTTTTTGCTTTTTGGAGGGAGAAAGGTAGGGCAATTGGGGTTAAGTGACTTGCCCAAGGTCATATGGATTTTTTTTTCCGAATTAGAATGTTTTGTTGATCTTTTGGCACCGCAATTTTCTATGATCATTTATTTAAAAAAAAAAATCATTGTCCCTAATTCTGGTGAGGGTTGGGATTCTACATTACACTCTATTGCACAAAATGAATTATGGATTATTCTGAGTTCTTGAAATTCATATCCAACCCAGTAAATCAGCGCTAAATGAGGCTATCTCACCCAAAGTTTAGGATTTCCATTCACTGTAGCTACAGAGGTTGCAAAAGTCAAAAGACCTAGTGGTTCCCAAGGCCATACCAAACATCTGGCTAAAATCTAGTAGACTTACAATAAATCTATTGGGTCCATTAGGAGGCTTGATCTCTCTCACACATCACAGTGTCTAAGATCCCATCACACGGATGCATCTGCTGTTTCTGTGAGAAATAGAATTTCATGGAGATACCTGTTCTGGTGAAGCAGTGAGGCATATATGAGGAAGTTAGGGTATTGAGTGGCGGGGGAGGGGAGGGAGGAGCTAGTGGCTAGGTAGTGGCAGTGGGTCTGCTTATTTAGTGAAGCCTGTGATTGAGTCTGAGGGAGTCTATGGTATGGTTAAAGCCAGATTGTGAGGTTAAATCAGGATATGCCTGTTGTTCAGTGGGACCATTAAGGAAGTTAGACTGTTGGGACTGGGGGCAGTTTTATTAGGATTTCAGCAATGATATGGTTTGGGGGTTGGAAGGGAGAGGGAGAGGTGGAATGACAACAGATGGTGATCAGATAAGGGAATTTCAGAGTAAATGAATGAAGAAGTTGAGTATTTGAGGGTGATGGCAAGGTCAAAGGTAGGACCATCTTTGCAGGTAGCTGAGATGAAATAGAGTTGTAGATCATGGTAATTAAGTTGAAAAAACTGAGAGGTTAGGGTGCAAAATCTCTGAGTTTATAAAATACAGAAAAGCTGCTCATCTACATTTGCATGGAGAGTTTCCACATTGTGAGTCTCCTATACTAATGAAATCATGGGTCCATAGAAAAAACCCTGTTCCCTCCCTTCCAACAACAGCAAAAGCATCATTCAATACTAAAGTCCTACTTATCTTAGCCCCAAATGACTCTGCATTCTCAAATATGTCAAAGATTTTACCTAGTAGGTCCTCACAGACCAGAAAGATTTTCTGCCTTGGTTGCTGTCTTTGTGCCTGCCAGTTGAAGACCATCTTAGCTTAGCATGAAGCTCTTCATTACCAGAGGATTAATAACCATGTGAATGCTTAAGCTATGGAAACCAATAAAATGAGCAGGGACTGTGCTCTTCATCAGCAAAAGGAATGTACCTATGAAGTAAATCCCAGATCCCTCAAAATGTCAAATTGGACAGGCAGTCAAAGACGTTATGAAGCAGAAATACTGTACCCAAAAGGTATTAAGTGGATTAATTTTTAAACATGCAGGAACTTATGAAAATCAGCAAAAGTATATTAATTTTTAAAATCGAGCATATTTAAATGGATTAAATTTTAAATGGGCAGGAACTTAAGAAAATCAGCAGAAGTATATTAATTTTTAAAACTGAGCATATTCCTCATATAAAAATAGCTTCAGTAAAGTTGGACTGCATATTAATTTGGAAATTATAAAAAAAATTCAGACTAGTTTTATCATTCAATTTAAAGTGGCACAAAGGCAAATATTTTTTTCTGAATTTTCAGTCAGTTCTTGTGTAAATATTTTCTCTCCTTCCACACTCTCCCTTTTCATTTCTGTCAGGTTGTCTGTCCACTGTTTCTTGGACTGTATTATGGAAATGTACAATTTATGTGAATGTCAACTCCTTGAAGGCAGGATTTATTTTTTTCATTTTAAGTTATACCATGTGATGAGACAGACTATTTTATTTAAAAGATTCAATTTATTTTTTAAAGTGATATTTCAAAATGTCTGTTTCCTTTGAAACATAAAAGGGGAAAGAAGGTGAGAATAGGCTTTCTGTCGAGTAAATATAATTTTAAAAGTCTTTGCAAGAGCAGTGGCTTTCAGTCAT
The DNA here is from genome assembly GCA_011680675.1 of Gymnobelideus leadbeateri. Taxonomy (NCBI): domain Eukaryota; kingdom Metazoa; phylum Chordata; class Mammalia; order Diprotodontia; family Petauridae; genus Gymnobelideus; species Gymnobelideus leadbeateri. Next base: position 145,935 of record WOXC01000458.1, on the reverse strand, counting down.
TCATGTAAAAGAGAATGTATTTTAAAAGTATTATAGTAGCATCATCCCATACCATATAATTCCTAGCCCACTTCCCTGAAAGTAGGGAAGGGGAAAAAGAATAAGCATTTTTCAGCACCTACTGTGGGCCAAACACTTTACAAATATTATCTCATTTGAAGAAGATAATATTCCTAGAAGGAGTAGTCTTTTATTCTTCTATTACTTTTGTCCAAAGGATACTGGAATTCCACTTAAAGTGTCCACTTCAAACAAAAGTGAGAATTTACAAGCTGATCAAGTGTTCTAGTCTAGTATAACCCCCTTTCTTCTAGTTTAACAAACAGCAAGATTAGTACCTAATACTACCCCCAGGTAAATTACTTATGTTATTGACAACTTTAATCCCTTATCTTGGAAAATCTGATTATTTGTTCCAAAGTACTTTATTTCTGTTTTGTGTTCAACCCACAGGAGAGAGTCATATGTGCTTTGTCATTATTATATGAAAGTGAAATCTCACCATGTGACTTTGGGTAAGTCACATAACCCCAATTGCCCTCCAAAAAGAAAAAAAAAAGTGAAATCTCAGAAAGTTTGGCAGATATCCATGGGTAATTCCTTTCCCTCTGGACCTCAAAATGTCAGGACTATTCGAATGCTGAAATAGAAAATATAAGTTGCCGTTGATAGTTTGTTTCCATATTTTCCAAGTTCAAATTATTAAATCATATGTCTTTCTCTTGTACAAACCAATGCAAAGTGAAAGGAGCAGAACCAGAAAAACATTGTACACAGTATCAGCATCACTGTGTGAAGGTCAGCTATGAAGGACTCAGCTCTTCTTAGCAACACAAAGATCCAAGACAAGTACAAAGGACTCATGAAGGAAAATGCTATCCACATCCAGATAGAGAAATGATGGACCCTAAATACAGATCAAAGCATATTTTTTCCACTAACTTTATTCTTTTTTGTGTTTTTTTTTCCTTTTGATCTATTTCCTTTTCCACAACTATGATGATTATGGAAATTTGTTTTACATGATAGTGCAGGTATAAACTATATCATGCTGCCTACCATTTTCAGAAAAGGGGAAGGAAGGGAGGAAAGGAGAAGAATTTGGCACTCAAAATCTTGTAAAAATCAATACTAAAAATTTCCTTGATATAGAAATCATAAGGAACTTATCAAAGTTGAACTATTTACATTCCTACATGGAAAAATGATAATTGTAACTGATGAAACTTTTCTCAGTATGAAAATAGTGGAAGGAAAGAAATATATATATATACATATATATATACATATATATATATATATATATATATATATATATATAGTCTTTGTCAGAGGGTATATAGTTGTAAGAATACATATGTGAATGTATATATATATATATACATATATATATATATATGTTTACAGGTATACATAGATGGCACAGGACCAATTTAATAGGAAGGGATGATACTTAAAAGGTGATATCAAGAGGTGAGAGAGGAATATAATGAGAGGAGATGGGGAGAGACAGAATGGGGCACTATCATATAGAAGAGGCAAGGGAAAATGGTTACAATGGAGGGGAAAGAACAGGACAGCAAAAGGGAATGGGTCAACCTTATAATCATTGAATTTGGCTCAGGGAGGGAATGACATACACACTAAATAGGGTATCTCACCCTACAGGAGAGTAGGGGGGAAGGGGAGGAGAAGGGGAATGATGGAAGGGAGGGCAGGCTCGGGGGTGGGGGGGGGGAGGGAAGTAGGAAGCACACACTTTTGAAAAGGGGCAGGACCAAAGTAGAGAACAGAACACGTGGAAGGTGGGATAGGAGGGAGGGAAATATAGTCAGTCTTCTACAATATATCTACTATGGTGATGTTTTGCATTAGCTACACATGTACAACCTATATTGAATTGCTTATCTTCCCAGTAAGGGTGGGTGACAAGGGAGGAAAGGAATGAATTTGGAATTCAAAGTTTTAAAACCAAATGTTTAAAAATATATATATATATAAATACTATTATTAATACTATTTTACATGTAATTGGGAAATAAGAGGAGGGGATATCCTGGGGGACTGCTATTTTGGGGAGGTGGGTAGGGGGAAAATGAGAAAATTTGTAACAAAAACTGGTGGAAATGAATGAAGTAAAACAGAAGTTAATAAAGCATTTGAAAAAAAATTTCCTTGATATGTAATTGGGGAAAAAATTTTAAAAAATACTATTAAGAAGGAAAAAAATGTGTGTGTTTCTATCTTGTATGCAAAGACAGTAAATTAAGTAGCTCATTAGGTGAATGACAAATCTGAAATTTCAAATCCCAAAGCCCAGTAAGAGGAGGCTTCTGGACTCTGAGAGGAAATTTGGGGGTCACTGAGACCTGAGGTTGTCTTCCACTAATCACTAAGGAGTGGATTGCTTTATGTCTAAAACTATGTCTCAGTTTCCACACTTGTAAAGTGAGGGAACAGGGATACATGAGCCCTAAGGTCCTATCTTCATCTAGAGTTTATGATCCTGTGATCCTTTGCTCCTCAAGGAAACATAGCACAGTTGGTGAAGCTCTTGGCAAAGAGAAGCTGGGAAAGGTTAGCAGTTTTTGTAATGAAAATGCATTTCCTCTTCTCTCATTCAAAAGAGAGATACTAGTCTCTTTTATAGAGCCATTAAATGCAAGTGGGAGGTTGACATTCAGATATTCTGTCACCAGAACTGCTGGTCTCTGGCTAGAGTAGAAAGAGAGGTTAGGCCACCACCCTGGTCCTGCAGAACCTCCATCTTCTCCTCCATACAATGAAGGGACTGGAAAAAGTTATTAAACTGTTCATAGTCTTGGGCCAGCAACACCAATACTAGGACTAAAGCCCTAAAAGGTTAAAGAATGAGGAATAGAACCATTAAGGACAAAAATACTTTAAGTAATGGTAGCAAAAAATCCTGAAAACTAAAGGACCACCCATCAGTTAGGCGAATGGCTGAATGAGTTATGGTATATAAATGTGATAGAATGTTATGCTATAAGAAACAATGAAGGTAATGGTTTCAGAAAAATCTGGGAAGACCTGTAAGAACTGCTATAGAGTGAAGTGAACAGAACCAGGAGAACAATGTATACGATAGTAAAATACAACAAACAAATATACAATTTAAAAATGTACAATTTATACAACTACAATGAAGCAAAAAAGAAACTTTGAAAGACATAAAAAGTAGGAGCTACACAATTCTTGAGTACTTGTACTGAACTATGCTAAACACCAGAGAGGTGAAGGACTATATGTGCGTATATGTAAACATATGTATACATACACATATATACAGACACACAAACATATATGGGGGAGAGAGGACCAATGGAGAAATTTCTTTTGCTTGCCTACATATATTTGTAACAAAGACTTTCTTTTTCTTTCTTTTTCAGTTGGAGGTGGAAAGGGAGAAGAGAAAGAAGGCAGATTGGGGTTAATTTTTAAAATTAAAGGCTCTGGCTAGATGATTTCTAAAATCCCTTTTCAAATCCCAGATCCTTCAATCGCTTTCTAATTCTTGGGGCTTACCAAGTGTAATAAAAGCTGATCTACATTCAGGAACAAAGTGGGTTAAATGGAGGCCATTTTAAAATTTTGATTGTAACGGTGCCACCTGTTAGGTGGGAAATCTTCAGATTCACAAAATTTAACCTACTGGATTTCATTTGCTCCTCCCTCTACTTATCACCAGACTTATTGTTACTGTATTTTTATTGTCTTATCTCAGGTCAAGCTGTCAATTTGCTGTGTTGTATAGAATAGCAGATGTAATGGCATTTGTATTCCAACACAGTCCTGGACAAACAGTAGCATTGTGACTCTAGGAAAGTGACTTAATTTCCCTTTAGTTTCCCTTTAGTTAGGGCATTAGTTTCATCTGAGGTCTCTCCCAGCTCTGTTAACTATAATCCCATTATTTAGCCAAACAACTGATCATTTGGAAAACAACCAGTTTGTCTGAATTCAGCTATTTTCCAAAGATAGTAATTGATTATTTAAAATAATTATAACCATTTAAGGCACATATTTATACTAGTTCTCATATGAAGACATTTATTTCTTATACCTTGAAATACCTTTGCCTAAATTCCATAGATAAAGGAGCCACAAAGGTAAGAGAAGGATAAGAAATATTCAGGGGAAAATAGGAGGAAAACATAGTTTGTCACACATCAATGTACATTGACCTTTTTGGGGGGCCAATGAAACAGAAATCCCTCTTGTCTTCATAATTAGTGAAACCACTAGAAAATGGAAGTGTATGATGAGAGACAGGAGTAGTCTCTTAGACTACCATGGTTAGGAATCGATACTGGGAGAGGGGTGGAGAAAATATTTTTTTTCCACATCCCAGTGCCCATTCTTGAAATAGCAACTGAAGGGATCCTGTCCTGCATAAGTCTCTTATTTCCCATCATATATTTATTTTTGTCTGAGAGATGTCATGGATTACATCTTATATCAAAAGTTTTTCTTGTTATGTTTCTGAGGGCCAGTCAGTTTTGCTGTAAGAACCAAGTTGTTCACCATTTGCATCAATGCTCTGCCTTCTTGCCAGCATCAAGACACAATGCGAAGAACTCTCAGGGAGAGTACATGAACAGGAAATTAGCTTATATAACCATGATTTAGAAAATCTAAATATCAAATCCAGCTCCACCACTTTCCAGAGAAAGAAACTGAGGCCCAAAGAAGAAGGGCTCACCCAAGGAGCAGGACTGGGATTTAAACTTACATTATTTCACTCTACATCTAGCATCCTTTGTGTTATATTGAGCCCAGATGACACCACCAAAGTGAACTTCAATTTTTTGAGAGAAATAGTATTTAATAGATCCAATCAATGACAGAAAAATACCAAGGAAACTATTATTTCATATATAACAGTGAAATATTATTTCTACAAGGATTTTTATCTTATGGAAGCCAGAAATAGAAATATATATATATATATATATGATGACCAAATGTCCAAATATTAAATTATATAGATTGTACTTTTTTGTTATGATAAACATATAAAATACATACCTCTCTCCTTTGTAGAGAAGATCAAATCCTTCTTTGATTTTATTAAGAGGTAAAACATGGGTTATTAATTGGCCCAAGTCAAATTTTTTTGCCACAAAATCAGACACTAGTTTTGGGAGGTCATCTTTGCTTTTCCAACCTTAAAAAATTAAGCACCGATATTTCAGCTCTTGTAAAATATAAAAAGTCAGTAACAAATACTTGTTAAATGCTTACTTTTAAATGTTAAATGCTTATATGCCAGGCATAGGGGCATAAAAGAAGGCAACGACAGTTTCTGTACATAGAGCACACATTATAATGAGCATTTGGATTGTCTGAAGGAGATTTAGAGAAATAAATGGACAAGAAGAGAAGAGGTTTGAGAATGTGTGTGTGTGTGTGTGTGTGTGTGTGTGTGTGTGTGTGTGTGTGGACAGGTTGCCACCTGCACTAGTTATGTACCCAATGAATGAAATCATGATACCATTAAACATTAAAGTATATTTTATTTTAGACTTAAATACGACAACCTTATATGATCTTCTTGTATCAAAGAAAAGTCTAATGACATGTTCGTAGCATATAACTCATCTTTTTGACAAGAATGAGGTGAAGGGAAGTTAGCTCAAATCCTTTCATGGCTACCATGTCCTTTATCAAACTAATTAAAGTCTTACTTTATCCAGGAGACCTTTTCTAACTAAGCTCCCTCTGCACTCATCATGCCCTCTGTGAACTTAAGTAAAAGCCATATAATGGCTTGTATTTATATTTCACTTTATAATTTACAAAAGAGTCATATTCAGAAAACTCTATAATGGAGGTAATGCAAATATTTTAAGGATGAGAAACTAAGACTCAAAGAAGGTGATGCCTTGTTTAGTTACTTGTTCAGGACTCTACACTGTGTCCTTTGCATTGCACCAGATTCTGTTATACTATTATTTTATTATTTTTATTAGTATAATATTTTATCACATATTAATTATTTAAAATAATTCTAGCCATTTAAGGCACATATTTATACTAGTTCTCACATGAAGACATTTATTTCTTATACCTTGCAATACCTTTGCCTAAATTCCATAGATAAATGAGCCACAAAGGTAAGAGAATACTCCTGAAGACTCCTCTTCCTGAATCCTCAGGAAGAGTCCTCAAATCTGTCCTCAGACACTTACTAGCTAGGTGACCCTGGACAAGTCACTTAACCCTGTTTGCCTAAGTTTCTTCATCTGTCAAATGAGCTGGAGAAGGAAATGGCAAACCACTCTAGTATCTTTGCCAAGAAAACTCCAAATGGTATTATGAAGAGTCACAACCAAAATGCCTGAATGACAATTGACTAAAATCATGGGACATTTTAATGCTGAAACAGAATAAGGACTTCATCTAGTCTCACACTCTCATTTTTTTTTGTTTTTTTTTTCACCCTCTCATTTTACAGAGAAGGAAACTGAGGCTTGGAGGGCTAAAGTGCCTTGATTTTGGCTGCATCACTAATGACTAGAAAAGTAAGAATTGGGAATGAAATCTTCCCAACACTATTCTGGTCTTTCATCATCTATACCAGGCTAGCTCCCTCAGGTTTCAAGTGTGGTGACAACATTGATAGAAAAAGAGAAGACAGGAAGAATGGTAGATTTGATGGGGAAGATGATGTAGTATATGAACTTTCAAAATGGTATTTAATGGGGGCGGCTAGGTGGCGCAGTGAGTAGAACGTCAGCCCTGGAGTCAGAAGGACCTGAGTTCGGATCCAGCCTCAGACACTTAACACACACAAACAAAAACCTAGCCCTGTGACCTTGGGCAAGTTACTTAACCCCAACTTCCCTATAAAGGGCAAAAAAAAAAATGGTGTTTAATGAACATATGGTATTATGAACATAAAGGCTTCACTCTGTTACCTAATCTATGTTAAATGACTCCCCCACCCTCCCCCACTAGCAGCAGAGTGCAGTTCAGCCCATACTTCTCTGTCAGGACCAACAGCATACAGCATGTTATCCATGTGCTGGCTCCGAGACAGGAGACCTGGTTTTGAACATGGGAATTGTTATTTACAAGCTATATGTCTCTGGGTAAATGACTTCTCTAAGCTTTAATTTCTTATCTGTAAAAAGGGGACAATACCTACCTGTCACAAAGGATTTTTGCAAGAAAAGCATTTTGTAACTTTTAAACACCTCAAAATACTCTAAATATGAGTTGCTGTTATGAAGTTTAACTCATGTCAGTGTGAACCCAAGACTCCTGTAATTAGGTATTTCCTCTAATTTTGGAACCGAAGGTGCTACTTAGAAATCTAGGAAATTTATCTTCGTGGCTGCATAGACAGTGCACAAAATAAGAAGACAAACCAGAACCTCCAGCCACACACATGAATATAACTAGGGTGTTTGAAGAATTTTTTGTAATTTACTATAATTCTACTATGAGAAAGCATTACAATTAAGACTGTCAATTATCTTAAGATTTATATAAACTAATACAAAGTGAAGTATGCAAAATCGAGAAAACAATTCTCAATTACACAAATGCAAATGAAAAAGATCCTCCTTGTATCCCCCCAGAGTGAATGATGTTTAATTTCTTTACTTTTTTTTTGCTTTTTGGAGGGCAATTGGGGTTAAGTAACTTGCCCAAGGTCACACGGATAGGTTTTTGTTTGTGTGTGTTAAGTGTCTGAGGCCAGATCTGAACTCAGGTCCTTCTGACTCCAGGGCCGGCGCTCTACTCACTGCGCCACCTAGCCACCCCCACTTTTTTTACATTAAAAAAATTTTTTTTTAATTATGTTTAATTTCAATGCCTAAGACTGGGCCCAAAGAAGAAGTAAGAAAACATGCCCTCCTTCCCTTCTTTGCAGAAGTAGGGACTATGGGTGTGGATGGAATATTGTCCATATTGTTCTATTTGGTTGATAGTTTGGTTTTGCTGCATTCCCTCCCTCAGAGCATTTCTCAGCTACATACCTCCAAAAACACAGCCTTTCCAAGAACGTCCAGTGAACAGCAGCTTGGGATCACAGGAGAGCATTTCCAATGGTGGAGGAGTTCCTGCAACTACACTGGTCCCATAGTTCATATGACAGGAAGCCAGGGCATCAGTCTGATGAATAAATGAAAGAGGAAATGAGTCTTTTATAGTATTTACTAGAGTCAGAAGAGATTTGTGCCTTGTTCTATTTCCAACATTTAGCACAACCCCCACCCCACCCCCAAATCAATGGATGAACAAACAATCTTCGTAATGCTTACTATTTACCAGGCACTATGTTAAGTAAAGACTGTTTACACCAGAGGTTCTCAAATTTATTTGGCCTATTGCCCACCACCTTTAAAAAATTACTCAGTGCCCCCCTGGAAAGCTACTTTTTTTTTTTAAAAAAGCAATTGGGGTTAAGTAACTTGCTCAAGGTTACATGGCTAGTCATTTGATTTATGCGTGGGTGCTCATTTTCTGAGGCCGGATCTGATCTCGGGTCATCCAAACTCCGAGGCCGACGCTCTTACTCACTGCGCCACCTAGCCGTCCCTTTAGGGCAATTGGGGTTAAGTAACTTGCCCAAGGTTACACGGCTAGGTTTTTGTTTGTGCGGATTAAGTGTCGGAGGCCGGCTCCGAACTCAGGGCCTTCTGATTCCAGGGCCGTCGATCTATTCACTGTGACACCTAGCCGCCCCCGAAAGCTACTTTCTTTAACCCTTTAATTTATTGTTTTTTTTAAAATTTGCATCATTTCAAAAAATACAATAAAAAAGACACATCTTAAATTTAATAATCAATTGTAAATTTGTAGGTTTTTCCTGCACTGAAATTTTGATGATGCAATATTGCATCATGTAACTGTATAGTATTTGTATTGTGAATGAGTCATTAGACACACATATTAGACACCCATATTCCTGCCGATGTATGCTGGACTTCCCAACAATGTGGGACATGCTCACCTGCCAGTGCTTGCTTGCTAAGACATGTGGCCAATCTTGATCACTGATCAGTTATAACTTGCATTTTGTGTTTATTTGGAAAATAATGTAATCATCATGACTTAAAGTCTGTTACACAACAGATGAAACACGTGCAGATGGTTTTTAAAATTTGTTTTCTCTTCTTTCCTTATGCTTGCACCACTCTTTTAATTTTATTCAAAGCTCCCAATTGCACCTGAGGCTACTTCTGCATCCGTGGAACATTCCAGTGCCCCTCAGGGGGCAGTAACACCCTCTTTGGGAACCTATGATTTATACCAAACAAAAATGAAATTGTTCCTGCCCTTAAGGATCTTGCATCCTCTGGGTAGAGGATTGGGTGGTGGTGGTGATTTGTGAGGAGTAAGAAGGTGGAGGACAGTATACATACACACATACATACATAAATGCATGCATACATGCATATATACATACATACATATACCATATACAGTAAATTCAAGTTAAATTTGGTGTGGAGTTGGAGACCACTAGCATCTGAGGGGTGGGGAGGGTTGGTCAGGAAAAGTCCCATGTAGGAAATAGCTGAGATTTGAGGCAAAGAGGGAATTCATTCCAGGCATAGAGAACCAATTCCACAAAGGTATGGAGAAGGGAGATAGCCATCATCTCAAGAAATTAAAGCATGAACCCACGTTTCCATAACTTTTGTTTTATGTGTAATGAATACTATTTTAACGATTGTAGAACCTTGGCAGTTCTTAATCCAACCCCTTTTATGAGCATTTTTCCCTTCCAAGGCAGGAGAGAGGAAGTAGAAAAATAGGACCATAGATTTAGAGACAGAAAGACTATTCTAATCTAACCCTCTCATGAATGGCAATGGGGCAGTTGAGGCACAGATAGCTATAACAGTTTTCTGAGAACCATGAGATAGTGAAAGGCAAAGCCAAAATCTGAATAGCAAGTTGTGCATTGTAGATTTGCAGTTTCATGCATAACCATCTTTTTTATTGTCCTATGTTATGGAAATGCTTGTTTTATTCCGTGAGTTAAAAATAAAATAAATTTTTACAAAAGGAAGTGGGGAAGAGGGAAAAGATGTAGATCCCTTGGAAATAGCTCATAAGGCTTGCAGAAGATCCTTTGGTGGCCCTTAAGGTGGTCCTTTCCTCTTTATGTCCTTTGGATGGAGTTCAGAGTCAGTCTCTTTAATATCACACAAATGGGACTTTTCTCCTTGTGAATTTGGGAGGGGACACAGTAGATAAGAGTGCTAGACCTGGATTAAGAAAGACCTAAGATCAAATCTAGCCGCAAAATTTACTGGCTGTGTGACCCTGGACAGCTCACTTGACCTCTACCTGCCTCTGTCTCCTTATTTCTAAATTGGGGATGATAATAGTACCTACCTTGCAGGGTTGTTGTAAGGACAGAATGAGATAATACTTGTAAAAAATGCTTTGGGTGGAGGGGAGCGGCTAGGTGGCAGAGTGAGTAGAGTGCTGGCCCTGGAGTCAGAAGGACCTGAGTTCAGATCTGACCTCAGACACTTAACACACACAAACAAAAACCTAGCCGTGTGACCTTGGGCAAATTACTTAACCCCAATTGTCCTCCAAAAAGCAAAAAAAAAAAAAAAAAAGGCTTCATAATAACCTGGAGAGTCGTATATAAACTGATGCTGGGTCAGGAGAGCAGAACCAGGAGAACTTTGTACACAGTTACAGATGCATCGTATGTGTGATGACAACTAACTTTGATAGACTAGGCTCCTCTCAGCAATGCAAGGTTATAAGACAACTCCAAAAGACTCGTGATGAAAAGGACTATCCACATCCAGAAAAAGAACTACAGAGTCTGAATGCAGATTGAAGCAAACTACTTGCTCTGTCTCTTTTTTGTTGTTGTTGTTGTTGTTTTTATATTTTTTCTCATTGTTCACTCCATTGGCTATAATCCTTCTTTACAACCTGACTAATGTTTAATGTGAAGTTATTTGTAGGTCCTATACTTGATTGCATGCCGCCATGGTGGGGGTGGGGGAAGGAGAAGGAGGGGGAAGAAAATTTGAAACTCAAGGGATTGTGGAACTGAATGTTGTAAACTAAAAGTAAATAAATAAAAATTTTTAAAAATGCTTTGCACTTTTATATAAAGCACTATATAAATGCTAGCTATTCTATTGTTATAAGAAAGTATACATTTGGCCAAGTTGGTGGAGTAGAAACAGCACTTCCAAGGTGCTCTGCCCCACTCCACTTCCAAACAATGTAAAAGTTTGACTCTGAACAACTTCTGGAACTCCAGCACCCACAGCACAACACAGAGAAGCTAACCTCCCTCTGAGGACAGCCCAGCAGCCCTGCAGGGAGCAGCCAGCGCAGTGCTCTGGGCACTGGAGGAACCCCAGAACACCAGCAGCTGTGGCGATTCCAGAATTATCAGCACAGATATGCCTAGGACAAAGTGAGAGGTGAGTGCCCTATGGACTTTGGGACTAGTTTTTGGGGAACACATTGACTTCCTCCCCTGGGGGAGAAAAGTGGCTGAGGAAACATGGCACAGAGGCCATTTTACAGCTTCAGTGGCAGCTTCAGCTCCTGGTCTGCAAACTGTAGGGAGATCCAGCAATCTGTCTGGGGGTTAATTGCTCTTGCTTTAACCTGCTTGGATCTGGATTGTGGTCTGGGGGGGATGTCTGGGGTGGGTATCCAACTTGCCAGAGAGGGTGGAGGCTTTACAGAGGCCACCCAACCTCTGGAAGTTGTGAAGACCCCACTTTTGGGATGGAAGCTCTCCTCTCTGGTGGCAGAGTCCTACTGTGGCAACAAGCCCAAAAACCAAGTAATTAAGTGGCAACATGCCTAGGCAAAAGAAACAAAATAAACAGAAAAATGAAACATTACACTCCTATTTTTCGGGCAAAGAGGATCAAAGCATAGAACAGGAAGAGGACTGGGATGTCAGAAATTCTGCACCAAAAGCCCCAAATGAAAATATGAGTGGGTTACAGGCCATAGAAAACCTTAAGAAGGATTGTAAAAACCAAATAAGAGAAGTGGAGGAAAAACTGGGAAGAGAAATGAGAAGGATGCAGGAAAAGTATGAAATGAGAGTCAACAGCCTGACTGAGGAAAAAAACACCTTAAAAATAGACTAACTCAAATGGCAAAGGAGGCTCAAAAGGGCAATGAGGAGATTCATTCCTTCAGAGTTAGACTGGAGCAAAAGGAAGCTAGTGACTTTATGAGAAATCAAAATGCTGTTAAACAGATACAAACAAATGAAAGAATAGAAGGCAATGTGAAATATCTCATGGGAAAACACACTGACCTGGAAAATAGATCCAGGAGAGACAATTTAAAAATTATTAGACTACCTGAAAGTCATGATCAAAGAAAGAACCTAGAAATCATCCTTCAAGAAATTCTCAAGGAAAATTGCCCTGATATTTTAGACCCAGAGGAGGAAATAGAGGTTGAAAGAATTCACTGATCACCTCCTGAAAAAGATCCTAAAAAGAAAACGCCTAGGAATATTATAGCCAAGTTCCAGAATTCCCAGATCATGGAGAAAATACTACAAGCAGCCAGGAAGAAACAATTTCAATATTGTGGAAACACAATCAGAATAGCCCAGGACCTGGCAGCTTCTACACTGAGGGATTGAAGGGCATGGAATATGATATTCCAGAGGGCAAAAGAGCTGGGATTAAAACCAAGAATGACCTACCCAGCAAAACTGAGTATTTTGTTTCAGGGGAAAATACGGTCATTCAGTGGAATAGAGGACTTTCAAGCATTCTTAATGAAAAAACCAGAGTTGAATAGAAAATTTGACATTCAGACACAAGAAGCAAGAGATGCTTGAGAAGGTAATCAGGGAAAAGAAATCAAAAGGAACTTATCAAAGTTGAACTATTTACATTCCTACATGGAAATCATGACTGATGAAACCTTCCTCATTATGAAAATAATGGAAGAAGGGTATATGGGCATATGAATACATATGTGAATGTGTGTATATATGTTTACAGGTATACATGGATAGAGGGCACAGGTTGAATTTGTTGGGAAGGGATGATACTTAAGGGGTGAAGTTAAGAGGTGAGAGAGGAAAGTGGCAAGAGGAGATGGGGAGAGACAGGGTAGGGTAAACTATCTCATGTAGAAGAAGCAAGGGGAAGTGGCTTCAGGAAGGCAAAAAGGCAAAACTATATTCTCAGGAATTCTCAGGCTCAGGAAGAGAATGACATACATACTAAATGGGATATCTCACCCTGCAGGAGAGTAGGGGGAAGGGGGATGAAAAGGGGGATGATGGAGGGGAGGCCATTTTGGGGGGAGGGGAGGTTGGAAGTACCCACTTTCAAAGAGGGATAGGATCAAAGTAGGGAATAGACCGGGTGGGGGGTGGGATGTGTGGGATGGAAATATAAGCAGTCTTTTACAACATATCTACTATGGTAATGTTTTGCCTAGCTATACATGTACAACACAAGAGGGAATGGGTGACAAGGGAGGAAGGGAATGGATCTGAAATTCAAAGTTTTAAAATTAAATGTTTCAAATGTATATAAATACTATTATTAATACTATTTTGCATAGAGATTTACCTTGGGGCATAGAGATTTACCTTGCCCTAATGGCAAAGTCAAAAGGGGTATGGGAGAAGATATGGGAAAGAGCAGATTGGATGAAGGGATATCTAGTGGGCCTGCTATTCTGGGGTGGTGGGTAGGGGAAAATGGGGTAAAATTGTAACTCAAAATCTGGTGGATATGAATGATGTAAACCAGAAGTTAATAAAGCATTTGTTAAAATAAAAATAAATAAATAAATATACATTTTCCTTGAACTATTGATTGCTTATGTTATTAACAATTGATTCTTGTCAAACTCACTGGACAACATTGTGGGGCTATTTTTAACTACAGCAACCTTAATCTAATCTAAGGCTTTAGTGAATATCTAAAAATATTTGTTAGTGTGTGAATGAAGGAATAAAAATTTTCAGCTACTATTAGCTAGTCAGCCCCAGACCATGGTTCTCATTACATTTAGTCTTCCACCAGGACACCAGGATTCATTTTTACAGACATCTTATCCTTTGCCTTGCCACCAAGAATCACCCCTCCTTTTCTAGCTTTATGCTTCTTGCCCTTGGCCTGGAAATAATAATCACATCAGAACAACTATCGCTACTGGAAATGGTGTGACAATCCACTTACTATCTATTTAACTCAATGGACCAAGATGTACACTTAAATTTTTAACACATTCTTGGAGAATATAAGCCCCTTGAGGGCAAGAACTCTCACTTTTGGATCTGAATTTCAAGAACCCAGCACAGTACCCACATAAAATAGATGCTTATTAAATTCTTGCAGATTAATTAAAAATACAAACACAGCTTTTGTCTGAATCATATCTGGGTCCTAAAGATTCTCTTAAAGAATGAAACTATTGATCAGATTTGAACTGAGGTAGAACATTTAGTCCTGGCTCTCAAACTCTCCTTTCTACCTACTGATTACTTACCATGATTTCAGGGTGTCCAACAGCCTCAAAGGTGTACTCCACAGAATTGTCAGTCATTTCCTTCAGGACTTCACTGATGGGCTTTGTGTAATCCTTAGGGTTGATGCACTCAGTGGCTCCTGCAGCCTTGGCCCTCTCAAATTTTCATGGGTTGATGTCAATTCCAATGATCCTGGAGGCACCAGCTACTTTACAGCCTATAACAATGGAGAGGGCAACCCCTCCCAGTCCAAAGATGGCACAAGTAGATCCAGGGGTGACCTATGGTGATGGAAAGATGCAGGGGCTTAGTAATTAATGATTGATTCAATAAAATTCTGGAAGCTTGGGAAACTTTAAATCTAAACCATAGATAGCCCCTTGCAGTCATTGAAGAATTTTTCCAATAACAATAATAATAGTTAGTAATAACAATAGTTAGCACCTAAATAATACTTTAAGGTTTGCAAATCACATTATGAATATCATCTCACATTTGATTTTCATGATGATTGGAGGTAGGTATTATTATTACCCCCATTTTCAACAGAGGAAACTGAGGCAGACAGAGGTTGGGTGACTTTTCCAAGGTAACATGGCTAGCAAAGTATTTGAGGGAGAATTTGAACTCAGGTCTTCCTGAATCCAAACTCAGTACATCAACCACTGTGCTACCTAGCTGAGGGTAATAAATACTTTGAAATAATTAGAAACAGCTACCTCAGAAATTTTCATGGAAAGAAATGCATACAGGTATTTTTTTTCTTTTTTGCTTTTTGGAGGGGGGAAGGTAGGGCAATTGGGGTTAAGTGACTTGCTCAAGGTCACACAGCTAGTTAAGTGTTAAGTGTCTGAGGCCGTATAGCTGGTGCTCTATTCACTATACAGGTATTTTTCAAGGGAGAATTTGTCACCCCTTTGCTGTTATGAGTTGCCTTACTTGGATTTTTTATCAGGCCTTTCCTGATTCCCCAGTGCTAACTCCTCCACACCAAAGGATTTGTTTGGAATCCATTTTGTATCTATTTAAATACACATCTTATTTGACCTAATAGAAGGTGAATTTCTTCAGGGCAGGAATGATTGCATTCCTTGTCATTATAGGCCCAGGTCTAGCTCAATGCATGGCAAAGAGTGTACTTTTTGTTGCTGTTGTTCTGTTATTTCACTAGATCCCCATTGATTGATCAATTGATCGGTTTTTGATTGTCACAAAACTTTAATGGATCCAGGAGCTTAATGATGTGGGTACTCTCATGGTGCAAATCACAAATCATCCATAATTAATTGTTCAATAGGATTCTTGTCCATATAATTCTCATAGAGTATGAATAGAAAAAATTCTATGCAAACTACTAGAGAATTTCTCCTGAATCTGTTAACATTCATGGAGACCAGCACATCGTTCTAACTGTCTGTTCTCTCCTGCTGTCACATCAGAATTTGCAGGTCTTCTTTGCCATTCATAAATTTTTTGAGTATCTTTTTACACTACTCAATGAATGCACTTGAACAAATCCAACAAATTAAAATACAATAAATATTGATTAAGCAATTACTATATACCAGACACTGAACAGAAAGTTTGGAAAGGATTGGGGAACCTTTGGCCTCGAGGCCACATGTGGCCCTCTTGGTCCTCAAGTGCAACCTTTTTATTGAATCCAACTTTCAGTCGCACTTGAGAGCCTAGAGGGCCACTTGTGACCTTGAGGTTGCAGGCTCCCCACCCCTGGTTCTAGAACAATGGGAAGCAAATGATTTTTTTTTATCACTTTGAGCAATGAATAGGTTATTTATTGAGACATGTCAAGATGATTTTAAAACTGACATTAGCAGTGAATAGCCTTTAATTCTTAACCAGCTATAAAGATGGTTCAGAAATAAATAACTAGTACATACCTAAGGCCATAAATTTTTAGAAAAGCTCTAGGTAGACCCAATAAGGAGATTTTTAAAAAGTTCAAATTATATTTATACTTTATAGAATGTTCTGAAGGGAATTTTGAAACCAAATTGTATCTAAGGAATCAATTTGTGCTGTCCTAAAGGTCTAGAAAACTGTCAGATGATGCTACTTGAGACATTCACAAAATGCAATTTGTTTCACCCTTAAAATAATCAGTATACATTTTACTTAAAAAAATTATATGTGTTGTCTTCTGATCAAGACACAATCCAACTTAGTGGGACCCAAACAAATGAAATTTTGCTGTTGTTGTTTTTTGATTTATTTCCTATACTGTGTTTTTAGCTGCAGCAGAAAACTCTTGAAGGTAGGTATTATGCCATTAGTCTGTGACCTCCTGGAACTCAGGGCTTAACTTTCTTTCCTATTTGTTTCCTTTATGATTTGCATTTTATAAGTGCTTGATAAATCTCTTTTAATTCATTCATTCAATGAGAGCATTTCTTTTGTGACAATGAGAATGCTTTGAAATCACAGATAAAACGTATTAGAAAATATACCCATGTCTATATGTTGCCAAAATCATGTGGATGAAAAAAAAAAGAACTTCGGATTGTCTGAATGGTTTTGTTCCCAGCTTTATATATTTGTAGAGACAAAGCATTCTGGTGATTAATTGGCTGTTTGATTTTTCATTCAGGTGTTTAGTATGTTACAGACAGCACTTGAATGTAAGATGTATTTTGAAAAAGGTTTTTTAACCTCTGCACCAATCTTTAGTATGACAAGAAAAGCATCTTTCCTGACCTTGGTGGTCTTCATTGCAGCTCCATATAGCCAGTGGAGAAAGAGCAGCCAATCAAACAGATCTTCTCAGGAGGAACATCAGCATCAATTTTAATTACTGAGCTTTCCTCCACCACTGTGTACTCAGTGAAGGTACTGGTGCATAAGAAGGGATAGACTGGCTTCCCTTTGCAGGTAAATCTGGTGGTGTCATCAGGCGATATTCCCTTTTTGAAAAAACTGTTCAATACATCAAAGGCACTTGTAAAGGGATTCAGCTCAAATGTTAGTATAGGGACAGTTAAAAGGAAGTTTCAGTAAGAATGATAGATAGTCACAAAAATTTTATACACAAATTTCCATTAGGGTGTAGACAGGCAGAGCACTCTCCACACTGTGGAAAGCAGAGTGGGATGACCCTGTCTCCTAAAAGAGAAAAGATCCTGATGGAAGACATTGCCTAGAAATAACCTTTAAAATAGCCAAATTAGTAAATATTTTTGAGCATCTAACGTGTGCTAGGTATTTATCCTAGGTGCTTGGGGATTGTGTGTGTGTGTGTGTGTGTGTGTGTGTGTGTGTGTGTGTTGATATAAAAAAGTAAGAAAACTGGGTTTGGTCTGTAAAGAATCACCCTGTGGAGACCCTAAACTGTCAGTGAGTGTTAATAGATGTCCATCGATTGGGGAATGGCTAAACAAGTTGTGTTATATGATAGTAATGGAATATTATTGTGCTAAAAAATGACAAACAAGATACTTTAAGAGAAATCTGGAAAGACCGACATGAACTGATGCAAAGTGAAGTGAACAGAACCAGGAGAACATTGTACATAGTAACAGCAATATTATACAATGAAGAACTATGAATGATTTACCTATTCTCGGCAATACAATGATCCAAAACAATCCCAAAGGACTCATGATGAAGCATGCTATCCA
Organism: Gymnobelideus leadbeateri; assembly: GCA_011680675.1. Lineage (NCBI taxonomy): Eukaryota > Metazoa > Chordata > Mammalia > Diprotodontia > Petauridae > Gymnobelideus > Gymnobelideus leadbeateri. The sequence continues at coordinate 127,809 of WOXC01000458.1, read as the reverse complement.
CTACCAGAGAAAGAAATTATATTATTTGAATACAGACTGAAGCATGCTATTTTCAAAGTTCTTTCTTTCATTCTTTTTCTTTCATTAGAACCTCCTTATACAAAATGATTCATATGGAAATGTTTTACATGAATGCACCTGTATAACCTTTTTCTGATTACTTACATTCTTGGGGATGGGGGGAAGGAAGGGAGGGATAGTATTTGGAACTCAAAACTTAAGAAAAAACCACCAAATGTTAAAAATTTTTAAATGTTAAAATTATTAAATGTTAAATATTGTTTTAACATGTAATGGGGATTGGGTAGATTATTATACATACATATATATGTTGTGTGTTTTAATAATATATATTATAATATGTATAATATATATTATATATAATTATATCTATAATATCCCTTAGGGGGCAGTACTCTATTATAGGGAGCTATACAACTTTCAGTGATAAAAGTGTGACTTGCCAAGGGTTACCCAGCAGAGGCATACCTTGATGAAGGTCATACCTTGATGAAGCTGGCACTATCTCTAATAGTCATAGGAACATTTTTATGTGGTAGCAAAAAGCAGTCACAAAATGGGTGTCTACTGATTGGGGGAATCCTTAAACAACTATGGCATATGAATGCAATGGAATATATTAATGCCTTATGAAATACAAAGGAGAAATCCAGAGAAATAGAAGAATATTGATGTAAAGGAGAGAGTTTCTTCCTCCTCTCCCTCCTTCAGCCTCAGTTGAAGTAGTACAGAAGACCTAGATTATAATCAGGTGTTGATAATATGTTAGTTAGGTTATCCAGATGAGTCTACATCTTCCCATCCCTTTATCAGGTGTGGAGCAAAGTAATTGAATGAGTAAACAAATTAGCTATATCTCTGGGTACTTTAAATATCTAAGGTCTGAATGAATTCAGAATTCCAGACTTGGAAATCTGCAAGTGACAGGTACTTTTGGAGGAGATTGGGGATTAGGGAGAGGAAAGAGGGATAATTTCACTTTGTTCACTTTCCACCCTTTACCCTCAAATTCACATTTACCACATAACTTTGAAAGGGAACTATTTAAACACTAGAGGACACTAAATCCAGCAAGGAGCAGAGAAGCACACTTCAGATATATCTGGATATAGTGTTAGTTTTCCAAGGAGAAAATATTTTCAATGAATGTGACCCCTGGCAGCAGAAAAGAATGTAGAACCAAGAAGGGCAACCTTCCCTGAGAATTCAGCTGCACAATCTGCCCAATAAAGAAGTTGAACCTAAGGAGAACTGCAGTAGGACCCTACAAAGAAAGAAAGGATTTCTCTGCCTATGGACCTGGAGAAAATCTAGACCCTCCTTTCTGTGTATCTTAAATGTGTAACATACTGCCATTATACTCTAGGTACGAACCCACTTTTCCCACGAATACTGTGTCTATTTGTGAGAGAGTGTGCCAAAGGTTATGGGGCAGAAGGGTGATGTTTTGGAATCACTTTTCTTACCATATTATTTGTGCCTTTGTATCTGTTGGTTGATTGTTAATGGGAAAAAAAAATCACTAAGTCACAGTATTCAGAGTGTGGATCCAAAGTGTCTAGAACCTGAAGTGTGAGCTAACCTTTGGGGAACACTCCAGATGTGGGTGCTGCATTTGTATGAGCTGATACAGAGTGGGGAGAAATAAAACAGACCTGGAAGAATATTATAAACAACTATAATGAAGTAAGTAGAAATTTTTGTTTGTCCTTCATTTTCAGAAAGGACCAATGGCATCCTGAGATGATGTCTTGACTTGCACTAGAACCTGATTTAAGTGAGGCAGTTGCATTCAAAACTAGCAGCCTCACTCTCTCTTTCAGAGTCACTGAAGTTCAGCAGCAAGACAAAAGGCAGAATGACCTGGGATTCTTTTATGTCTGACCAAGCTCTAAGTGTTCCACAGCACCTGTTTCAGCTGCCTTCATGGCCATCGGAATAAATTGTTCTCATCCACCAATTCTGCCAGTGGAAGTCTTCACACAGTTGGGGTAAACCCCCTTCTAACTCACTGACAGGTTTAAAGTCTATTGGTTACCCTTAACCTGATTTAACCTGCCAAGACAGTTTACTGGGGTGTGACTGCTGCAGGTGCATCAGTTCCTTGGAGCCATGGGAGAGAGGTGAGTGAAAGGTGGACCCCAAAGGTGGATGAGCAGCTCTGAAAAGGGCTTGGCAGCCCTCATACCAGAGGTGCTAGTTCTCCCTGAACACCCCCACCCCTCAAATGAAAATACCTGTAATAGGAAGTGAGTCTCTCACAATCTAGAAAAAACAACCTAAGTCCTGGAGGACATAGAATAAAGTATACCTCCTTCTTGGTAGAGACTAATGGGGCAGACTGCTACATTCACAGGCTGCTACTTTCACTGCTACAGTCACTGATAGTGACCTTATCAGTTGTATTTGTTTAACTTTTTCTGTTGAGGTCGGAGATTGAGGTATATCTAGAAATGACTGTGATATAGAAAGAAAAGGCATCAATAAAATGAAATTTTATGAAGAAGATTGCTATTTCAAGAATTAAAGTATATATTTCCATTCTTCTATTCATTTAAGGTTTACATTCTCTTTATTATGCACAAGTGTCATGGGATTCTTAAGCTTTTTTGTGTCCCAAAAACCTTTAGCTGCCATCTGGTGAAGCCCATGAAGTCTTTCTTGAAAAAGGTTTTTTTTTAACTCATGATAGAAATTTATGATATATAAAAGTATGTAGAGTTGTATATACATACAGAATTATATATAAATGTAATTGTTAGCTTATTAAAAAAAATTAACAGACCCCAAGGTTAAAAACCATTCCCTTACCTGGTTTCACTTAGGACACCCTTCTCCAACACTCTCTACAATCCCAGTTGCTTCATGCCCCAAAATTACTGGAAACTTAGTGACCAAGGCTCCCTTTCTTACGTGGTCATCTGAGCGACAAATTCCTGTGGCCAAAATCTACATGGGAAGAGAAAGACCACTGAACTCAAAAGGTAACAGGACATCTTTGAAGTAACTGAAAGGGAGGAGCATTGTGATCATTTTTGTTGTTAGAAAACTGCCTTTATTCTATTAGTAGTTGGGGGCGGGAGAGGGATTAACTGATGAAGAAAAAAGTTTAATCAGATGGAGAGAAATAAGAAGCTCCAAGGGGGACTTTGGTCACTAACAAAGAGAATGGGGAGCAAGCTCCCCCAGGAGATTAAGGAGAGTTACCACTGGAAGAGTAAGAAATAAGGAAATGTATATACCAAGATGCTGCAATTTGAGTTCCAACCAATCACTCCAATTTCTGAACCAATTTCCCATTCACAGACCCCAACTCCAGGGGACAGGGGTGGACACTGGGGTATGTTGAACAGAAAAGGAACTGCAAATGACTGTCATTCACTGGAGAAACAGATAAAGGGGGATTTCAAATGTTCTTCCATCTGACTTTATGTTTAAATGCACTAAAAAAAAAAACAACCCAAAACCCAGAGACATACTGTAGTGATAATATATCAATATTAGGAAATCCAATTATACAAAAAAAAATATACTACATCCAAACTGGGGTAGATATATTTATTTTTTGGTAACATACATTAAAAGGCACTAATTACACAGTAACTGTAAGGTGACTAACATGAAACCACAGTACTGTGGTTTTGTCACAGCTGTATGGGGACTTGCTGTCTTGGACTGGGTCCCTTTTTCAAGCAAATTGAATAATCCCCCAGAGCTAAACCAATAAAAGCCTTAGAAGAGGGTCCTGCTCTGAAGTGACTCCGTATTTATTCCCCAAAGGTCCCTGCAGCTGACAGCAACAGGACATGTTAGGTATAAAAGTAGTTAAAACCCAATTCACAAAAGTTATCACCTTTTTTCCTTTCTAGAAAGAAGCAAGAAGTTAAATATTCCCTTGAATTAGTGCCAAATGTGCTGGTTGGGAGATTGAGGAAAGTGATTGAGTAATATCAGAGGGTCCTGTGATGTGCACAGATGTGATGGGCACAGACCGTCATTAAACGATCATGGCTGGTTTCTAATTACTGGTGGCAAGATGCTTTCTGACTTGTAAATCTAAAGTAAATTACAGATTAACGAAAAAGGCCAGTAAGAGTACACTAAGATTACTAAACGGCACTTTAAAAATTAACCGAGTGAGGGCTTGACCTTTCCACTGTGTTTACAAGACAAGGCATTCGGCTTTTTTCCTTCTACGTCTGCATTGCAAAGCCGCTCTTGTGGCCATTTCAAAAACCTCCCTGACACCATCTTTGGTCTTTGCTGAACACTCCATGTAATCAAATGCACCGATGCGATTGGCCATCTCTCTGCCTTCTTCGGGCTTGACGGGCTCCTGCTTTTTCTTGGCCGGCTCCTGCCTCGTGTGTTCATCATTTCGAAGATCCTTCTTGTTCCCAACTAGGATGATGGGCACGTTGGGACAGAAATGCTTCACCTCCGAGATCCACTTGTCTCCGATGTTTTCTAAACTCTTGGGGCCATCGATGGAAAAACACATGAGTACAACATCGGTGTCTGGGTAGGAGAGGGGTCGAAGGCGATGATAATCTTCCTGCCCGGCCGTGTCCCACAAAGCCAACTCCACCTGCTTCCCGTCCACTTCAATGTCTGCTACGTAATTCTCAAACACTGTGGGCACATAGACGTCGGGGAACTGGTCTTTGCTAAATACAATCAGCAAGCATGTCTTCCCACACTCGCTGTCACCAACTATAACCAGCTTTTTGCGGATGGCGGCCATAGCGCGGACGGTTCGCGAGTGCCTCCACTCCCGGCAACCTGCCACGTTCTAAAAACTACTCAGGTAGTTTTTACACGAGAAACCGGCGGGAACGCGCGCGGGCGGGCGGCGTGGCGGCCCCTCTCTCATTCTTGAGCGCAAAACAGTTCATGTTTTAGGATGATTCTCTCGTTACAAATACAGCGGCGCTTCTAGGGTGCTGAGGGTTTTGCCTACCGTTAGCAGTTATGCAGCCGATGGCATTCGATTGGATAGATAAAGTAGCCCAGAAGAGCGCGTTCCTCAGAACACACGCACATGCTCCTTTGGACATGCACACACACACACACACACACACACACACACACACACACACACACACACACACACACACACACACACACACACACTACGTACATCTGGCACGGAGAATGCATCAGTTAAGGCCAGAATGAAACAGAACAGGTGGAATTGCTTTCAAGATGCTGTGATCTACTTTAGGAACATCAAACTTTTATCAACAAAAAGTCATTAAAAAAAAAATAATGAATAGACCGGACCTGTAGTGAGGAAGACTTGAGTTTCCATTCCACCTCAACATAATTACTAGCTGTGTGACTCTGGGCAAGTCACTTAACTCTGGGTATTCCCTCCTCCACAAGGCTCTGTCCTGGACTTTTTCTGTCTCTCTGTCTCTCTCAGTCTGTCTCTCTGTCTCTGTCTCTCTCTGTGTCTGTCAGTCTGCCTGCCTGTCTCGGTCTCTCTGTCTCTTTCTGTCTGTGTTTCCATCTCTGTCCCTCTCTGTGTCTGTCAGTCAGTCAGTCGTCAGTCAGTCTCTGTCTGTCTCTCTACCTCTGTCTCTCTTTCTCTCTCCGTCTGTCTCTGTCTCTTTTCCTCTCCCTCACTTAGCAATCTCACCAGCTCCTAAGATCTTTTTTGCAGACCATTCCCAGATTTGCCTATTCAGTCCCTTTTACCATCCTGCTTTCTAGTCCTGCATCAGAAACTGCCTTTTCCAAATTTCTTTCTTTCAAGTTATATTTTCATTTATTTTGTCAAATATTTCCCAATTATATGTAATACTTTTTTGAAATTCATTTTTAAAATGTTGAGCTCCAAATGATTACCTTCCTTACCCTTCCCTACCCTAGAAGCGCCGCTGTATTTGTAACGAGAGAATCACCCTAAAACATGAACAGTCCTGCGCTCAAGAATGAGAGAGGGGCCGCCACACCGCCCGCCCGCACGCGTTCCCGCTGGTTTCTCGTGTTTTTTAGAACGCGGCAGGTTGCCTGGAGCGGAGGCACTCACGAACCATCCGCGCTGTGGCCGCCATCCACAACATCCCTACCACACACCTCACCAATTCTATGGTATCAGTTATACATGTGAAGTTACGAAAAACATGAGACATTTACTCCCAGGTGATCCTCGTACTCTCTTCCTAATGCTCTTCTGGAGATTTGCCACAAAGTCCTCAGGGGTTCGATAGTTTCTGTAGTTTTAATTACATTTACCACAGCTTTGGGGTTTCCATAGAGCTAAGCAAGCAATTGTAGAAGGAATCATTGAGAAGCACCCAGAAGAGTATAACAATATTGGAAGCTATAGTCGTCCAGATCTGGTTTCATGCAAGAAAGACCAATACTCAGAATTATTGACCTACACTCAGGCTCTGGGTAAAATTCTTTGGCTGTAGGTCCCATCCCATGGTTCATCCTTCTACTGTTCAAGGTTTAGGTGTGCTGGTAGTGCAGTTCCAAGCATGTTTTTCCCTTACAACAGTGGTTCATTAGCAATTTGGGATTCACAGGCTCAATGATCTGTTTGTAATGGTATATTACATCACTAAGATTTGAATCCCAATCATTCTCCTTTTCCCTGCCCCTGGATCCAGGTTAAGTGACCCTAAACAGGTCACTTAATTTCTTAGTATCCACAGGCACCACTGAGAACCTGAGAGGCAGAGCAGGTGCCAATCTGTATTGGTGGAGGGAATTTCCTTTTGGGGAGTTGCCTATACCAAAGAAATCTCTGACCTTCTGTAAAGGGAGAAAATAGTCCATATTAGGAATGTTAGTACCTTAATTCGAACTTCATAGGCTTCTGGTGGGGCAACTTCCACTTCCTCGATGGAAAATGGTTGCTCCAGGCCCCACAACACAGCAGCTTTGCATTTAATTATCTGGGAAAACACCAAGAACTTATTCATATACCCTGGAAGACTCCCCTGCAAGAAACATTGCATCTGGGTGGGCTGCTGTGCTAACATTGCTATCAAGCCCAATATTTCTTTCATGCATTTGCAAATTCAAAATTGTGAAATTATTATACTTGGAGAATTACCTTCCTCTTGGACGGCTAGAAGCATTGGCAGGAGAGTCATTTTGAGAAATGAAAAATAAACTTGTAGCTTTCAGGGAACATGTCAATCCCAAAACAGAGGAATGGAAGAGACTGTGCAAATCAGAAACATCTTTGAGAAGCTGAACCTGGGGCTGATTCCCAGGAAGGTCTGACTTCCCCTCCCATGGCCAGCATTTTCTCCTTGCTTTGTGTCTAGTTACTGATACAGATTCAGTTGGGTTAAGGGGAATCTTTTAAAAATGTAAATACTGTCGGTCGATCAATCGATCTATCTATCTATCTATCTCTCTTTCTATCTAATCTATGTGTCTGTCTATCTATCTATCCATCCATTCATCTATCATCTCTCTCTATAATACATATTATATATGAATAAATGTATAATATACAAATATATATCATATTAGTGTGAATTCATATAATCAGCTTTCTTGTCTTCTAGATACTGGACTTTTAATCATAAAGTAATGATACATCTTTTTTGGACCCCAGGACCTTTTGTTGTACAGAGTAGCCTTGGTCCAGGAGACAGAGGGGGAGACAGAGCTACAGGGTGCAGTGCTGAGGATCTGAGAGCAGAGAGGATTTATAACATAGAAACCCTGGAGAGAAGACACCATAGACCTTGTCTACCTTAGAATTTTCCCCATTGAGGATGCCTAACCTATGAGTTAGAGAGGTTCTCAGGGAAAAGGATGAAGAACACTCTGAACTGAACCAAGCATCCTGTTCCCTGCCACTGGTTCATGGTAGAGTTGATGGTGTTAGTGATTTACTGAACTAATTCTCTTTCCTTTTCTTTGGGGTGCTGGGGTGACTGGTGCTGGTGGAGACCTGAATTCCTGGTTCTTATCCTCATCCCATTTTCTAGTTCCTCTATCTCCTGACCCACTTCAGCAGGACTCCTACAATTTTATCTCTTTGTCTGTTCCTGTCCATGAAAAAAAATATGATGCCTTCAAAGACAGGTTGTTCTGAGTGACCAAGGGCTAATGAATTGCTGGAAGGAGGGTATAGGAGAGTAATGCAGGAGTATTAAGGGATCCTGAGTTTGCTCCTGCAGCTCTGGGCTATAAAGACAAACAAAAAAACTCTTCAGAATACAGAGCAACTGTGGGGAATATTCCCGAAGGACTGGAAGCGGGGAAGGTGAGGACAGAAGGTGATGAGACATCCAGGTTTGAAACTAGTGGTTCTCAGTGGCAGGTGGTAAAATGTTAAAAAGGCAGGCATATGGTGGATCTACAGAAACATTTCTCATGTGAGAAAGTCTCAGAGCAGCCACTATGGCTTGCTTTCTGTGCTGGCCATTAGGAGGCAATCCCATGGCTCCTCTCCTGCAAGCCCATAGATCTTGTCCCTTGTGCTCTGGAGAAGTGTCTCATTGGCTTGTGGGTAATCTTGGGCAGAGGAATGGTGACCAAAGCTTAAGACTAAGTAACATTTAAGGGCCATCAGACAATCTGCTCACAGTTCTATATCCATATAGTCTTTATGTCAATTCTTCATTCACATTAAGATAGAATTGAGGACAGTTTAAATTAATTCATGAAAGTTAGTATAAAAGTTAAGGGTACAATTCCCAGTCTCATCTAGTCTATATGTTAACTGATAACTCTCAAAATTTACCCAACATGGATACTTCCAGTATAATTCTGATTCAGGGCCATTCCCAATCATTTCAGGCCCCTAAGGTTAGGATTATATTTGCCAAGTATATGAATTTCAATAATTATATGTGACATAAAAAAGCATCCATGAAAAAAAATACAAAACTTACTTTTGCAAAAAATTATATGTGAATGTCAAAATAAAGAAAATAATTGATTAATTATACTAATTGTTCTTTAGTTACAGCATTGGTGGTAGTTACAAGTATGTCGATTGATACAAAAATTTGCCTGGTTCTAGGTATTCTTGGACTCGGGTCCTTCTAGACCTCCTGGGGACATTTTATCATATGAAGGAAGTACCTAAGCTCTTTACAAACTGGATCCAATCTCTGGTATTTAAAGGACTTAAGCACCTGCTATCAGTTACAGATACTTGGGAGTAGCATGGGATGGTCAAAAGAACACACACAAAAATTGGGCTGAGTCCACTCACTAGCCATGTGGCCCAAGGCAAGTTACTTAATCTTGGACCTGCAGTTTTCTCATATACAAAGTGAGAAAATTGGTCTTGCTTCATCTACTTCAAATGGTTGTTATCAGAATTAAATTTAATGTTTGGGAAAGCTTTGTAAACTATAATACTTAGCCAAATATTCATAACTTACAATCTGTGAACGTGGCTTTTTCTTCCCTTTTACATTATTTTAATTATGATTCATTCCCTTTATTATTCTGTGTGTTTTCTGTTAGGAAATTAAGTGCATTATTATGAGAAGGGCTTCACCAGACTGTCAAAGGGGTCAAGAACATACAAAAAAGAGTTAAGAATCTCTGTTCTATCCATGTTTAATTATTATTTTGCTCACATCAATAAGTTTCTGAACAGAGCCATCCTTACTTCTCATCTATCTACCTGATAAAGATCATATTCTTTGGGAAACTTAAACATGTGTTAAGTCCTTTGGTGCAGTTATAGATTCTAGCAGAAGAACACTTTTGCATTCCATCGTTAAACTGTTGCTGAACACAAGATACAGAGAAGAGATTTATTTACTTATTCATTCACTCACTTATTCATGTATTTGTATGTTTTAAAAACAACAAAACCCATATTCCTTCAGTTATGGGCAAAGGAATTAACAAAGAAACCGCCTCTCCATGGTCATTGTGTCCATAGTCCTCATTTTTATACTGTAACAGGGAAATTTTCCACACAATATTTCTATTGCATGCTTGCTTGTCTAGAAACACCTCACCCTTCCTAAAGATATACTTCTCCAAATAAATAATTAAAATGCTAGGGGGCTGCAGAGCTCCTAACCATCTCTATTTTGTGATGAAGATAAAAAAATACTTACTTTTCCTGTAGTGCTCATCTTATTTCAGTAGATTTGAAATCATACAATCAAAGTCTGGACCATTGTATTGTAGAAGCCAGTGTGTCTTCAGATAAGCCTTTCTATTTCAAAGCAATGCCTTCAAAAAATTGATTCAAGAGCCTTCGAGCCCTTTATCTCACAGTCTGGTCTCACCCTTTTCCAATGTTTTAAGTTTTGTAAAGAAAAAACAAAAGCCCCAATGGTATATTGTATCTAACAGAGCTGGTCCACAGTGACTATATAGGACAAGGACTTCCTCAATTCATTTCCAACTTGTAAATAAAGGACCATGCAAGGAAATCTTGTTTAGCAGAAGATGATCGGTAAACTGAGGGAAAAAAGAGAAACTTCTTTCAAGATCTACCTACTATGTCCAGAAAGGAAAGAATAATGTGGATTTCTTTTGATCCTGTCAACTAGACATCCCTTCAGAATTCCCTCTCCCAACTCCTCTATTCTGGAGCCAGGGGTTTTGGGATGAGTTTGTTTCCCAAACTGTTCTTGGAGTAGAGGAAAAGGGACAAAACTCCATCTCTTCAAGAATGTGCGCTGGTCTATATTATTCCCCTTGTAACTCGGTAATCCATTTTGCCCTGATTAAATATTAGACTGTTTCTGTGTTACTGTTTACCAGTGTCTTTTAATGTGATGACTCACTAAATAATCAGACCAAAGGTAACTTTAGATTTTCCCACATTTTTCAAACTGGATAACAGTTAAATCAACCAAAAAGATAAAATGCTAATTAAAATCCTTTACGTTTGAACCCAACTCTATGGGGATGGTAAGGTGGGGGTGGGGGTTGCTCAGTTGTTTCAGTCACATCTGAGTCTTCATGACCCCATTTGGGAATTTTCTTGGCAAAGAAACTGAAGTGGTTTGCTGTTTCCTTCTCCTCGTTTGACAGATGAGGAAACTGAGGCAAACAGGGTTAAGTGACTTGCCCAGGGTCACCTAGCTAGTAAGCGTCTGAGGACAGATTTGAACTTAGGAAGAGGAGTCTTCCTGACTCCAAGCCCAACACTCTATCCACCTAGCTGCCCAATGTCATCTTCCGGAAGAGAGATTTAGAGCTAGAAATTGCATACCTTCATGGAATAAAATTTACCTACTTTACTGCCATTAAGGTCATGTTTTTCACAGCTGATGAAATAGTTCTATTTCAACCTAAGGCAATAGAATGCTCCTAACTAGGAAACAAGATGTTTAAATCCAATTCAGTCCTACAAGGTCCTTCATCCAGTAGACAAGTCAGTAAGTATTTATTAAGCATTTTCTGTTTGGCGCTGAGGAAAACTAAGAGAAAACAAAACAGTCCTCACTGTCTAGGAATCCGAATTCTAATGAAAGAGACAAAGTACAAACAACTATGTACACAGTAGATGGAAAGTAGGCTTAAAGAGAACAGCAGGGCAGCTGGGTGAGAGTAGTGGGTGGAAATGACTGATCAACCAGTTAGCATTTGAGCTGAGTCTTAAAGGGGGTGAGGGATTTTGAGGAGTAAGGGTGAGGAGGGAAGCCCTCTAGGCATGGGGATAACCCCTGTGAAGGAGAGAATACTAGAGATAGGGTGTGATGTGTGAGAAATTGCAAATAGGTCTTGCATCAAGTAAGCTGTAGTCCATGGCTAGATTATGGAGAGTGTCAAGGGGAGGAATATGTTAAAGGACCATAAAGAAAGGAAGGGATCAGCCTATGAAGGGCTATAAATTCCCAACAGAAGAGTTCATAGTTTATTCTAGAGATAATAGTCACTGGAGTTTATTGAGTAGGGGAGGAATGATATGATTAGTATTCAACCTTTAGAAAAATAATTTTATGTTGCAGATGTTGTAGTGTATGCCTATAATCCACACTATTGGAGTGGTTGAAAATAGTGAAGCCCCTGAACTCAATTCTGAGCTGCAGTAGGGGTAAGCTGATCCAGTGGATACAATTTGTCTAGCACCAACATGGAGAGCCTCTGGGAGTGGGGAGAGCACTAGACTACCCATGGGTGGCAAATTGGTCCAGGTCAGACATAGAGCAGGTCAAAGTGCTCAGGCTGATCAACAGTGTTTGGAGTCACGAGTTACAGCTTTATTTCCAGATGTCAACCTTAAAGTTTGGTTAAAGGAGACAAACAGGCTAGGTGATGTGCATTTATATTATTCTCTTAAAGCAAGACGAAGCTAGCAAGCTTGTATGTACAAAGAGCCAAAACCTAAGTTCTGACTACCTGATGCAAGATTGATAAAGTTTTTTTATATGTTTAAGGACAATCCCAGGATGCTGGTGTCCCTCAGATTTATGGTCTTCATATCTATACCATTAAAAGAAAGTTTCTTTTTAAAATCAAATGTTTAAATATTATTATTATTATTATTATTATTATTTATATGCAACTGGGAAATAATATATACAGGCACTGGGGTATGGAGATCCATCTTGCCCTACCAGAAAGTCGGGGGGATGGGGGAGGATATAGGAGAGAGCAGATTTTGGGAGGGGTTATTCAGTGGGATCACTGTTTTGGGTTCGGGGTAGGGGAAAGATGGGGAGAAAAAGTTATAACTCAAAATCTTGTGGAAATGAATGTTGTAAACTAAAAATATACATATTTTTTTTAATTTTAAAAAAGACAGCCCAATGCCTACCACTGAGATGTGTTCTGATCCTCTGACTCCTAGCACCTCTCCCCCTCCCATTACCTTGCATTTATTTTGAATATATTCTTTTAGGATACTTATCTACATATATGTTGTCTTCCTCCAGTAAAATGTAATCACCTCAAGGGGAGAAAGAAAGAAAGAAAGAAAGAAAGAAAGAAAGAAAGAAAGAAAGAAAGAAAGAAAGAAAGAAAGAAAGAAAGAAAGAGAGAAAGGAAGGAAGGAAGAAAATGAAAGAAAGAGAGAAAAAAGAAAGGAAAGAAGGAAAGAGAGAGAGAGAGAAAGGAAGGAAGAAAGGAAGAAAGAAAGAAAGAAAGAAAGAAAGAAAGAAAGAGAGAAAGAAAGAAAGGAAGGAAGGAAGGAAGAAAATGAAAGAAAGAGAGAAAAAGAAAGGAAAGAAGGAAAGAGAGAGAGAGAGAGAGGAAGGAAGGAAGGAAGGAAGGAAGGAAGGAAGGAAGGAAGAAAGAAAGAAAGAAAGAAAGAAAGAAAGAAAGAAAGAAAGAAAGAAAGAAAGAAAGAAAGTTTCTTAGTTGTAAATACAAGACAATTGACAAGGTAGTGTCAGTCTACAATCCCAGGACGTCTCTGTTTTCCCCCTTCTGGAGCATGCCCCCAAGCTAAGAAAAATTCCATTATTCTGAATTTCCAGGCATCCTGTCACAAAGGTCTTTCTAGTTACTGACACAGGAAAGGGAGTTTTTAAAGCAGAACAAAGTGATGTGGTTGATTAGTTCAGACTTTGTATATTATTGGGAGTTGTCACAGACTAGGTGAGATATGACAAAGAAGAAGGGAAAAGAGGGGAGAGGAGAAGAGTGGATTCTCTAAATTTGCACACCTTGAGTTTGTTTTGAGCTACTTTAATTCTACTTTGCTTATAGAACACAGCACCTCTTCTGATGAGGGCACATCATAGTGCTATGTCTGCTTTCATTTTAAATGAAATTTAATATAAATATTTATATTTAATTATTATAGTAATTAATATAAATAAACAAAATAAAAACAAAATTGCTTTCATTTTAAATCTTTTGTTTTCTCACTTCTTCCATCTTCTCATTCTCACTGAGACCTGGATCCTTAATGATGACACAGTCTCCTTTCCTGCCCTTTCCAGCAATGCATTTTCACTCAGATCCCTTGACCCCCAAGGTCAAGATATGGGAGTTGGAATACTCTTTGCTCCCCATTGTCCCTTTCAAATTCTCCCTTTATCACCATTACTCAATAACCTTGAGGTTCACTTAATCCACACCTACCACTCAATCAACATACTTTGGAATTGATTGTGTAACATGGGACACTGGCACAGGAGCAGGCATTCTAGAAGGCACTGTGGAAGGTGTGGGCAGTTTTTGGTTAGGACTTGGTGTTGAGGAGAATGAAAATAAGGAATACAGCAGTGGGGGAGAGAAAAAAGGGTTTGAATGATTACCAATGAAGATTCGGACTCACTGGGATGGGGAGAGTATGAGCAGGGAAAACTTTGTTAAACACTAGGGAAGATTTTGGAAATATTTTCAAAGTCCACCTTGAGATTTTGGCCTCAGGGTGGAGTCCTTCCAGAGCCTTAGGCAGTTGGAGCAAATACTTGCAGCACAAGGAATCGTATTACTCTCCCTCCCCAAGGCAGGAGATCAAGCTGGAGAACTGATCAAATATCCCTCTTCTTCCACCCTTAGCAGTAGAATATTGAGGTACTGGTGATCCAGGAAAATTTCTAAGTGTATAAAATACAGATCAGTTACTTATCTGCATTTTTATGGAGTTTCCACATTGTGAATCTCTTATATTAAGAAAATTTGGGGTCCAGAGAACATCCTGTTCCCTTTCCTCTAAAAACAAAAATCACATTATTGATTACAGCCCTACTTCTCTCAGTACAAAAATTTACTATGGATTCTAAAATATATATCAGTTCTTACCCAACAGGTCTTACCAAGTTGGAAAGTCTTTCTTCCCATGTGACTGACTATGACTGTCAATTGAGGATCATCCTAGCTAAGCTTTTCATGAAGAAAGCATTTTGTTACCACAGGATTAAGACCTTCAAGGATAGTTAAGTCATGAAACAAATATAGTGTGGAGAGGCTGTGGTCTATATGAGTGAGTGAAGTGCACATATGAATGAAATCCCACATTTCTCAAAATATCAAAGTGGATGAGAACACAAAATTAGTTATGACACAGAAACATTAAATTCAATTGCCAGTGAATCCTAGGTAAATATTGATTTGTCAAGGCTACTCAAAGTCATTCATTCATTCATATCTATGCCTATGCACAGTCAGAATCGAACCAGAGTTCAATTCTGCCTCGGACACTTACTAGTTGTATTGACTGTGGACAAGTCACTTAACCTCTCTCTACCTCAGTTTTCTTATCTGTACAATAGGGATAATAATAGCACCTACCTGTTAGAGTTGTGAAGATCAAATGAGATAATATTTTTAAAGCACTTAATACAGTCCCTGGCACAGAGTAAGTTCTACTGAATCGATCCTTGTTCCCTTATATGTCAGGTACTGTGCCAAGAACTGAGGATACAAATAAAAGCAAACAAGATAGACTCTACCCTCGAAGAGCTCACATTCTAATGGAGATTGGATATTTTTATTCAATAAAGAGCACCTGGGTATTATGTTATTATATACAAATTATATTTTGTATTGATGTTATTATATGTGAATGCAAGTTTCCCAGTATCCCATTTTAGTGCTTACACTATCTACTGCTGGGCATAATTACACAATTTCATTGCCCCAATTTTTCTATCTATAAAACAATAAAGTTAATTGGATGAGCAAAGAAAAAGGAACATATAAACACAAAGACACCCGGCAACCTAAGGACAGAGTAAATCACAGGTGTTTATGAGAAATAATCATAGGTATTTTATAACAGAAAAAAAAAACTTTTTTGAGAAAACACAAAAGAAAGTAAGGTTGATGCAGATGAGGAAACTGAAAACCAAAGGAAGGTATCTGATTCTGCCCAAAAGCAGAATTCCTGAGGGGATAAAGGCTATAGTTTCCTGATATCCCTTCTGTTTGAACAGTGTAAAAAGATGGCAGACTGGATAGAGAGTTAGTTTCAAAGCCTTCCAGATTCAGATTAGAGTCTCAATCCTAGCACATTCTGTCTGTATGCATTGCCCTGGGTGAGTTACTTAATGTCTTACTGCTCTAGGCTACACTTTAAGACTATAAGCTCTCCCTTATCACACTATCTGCTGGTTTCTCCTGCCTCCTTCAAGATCCAGCTCAAAGCCCGCCTTTTGCAAGAAGCCTTTCCAGGTCTTTCTACCCCCATTTGCTAGTGACTTCTCTCTGAGATTGCCTTCCATTGACATGGTGTCTATCTTGCATCTACCCAGTTATTCCCATATTGTCTCCCCCAGTAAAGCATGAGCTGCCCGAGGGTCAGGAGGAGGACTGTGAGGTCAGAAATCCTCCACCAAAAGCCCCAAATGAAAATATGAGCTGGCTACAGGCCATAGAGGACCTTAAGAAGCAGATAAGAGAAGTGGGGGAAAAATTGGGAAGAGAGATGAGAAAGATGCAAGAAAAGTATGAAATGGGAGTCAATAGCCTGACTGAGGAAAAGAACACCTTAAAAACAGACTAACTCAAATGGCAAAAGAGGCTCAAAAAGGCAATGAGGAGAGGAATGCCTTAAAAAGCCAAATTTGCCAGATGGAAAAAGAATCTCAAAAGCTCACTGAGGAGATTCATTCCTTCAGAATTAGACTGGAGCAAATCAAAGCTCGTGACTTTATGAAAAATCTGAAACGTGGGGTGGAATAATAGACAAACCGAGACCACTGAGGCAAGAAAAAGAAAAAAAATTATTACGAGTTCGAACCCGGGTCCCACCATACATTTTAGATGGAGGACCCCGAGTGTCTCCTCGGGTGTTTTTTTATACAATTATGAGGGGAAAGCAAGAAATATTGAGCTCACTGATTGGCTTAGTGAGACTCAGCTAACTCTTAGAGACAAGGAGTTGGTGGGAAATGATTGGCTAGCAGACTTAGTTGAGTCTTGGAGATAGAGGCTCGATGCCAACTTCATGGGCTATAGGGGAGGGGTGAGAGCAAACAGGTGCCAGGTGGTGGCAGTTGACTCAGTTCCCGGATCTTATAGGTCAACTTGACATTGTGGTTAGGGTGGGGAAAGCATGCATTCTTTGCAAAAACAAGTTATCAAGAAAAAACAAGGTTATTCTATAATCTCCTGAGGTTTGGCCCCATTTCATATTTGGCTCCATTTCATTCCCCACTTCTTTTTATCAGAGGGAATCGAATCCTAGATTCAAACATAATGTTCCTCAGGGATCTTCTGGTAACGGGTTCGGAGGAACAAGATGCGAAATTCATCAGTGCGGGACTTGAGGAGGGTAAAAAGAGATCTGAGAAGGAGCGGGCCAAAAACAAGGGCCAGAAACAACAAAACCAAAGGGCCGGCGAGAGCGGTCAGTAAAGTAGTCAACCAAGGGGATGAAGAAAAAAGAGACTGATACCAATTGTTCTGGGCTTGGCGGGCTTCCTCCCTGTCAGCCAAACGTTTTCGTAATTGGCTCAGGCCATCCCTAACGACCCCAGAGCGATTGGCATAGAAACAGCAGGCTTCACTCTGGTGTAATGTTGTCATGTGGGAATAGAGTCCACTTTGACAGCAGTAGGTGTAGTGGGGATCGTGACGTGTGGTCCCTTCCACCTCTGCTCCAGACCATGAATTTCTTTTTACCAGCACAGAATCCCCAGGTTGAAACAGGTAAGCTGAGGCAGAACTCCTCGGGATCAGGAGAGCTGAGGGAAGGAGTTTTTTTCTGAATCGCCTGCAGACCCTGAAGGAACTTGATAAAGGGAAGAGTTAGTGATTTCAGCTTTTAGGTCTTCCTAGATTAGAGGAAGAATAGGTGGTAATCTTCCATATGTTAGGGAATGGTCTGGACTTTCTCAGCCTTGAGTTCTGAGCTCTGAGAAAATTTCAGATGCCGGCTGCTCAAGGAAGTCAAAGCTGAGAATCCAAGGACCTAATCATCTCCCCCTTAAAACAGTTGGGACCCAAAATCATTTGGGTAGATCTATGTTTCATAGGAAGCTGGGTACAGATTATATATACAGTATACAGTGAATACAGATTCACTTAGGAAGAAAGATAATTCAGAAATTGAATCCTTAACATACATTCAGTTACAAACGTTAACTTTTGCTTAGAGCATGAAACAACTACAAATTCGGATCAAAAGAGCCAGATCTCTTCTGTTTTCACAACTCATTACATTGGTTTAGCAATAAATTTATCTTGCAAATGAAAGTTTTAATAGGCTTCTTAAAATTACACTAGAGATTTGAAAATTTCTTCTAAAAGTATTTTCCCTTCTCTTAACAATTTCAAGATTTATAATTGATCACTAAACTTTTATGAAGAAAGTTAGTTGAAAACTTTCAAAATGACCTTAAACAATTTGCATACTTTCTGCACATGTTCCAATTCCAAATGAAAAATAATAATAGATTTTCCAGTAAGCTTACACGAAAGAACTCATATCTGTTACTGACTACGTGCTCTGATCATGGAAACTTGCTATAGAAGGAAAAAAACAGGGACATGTGACATTCCAAATATGACAGGATAAAACATCCTTGACTCTGTTTAAATTCAGGTAAAGTCACAGATATCCAACCATGCAGTATCTGTTCCATCTTATAGCTAGACTCAGGAATAGGTGGGAAACATTCCTTTTCAAAGGAATCCCATCGGTAAACTGAGCCAGGAGGGATCCCATCCCAGACAGAGGCTAAGATTGTCCCTTCAGCCTTTACCAAATGTAGACTTCCACCTATCAGCAGTACAGGATCACATTCCCTCTGAGTAGCTTGTGGCATTTTCTCCGAGATACTGATTTAATGCAGACAACTACACCCAAATTCAAACTCAAAATAAAATTTAGTTATGGTCCCAAGTGCCTTTTACCTCACACAACAAGCTTCACTGATCACAGCTTAGAGCTAGTTAATTATTTTTATTTTCATGGAGCTGCACTAAGCAATGATGATTTATCAGGTCTCACAAATGTAAAGAATTCCATTTACCATCTTTCCTTCTGAAATCTAAAAGCCAATTGATAGAAATCCTTCTAATCTTTGCAACTTCTTAGCAAGTTAGGTTCATTTAAAACTACACTTAAACAAGTTCCTTTCCCAGGCTGAATGACCTTGCCTATTAGAGATAGTTTCTAGGGGATTTGGCAGTTTTACAACATAAGGAAAATTTATATGAATTCTAAGGAGGAGAGACTGGGAGAAGGGCTAATAATGATGCCCCCGATTAGCCAATTCTCATACAAGCAGGAGGACTGTTCTGAATGGGCAGAACTAGTCTGAATAAAGTTTTCATCCAATCTCCTCCTTTCTACATACAGTAATCAATTACAATTTTAGGTTTTAACATTGAAACAGTAGCCAAAATAACTTAATTAACAATCTTACAAGTTTTAAACAGTCTTAACTGAAACTTCCTTTTAAACAAAGACAGACTTGGAAGCTTATGATTTCCCAAATTACAATACTCTGAGACTTTAAAAAAAAAAAGCTGCTTCTTATACAGCATAGATAATACAACTTTTTACCAGTAACAATGTCATCATGTTCTTAAATTTGAACTTTGAAATAAAAACAAGGAATTACCAATCTGGTGACCTTAAAAATCAAGTTTTTGAAGTTACACAGAACTAAAATTTTCTTCTTGCCACACACCTGATCAACTTATCACTAAAAATTAATTACATTCTGGAATCTCACAGAGATAGTGAATGTGGTGATCCATAAACCTTCAAATTATCATAAATACATCCTTAGATGAAGCAAGCTTGAAAACCACATCTCTATATTTTTTTCTTTTTTCCCCAAGTTTCTCATTTGCTCAATAAGAATTCTACAAAATGCCTTTCCAATTCCCTGTATACATTCACTTCATCATTAGTAATGTGGAAACTATAACTTTTGTCACTGCATATTTCTAGAATAGCCAAAAAGTTAAATGAACAACCAGCTATCACAATAAATATCAGCAGCATTATTACTACCTATTTGTATCCCAAATATAACAGCTTTAAATTGTCAAATCTTATAACATAAAAAATCCAATTCACATAAAATAAACAGAAGACAAAATTAGCAAAACTGATAAAATACCATAGCTGTTTTACAAAACTTTTCTCCATCTTTTAGTTTCAACAAAATTCAGAATGAAAATTGCTTTATCTAACATTTCTGGCTCACAATGGTCACTCAAACTTTTACAGTATAAGAGGATTTTACAATTTAGAGATACCATAATAACACAATGACGTTATGACATTAATTGCATTTCCAATTCATCACATACAAAAATTACTGATAGAAAAATTGGGCTTACCAAGTACAGAGGCTGGGGTGTTGCAACTCCCCCCCCCCTTTTTTTTTTCAAGTCAGGGAGCTTAACTCAAATTCCCTATATTCTTTAGCACACTCTATTTCTCTTCTAGAATGAGAGACTTTAATAAATTTTTGTAAAATGTTTTCAGCGATTTAACTTTTACTCCAATAAGCTTTAATTTATGTGTCCACTCCTTACAAAACCTTCTTTGAAAGTGATATCTTTGACCTCTCCAGCAAGTGATATTGGGGGGGGGGCGCCTTCCCCCTTTCTCACTACTAGAGAACCAAAAGAAAATTCCCTTTTTCTTATCAAATCTTAGAAAATATTCCAATTTGCCTAAATGCCAAATAGTAAAATGAATTCTGACTTATCTTTAGCATCAAATTAGGAGTGACACTTTTTTACTTCTCACATGAATTCAATTGACTTACAGTTTTATTCTAATACACAGATTTTTCCTCTTTTAGGTGAGGCAGGAAATAGTTAAATTTTCATCTGCCTGCCTCTTTGATTTGAGGGGAGAAGATTCCCTCATTATTTCTTATTGCCTTCTCCTCACTCCACTTGGCCAGAGTGGAATGAAGAGGAGGAGATTTTCAAACTTTTAAAGATCTTAAAACTTCTGTTCACACTTCTCAACACCAAATACCATCTCTATCTTAACTTAAACAAGACAATATTTACCTCTCTTTTCTCTTCTTCTCCAGCCTGCATTCAGCATCAGTGAAGGGAGGAGGGAGAGAGAGCTAAGAGCCTTCCAAAGGAAGATCCGGCAGTCCAGCTGCAGTTTAAACCTTCCATGATGTTAGATTACACACTCATTCATTCACACAGACACACAAAAAAACAGAACAGAGAGAGAAACTGACAGGAACGTTACAAAAGCTCACAGAGGATTGTTAGAAATCCCCAGGCACAAATCATGTTTGCTTGGTTTCCAGATAGATGCTAATGGAGGCCAGGTACAAATCATATTTACTTTACCTAATGTTAATCAAGTGGGACTCTAACCCACAATTTGATTAATCCAATGCTGATCAAGCAGGACTCTAACCCACAATTTGATCAACCTACCTAATGTCAATCAAGTGGGACTCTAACCCACAATTTGATCAGTTTACCTAATGTTAATCAAGTGGGACTCTAACCCACAATTTGATCAATTTAAACCCAAGGGCCTTAGGGGTCGTCACCTCCCTCGGCCGGGGTTCGGGAAGTTAATGGCAGCGTCCCGCCCTTCCCGAACCAACCAAGCTCATGAGACTCCAGAAATTGCTAGCCAAAAACACCAGAATCAACAAAAAAAGAAACATTATTTTGGGTCAGGCCTGACTTACCGGCACCGAGCAGAGCCCAAAGTCCAGATTCCAAGGCGTCGAGGATCTCGCTGGGGCCTCCATATGAAACGTGGGGTGGAATAATAGACAAACCGAGACCACTGAGGCAAGAAAAAGAAAAAAATTTATTACGAGTTCGAACCCGGGTCCCACCATACATTTTAGATGGAGGACCCCGAGTGTCTCCTCGGGTGTTTTTTTATACAATTATGAGGGGAAAGCAGGAAATATTGAGTTCACTGATTGGCTTAGTGAGACTTAGCTAACTCTTAGAGACAAGGAGTTGGTGGGAAATGATTGGCTAGTAGACTTAGTTGAGTCTTGGAGATAGAGGCTCGATGCCAACTTCATGGGCTATAGGGGAGGGGTGAGAGCAAACAGGTGCCAGGTGGTGGCAGTTGACTCAGTTCCCGGATCTTATAGGTCAACTTGACATTGTGGTTAGGGTGGGGAAAGCATGCATTCTTTGCAAAAACAAGTTATCAAGAAAAAACAAGGTTATTCTATAATCTCCTGAGGTTTGGCCCCATTTCATATTTGGCTCCATTTCAAAATCAAGATGCTATTAAGCAGATCCAAACAAATGAAAGAATAGAAGGCAATGTGAAATATCTCATGGGTAAAACCACTGACCTGGAAAATAGATCCAGGAGAGATAATTTAAAAATTACGGGACTACCTGAAAACCATGATCAAAGAAAGAACCTAGAAATCATCCTTCAAGAAATTCTCAAGGAAAATTGCCCTGATATTTTAGAACTAGAGGGCAAAATAGAAGTTGAAAGAATCCACAGATCACCTCCTGAGAAAGATCCCCCCAAAAAAACTCCTAGGAATATTATAGCCAGGTTCCAGAACTCCCAGATCAAGGAGAAAATATTACAAGCAGCCAGGAAGGAACAATTTCAATATTGTGGAAACATAATCAGGATAGCATAGTATCTGGCAGCTTCTACCCTGAGGGATGGAAGGGCATGGAATATGATATTCTGGAGGGTAAAGGAGCTGGGATTAAAACCAAGAATCACCTACCCAGGAAAACTGAGTATCATGTTTCAGGGGAAAATATGGTCATTCAGTGGGATAGAGGACTTTCAAGCATTCTTGAGGAAAAAACCAGGGTTGAATAGAAAATTTGACATTTAGACACAAGAAGCAAAAGATGCATGGGAAGGTAAACGGGAAATAAATCATAAGGAACTTATCAAAATTGAGCTATTTACATTCTTACATGGAAAAACAATAACTGAAACTGATGAAACCTTTCTCAGTATGAAAATAATGGAAGAAAGGTATATGGGCATATGAATACATATGTGAATGTGTGTATATATGTTTACAGGTATACAGAGATAGAGGGCACAGGTCGAATTTAATGGGAAGGGATGATACTTAAGGGGTGAAATTGAGAGGTGATAGAGGAACATAACTAGAGGAGATGGGGAAAGACACAATGGAATAAACTATCTCAGGTAGAAGAGGCTAGGGAAAGTGGTTGCAGGGGAGAGGAAGAATAGGAAGGCAAAAAGGCAAAACCTTATTCTCATTGAATTTGGCTCAGGGAGAGAATGACATACATACTAAATGGGATAGCTCACCCTACAGAGTAGGGGGGGGGGAGAGATGATGGAAGGGAGAGCAGGCTGGGGGGGAGGGAAGTTGGAAGCACCCACTTTTGAAAAGGGACAGGATCAAAGTGGGGAGTGGATCAGGTGGGAGGTGGGATAGGAGGGAGGGAAATACAGTCCGTCTTTTACAATATTTCTACTATGGTAATGTTTTGCAGAGCTACACATGTACAACATATACTGACTGAACTGCTTATCTTCCCAGTAAGGGTGAGTGACAAGGGAAGAAGGGAATGAATCTGGAATTCGAAGTTTTAAAATCAAATGTTTTAAAAATACTATTATTAATACTATTTTACATATAATTGGGAGATAATGTGCAGGCATTGGGGCACGAGGATTCACCTTGCCCTACTGGAAAAGTTGAAGGGGGTATGGGAGAAGAGATAGGAGAGAGCAGATTGGATGAGGGGATATCTTGTGGGGCTGCTATTCTGGGGTCTTGAATAGGGGGAAATGGGGAAAAAATTGTAATTCAAAATCAGAACGAAATGAATGATGTAAACCAGAAGTTAATAAAGCATTTGAAAAAAAAAAAGAGCCTAGAAATCACCGTTCAAGAAATTCTCAAGGAAAATTGTCTTAATATTCTAGAACCAGAGGGCAAAATAGAAATTGAAAGAATTCACTGATCGCCTCTTGAAAAAGATTCCAAAAAGAAAACTCCTAGGAATAGTAAGTATAGCCAAATTCCAGATTTCCTGGGGTCAAGGAGAAAATATTGCAAGCAGTCAGGAAGAAACAATTTGAGTGGAAATATAATCAGGATAACACAAAATCTAGCAGCTTCTACATTAAGGAATCAAAGGGTTTGTAATATGATATTCCAGAGGTCAAAGGAACTAGGATTAAAACCAAGAATCACCTACCCAGCAAAACTGAGTATAATGCTTCAGGGGAAAATATGGTCATTCAATGAAATAGAGGATTTTCAAGCATTCTGGATGAAAACCCCAGAGTTGAACAGAAAATTTTACTTTCAAATCAAGAAGAAAGAGAAGCATGGGAAAGTAAACAGGAAAAAGAAATCACAAAGGAACTTATCAAAGTTGAACATTCCTAAGTGGAAAAACAATAACTGTAACTCATAAGACTTTTCTCAGTATGAGGATAGTTGAAGGGAATATATGTAAGTGTGTGTATATGTGTGCACATATATACATAGACAGAGGGCACAGGATCAGTTGAATAGGAAGGGATAATATCTAAAAAATAAAATTAAGAGGTGAGAGGGGAATATAATGGGAAGAAAAGGGAGAGATAGAATAGGGTAAATTATCTCATATAAGGTTAAGAGAAAACTGTTACAATGGAAGGGAAAAACAGGAAGGTGAAAGGGAATGGGTCAACCTTATTCTCATTGAATTTGGCTTAAGGAAGGAATAACACACACTCAGTTGGGTGTCTTACCCTACAAGAAAGTTGGGGGGAAGGGGATGAGAGGGGGGGATGATAGAAGAGAGGACAGATTGGGGGAGAGTGTAGTTAGAAGCACACACTTTTGAAAAGGGATAGGGTCAAAGCAAAAAATAGAATAAGTGAGGGGTAGGATGGGATGGAGGGAAATACAGTTAGTCTTTCACAATATAACTACTATGGAAATGTTTTGTGTAACTACACACTTACAACCTATATTGAATTGCTCGTCTTCTCAGTGGGGGTGGGTGAGGAGGGAAGAAGGGAAAGAATCTGGAAACCAAAGTTTTAAAAACAAATATTAAAAAAAAAAGAAGTTATAGAGAAGGTGGTGACTCAGGATGGTAAGTGGCATTTCCTTACCCAGTTGTTCTCTATGTCAGCACAATCACAGATCCAATTAGTATTCCGTTCTAATTATATTTTAATATAAGAAAAGATAGTATGAATAATTATTGGTATTTTTTTCAGAATCTTATGATCCAATTTATATTCTATCTTAATTATATTTTAATAGAACATAAGATTCTGTGAATAATTATTGGCATTTTTTTTCAGAATCTCATGAAGGTAACTTGGAGAACTGTAATTTTGCATGATAAAGAATATTTGCTATATGTTGCTACTCCGGGAAATAGGGTCCCAGCCTCCAAGCTCTAGATAATTTATTAAAGCAAGAGGACTTGCCAAAGACAGGCCTGGAAAGGGAAATGAATATTGTAGATAGACCTTTAAGAAAGTGCTTTTAAAATGGCCATATCTAAACTGAACTGGTGGAGAAGAAAGGCTACAAAGAATGAAGCCCGAGGCTGAGGTTCTAGGCCCAATCACCCACAAGTTTACTCCTCCCATTCAGCTTTGGGTAAACTGAAACTTCATTTGTGGCAAGTCTTGTTCACTGGGGCTCAGTCTAATCATGTATTAAATGAGAAGAATTGGACTGATCCTTTAAGCCCCTCCCAGCTCTATAGTTTTTTTCTTTGTTCTTATAATTTCTGGTGCTTCTCAGATATTTCAGCAATTGATCCTTGTAATTTAATGGGATATAAGATGGCCACAGGTGGAACCCATTAAGGGAAGCTTGCTTAGGGGAGGCTTGCTTATAGGAATGCTTTCAAACCTTTTGCTAATTTCTAATTAAGCACTAAGTCAGGAGGGTTGTGATGCCTTCTGATTCTGAGAAGGGTATATATACTCTGAGTTGTTAGTTTGCTTTGGGGGCTTGCTTATGAGAAGGAACTTGTGATTCCCTAATGTAATGGTAATGTAATTTGAATTTGAAGATCCCTTTGTGTTGGCAAAGGTAGCAGGTACTTAGCACTTAGTAATTGTTGGGGAAACAGAAGGTATGAACTCCTGTCTCCTGTTGCTGACATAATGGGAAGGGGTTGGCAGAAACAGGAAGCTAATGCTGTGTGTATATAAGGAAAGCCCCCGAGAGACACAGTCAGAATTTCTTGGGACCATCTTGAGCTACGGGGAGAGAGAATCGAGAACTGGGCCAAAATTTCCTGAGAACTTGTCCTGGTGGAGCTTCTTCTGAACAGGAGCCCAGGTGACAGAAGAAGCATGACTGGGATGCTGAGACTTTGTTAGTGGCTTGGTCGAGCCTTGAATTCCCTGGGGCAGAAATTGTGAAGGATCTGACATGGACCAGACCCTGTGAACTTCAGTGTGGAGCAGGACCTACCCAAAGAGCTGGTCAAGGAACTGGGAGCTGTCTGCCATTGAACCCAGGTGACAGTCTGGTGAATCCAGGTAGAATCTGGGACCATGGAAGGGGATCCAGGGAATCTGAGAACCAGTCCCAAGTCAAGATGAAAAGACCTCTCCCTGGGTGCTGAGTAATGATGAAATTGTAGTTTACTAGTGACCTAGGGGTGGAGGTTTTGTGTATGATACTTAGTAATTGATTGCTGAATAAGTGACTGATTTAGTTAATCAAGTTGCCCCGTGAGTAGAAGACTTTGACTATTGTACTTTGAGACTATATTGTGATTTTACTTAGTAATTGATTGTTGAATAAGTGACTGAATGAGTTAACTTAAGACTTTGCCCCATGATTCTAAGAAAAGGGATCCATCAGCTCACCAAAACTGACGTCATTTTTCCCTGGGGAACATGAACAATTTTAGGGCCTAGGTCAATATTAATAGAACAGATGAAACCAAACTGTCCCATCCCACTTGAGTCACCTTATCTAACACCACCAGTATTTCTCAAATCATTGCTCTACTCATCTTGCCTCTTCTACATCAAGTAAAACTTGTATTTTGATAGCAATTTGTCTATATCAAAATAAATTTTTAAAAGAATTGTAACCTTCCACCACCCCTTAATTCTGAGAGGCAATATAACAGAGAAAACAAAGGATTCTAATAGTTTGAGATAAAGAAGGAGTGCATTATAGGCTTCTGAAACAGCCAGGGAAAAGGCACACAGATGGGAAATGGAGTCCTGTATATGAGGAACAACAAAAAGGTCAGTTTGACTGGTCCATAGACCACGTGAAAAGGAGTGATGTATAAGGCTTTTGTTTCTTATTGTTCAGTCATTTTGGTTGTCTCTGACTCTTCAGGACCCCGTTTGAGGTTTACTTGGCAAAGATACTGTAGAGGTTTGTCATTTCTTTCTCCAGATCATTTTACAGATGAGGAAACTGAGGCAAACAGGATTAAGTGACTTTCACACAGTCATATAGCTAGTAAGTATCTGAGGCTGGATTTGAATTCATGCCTTCCTATCTTCAGATTCAAAGTTCTATCTGCTATCTAACTACAAAGCTAGAAAGGTATAAAAGGTCAGGTTGTAAAAATCTCTAAGTCATAAATAGAGTTACATTTGATCCTAGAGATAATAGGAAGCCACTAGAGATTATTTGAGTAGGATGGTCAGATTAGTGCTTTAGGAAAATCCTAAAATCCTAGCAGCTCGGCAGAGGATGGGTTAGAGGGGAGGGTAAGACATAGTGGGCTACTGATCAGGGAGAAAGGGAATAAGGACCAATTCAGCATTGGTTAAAGCGAGTCAGGGCAGTGAGGTGGTGCAGTGGTTAGAACACAGGCTTTGGAGTCAGGAAGACCTGAGTTCAAATCCAGCTTCACAAACTTATTAGCTGTGTGACCCTGGGGGAGTCACTTAATCCTTATTGCCTCCAAAAAGAAAAAAAAATGAAGTGATGTGCATAGAGATATTAATTAAACTTGTAGGAACTGGTAAAGCCAACATAAAAAAATATGGATACCCATATGGATATGGATGGTGATCCAGTTAATTAGACTCAGAAGGAACTATCAGAGAGGAGGAAGACATTCATGAAAATCTACAAAGAAAATAGAGTAAGTTATGTATTAATCATTATCTGTATCAAAAGAAGAAATTTCCATACCAGGGAAGTCCCCACATTGATGGAATCTCAGGTCCACACCAAAACACAACCTTCCAATTACCAATAACACATTTTGGAAAATGGGTCCTTTCATTAAGAGCACCAGGTAAATCTCTGAATTTATAAACTGCATAACAGCACTTCATCTACATCGCTAGGGGAGTTCCCACATTGTGAACCCCCTATTCTGTTTTTTTTTTATATTTGGAACATTTAATTTTAAAACTTCGTATTTCAGATCCATTCCCTTCCTCCCTTGTCACCCATTCCCTCTGGGAAGATAAGCAATTCAGTATGTGTTGTACATGTATAGCTATGCAAAACATTACCATAGTAGATTTATTGTAAAAGGCTGCTTATATTTCCCTCCCACCCATCCCACCCCCCACCTGGTCCTTTCCCTACTTTGATCTTGTCCCTCTTCAATAGAAGGTACTTCCAACCTCCCCTCCCCCCAGAATGCCTTCCCCTCCATCATTCCCCCTCTCATCCCCCTCCCCCCTACTCTCCAGCAGGGCAAGATATCCCATTTATTATGTATATCAATCTCTTCCTGAGCCAAAATCAATGAGAATATAGTTTTGCCTTTTTGCCTTCCTGTTCTTCCCCTCCCCTGCAACTACTTCCCCTTGCTTCTTCTACATGAGATAGTTTACCCTACCCTGTCTCTCCCCATCTCCTCTTGCCACTTTCCTCTCTCACCTCTTAACTTCACCCCTTAAGTATCACCCCTTCCCACCAAATTTAACCTGTGCCCTCTATCCATGTATAACTGTAAACATATATACACACATTCACATATGTATTCATATGCCCATATACCCTTCTTCAATTATTTTCATACTTAGAAAGGTTTCATCAGTCACAGTTATTGTTTTTCCATGTAGGAATGTAGACAGTTCAACTTTGATAAGTTCCTTTTGATTTCTTTTCACTGATTACCTTCTCAAGCATCTCTTGCTTCTTGTGTCTGAATGTCAAATTTTCTATTCAACTCTGGTTTTTTTCCTGAAGGATGCTTGAAGGTCCTCTATTCCACTGAATGACCATATTTTCCCCTGAAACAAAATGCTCAGTTTTGCTGGGTAGGTGATTCTTGGTTTTAATCCCAGCTCTTTTGCCCTCTGGAATATCATATTCCATGCCCTTTGATCCCTCAGTGTAGAAGCTGCCAGGTCCTGTGCTATTCTGATTGTGTTTCCACAATATTGAAATTGTTTCTTCCTGGCTGCTTGGAGTATTTTCTCCTTACTCTGGGAATTCTGGAACCTGGCTATAATATTCCTGGGAGTTTTCTTTTAGGGATCTTTTTCAGGAGGTGATCTGTGGATTCTTTCAACCTCTATTTTACCCTCTGGATCTAAAACATCAGGGCAACTTTCCTTGAGAATTTCTTGAAGGATGATTTCTAGGTTCTTTCTTTGATCATGGCTTTCAGGTAGTCCAATAATTTTAAAATTATCTCTCTTGGATCTATTTTCCAGGTCAGTGGTTTTTCCCATGAGATATTTCACATTGCCTTCTATTCTTTCATTTGTTTGGATATGTTTAACAGCATCTTGATTTCTCATAAAGTCATTAGCTTCCATTTGCTCCAGTCTAACTCTGAAGGAATGATTCTCCTCAGTGAGCTTTTGAGATTCTTTTTCCATCTGGCAAATTCGACTTTTTAAGGCATTCTTCTCCTCATTGCCCTTTTGGGCCTCCTTTGCCATTTGAGTTAGTCTATTTTTTAAGGTGTTGTTTTCCTCAGTCAGGCTGTTGACCTTCATTTCATACTTTTCCTGTGTCCTTCTCATTTGTCTTCCCAATTTTCCTCCACTTCTCTTATTTGATTTTTAAAATCCTTCTTAAGGTCTTCTATTGCCTGTAACCACTCATATTTTCGTTTGGGGCTTTTGGAACAGGATTTCTGATCTCACAGTCCTCCTCCTGTTCCATGTGTCAATCCTCTTTGCCCCCAAAGTAGGAGTCTAATGTTGAATTTTTCTGTTTATTTTGTTTCCTTTGCCTAGGCATGTTGCCACTTAATTACTTGACTTTTTGGGCTTGTTACCACAGTGGGACTCTGCCACCAGACAGGGGAGCTTCCATCCCAAATGTTGGGGTCTTCACAACTTCCAGAGGTTGGGTGGCCTCTGTAAAGCCTCCACAGGCTCTAGCAAGTTGGATACCCACCCCAGACCTCCCCCCAGATCACAATCCAGATCCAAGCAAGTTAAAGCAAGAGCGATTAACCCCCAAGACTGATCTCTGGATCTCCCTGCAGTTTGCAGGCCAGGAGCTGAAGCTGCCACTGAAGCTGCAAAATGGCTTCTGTGCCTCAAATCCTCAGCTGCTTCTTGCCCCCAGGGGAAAAAGTCGATGAGTTTCCCAAATACTGGTCCCAAAGTCCATAGGGCACTAACCTCTCACTTTGTCCTAGGTATATCTGTGTTGATAATTCTGGAATCGGCACAGCTGCTGGTGTTCTGGGGTCCCTCCAACTGGCTGCTGGCCCAGCCGCCCTGGGGCTAAAACCGTGGCTCACGTGGACCTAGGCTCAGCTCCCCGCATGCTGTGCTGTAGGCTCCCAGAGTGCTGCACTGACCGCTCCCTGCAGGGCTGCTGGGCTGTCCTCAGTGGGAGGATAGCTTCTCTGTGTCGTTCTGTGGGTGCTGGGGCTCCAGAAGTTGTTCAGAGTCCCCTTTTACATGGTTTGGAAGTGTGGGGGGAGAGCACCTTGGAAATGTTTTTTCTACTCTGCCATCTTGGCTCCACTCCCTGAACCCCCTATTCTGATTAAATCTTAAATGTAGAGAAAATTCTGTCCTCTCTTTCTGAGAATGACAGAAAAAAAATATGTTACACTTATCCCTTCCACACCGTGACTTTCCCCATCACATTTTTGCTGTCTCTGGGGTTGGTATAAAAAATTAAAAGGGAATTTTTGGAGAATTTTGCAGAAGCCACAGACACAAAGGCCAGCAGACAACACAGAAAAAGTCTTTCTACTTAACATTTATCCCATGACTAAATATTAAACCCAAATTTTACAACAAGGTACTGGAAACAATCCATAAAAGAAAAAGAAAAAAATTCAGAATTCTTCTCTGTTATGAAGGGAGGGATGAAAAATTTTACACAGATTTTTCAGATTGTGGGGTCATTAAAACCCTATCCCCCATGATGTGGAAGGGAGACCTTTACATACTAAAGCCCCACTTGGGTATTTCACTACAGTCTGAAAGTGACTCAGGATTCTAGAATTTCTTCTTACCTAATAGGTCTCACCAAGCTGGAAAGTCTGCTCGAGGGGCCAACTGAGGACCATTCTACCTAAGCATGAAGGAGTTCATCATCAAAGGATTTTTAGACTTTATAAATCAGTAAACGTATGACAGATGTGTTCTACATTTGTGAAGGAAGTGTGTACATGAATAGAATGCAATATCTCTCAAAATATGAAAGCAAGAAGGACCTTTGAGTCATCTATGACACATAAATACTGTACCCAAAAGGTCTTGGGGGTGGATTAATTTCTGTATGGGCAGGGTCTTGTAAAAATATTATGCTTAATTTCCCATCCAGAAGAATTTGTATGCATATGTTAATTTGGAAATTGTCAGAATGAAATTCTATTTTAAACCTGCAGTTCAAAGTGGTGAAAAGGTATTTATTTTTTTCTGTGACAGTCAGTCCTTGTAGAAATACTTTCTTTTCTCTAATTCCACAATGCATATGAAGTCAGCTCCTTGAGGGCAGGAATTATTTCATTTTTGCTTTTGTATCCCCAGTACCCAGTATAGCACCTGACACAAAGAATGGGCCTTAATAAAGGCATGCTGAATTGAATTGAAATGCATCATATATTTTCCTTAAATTAAAACATACACGTATCTGTGTATGTAATATGTATATATGTACATACACCCATATAGTTTAAATGGAAGCGAATAAACTGTATCATGTGATAAGACAATGTTATTTAACAGATTAAATTTATTTGTAAAAAGTGTATTTTTAAAAGTATCCATCTCCTTTAAGGCATGAAGGGAAAAGAGAAAGGAGAAATCATGTATAGGCTTTCTGTGGAATAAATATAACTTGAAAAATCTAGCTTCCTGGGAGTAGATTATGGGAATCCTTGGAGTAGTCTTTTAAGATCTTACTGCTTTTTACACAAGAAAATTGAGATTCCATTTAAAATTTCTACTTCAGTCAAAAGTAATGAACTTAACCTTTTATTGATGTTCCAATGCAGGAAAACCTACTTTCTACAAATTAAAAAAATAACAACATTAGTGCCCTGCTACTACCCCAGGTAAATTGAATTGTGTCAGTGACGATATTAATCCCTTATTTAGAAAAGTTTATTTATTCCAAGGTACGTAATTTCTCTTTTGTGTTCAACCCATGTCGCATCAAAATTATATGAAAGTGAAGTATCAGAGAAAGAACCAGCTGCTGATGGATCCACATGTATCACTTAGGAGCTCACAGCAGAAGGACTGTTCGGATGCTGAAATAGAAAATGTAAGATCCTGTTAATATCTTGTTTCTATGTTTTCTAATAAAGAGTAATTCAGTACAAGGTCCTGATTGAAAGTATGGCGTGCCTTTCTAACTAGTATGCACATAGATATAGTACATTAAGTATTTCTTTACATAAATGATGGACCTGAAAGACCAACTGGCAAAGCCCAATGCGAAGTTTTAGAAGCCTGAGAGATATAGGGATCAGTGAGGCCTGATGACATTTCTACTGGTCTCAGGATCCATAATGAGTGATATGTTTTAGATCCAAAACTAGGGCTCAGTTTTCACACATGTAAAATGAAGGATTTGGGATAGTTGAGCTCTAGAGACTGTCCCATATCTAAATCTACCATACCACGAGCTTTTGCTCTCCAGGAAATACAGTGCACAGCTACTGATGCTCTTGGCAAAGAAGAGGAACTGGGACAGGTTTTTCTTATAAAAATTGGGTTCTTTTCCCCCCATTCAGATAAGAGATTATAGTCTCTTACATGAGATGCCATTAAATGCAGGTGGAATGTTGACATTCAAAATGGGAACCTCTATCCCCAGAATTGCTGGCCTTTAGCTAGGTTAGGAAGACCAAGCTCAGTCACTCTTCTGGTCTCCCAGAGCTTCAATTTCCTCTTCTGTAAAATTATGGGACTGGGAAAAGTTACTAAACTATGCATACTATTTGAGTCAGTGATGTCACTGATAAGTCTACACCCCAAGGAGAGGAAAAGATCCTTATGCACAAACATATTTATAGCAGCACTTTTTGTAGTAGCAAAGAATTGGGAAAGAAATGGTGGCCCATTAATTGGGAGAATGGTTGAGCAAGTTATGGTATATGAATATTATGAAATAGCATCATCCTGTAAGAAACAATGAAAGGGGATGGTTTTTGAGAAACTCTGGGATACTTTTATGAATTGACATATAGTGAAATGAGCAGAACCAAGAAAACAATTCACATAATAACAACCATATCGTGAAAACAACTATGAAACACTTAACAACTGTGATCAGAACAATTCCAGAGGGCTCCTAATGAAATGCCACCCACTTCCTCACAGAGAGGTGATAAACTCAGAGTACAAATGATTGAGACAAAATTTGTGGATATGACCCATAGAAAAATTGATTTTGGATAATCCTACATATTTGTTGCCAGGACTTTTGTTTTACTTTTCTTTTTCAATTTTGGGTGAGGGGAGATAAAAGGAGAAAAAAGCAGATTTGAGTTAATTTTTTAAGATTTAAATAAAGCCTGAGTCATTCACCAATTGTATCCACACTCTCATCTTCTCAGGACTATCAGGGTTTAACATCAATAATTCTCAGAGTTAGTACACACATCAGAAGTTATCACATAAGATCATAACTCTGAGACTTTAGACATCATCAAGGCCATCACCATCACTCTACAAAGAAAGGAATGCCCAGAGGCAAAAAGTGACTTGCCAATCATGAAGTTACATGATTGGTAAAGGGTAGGATTGGCTTTTAAACTAAGATCATTTGACCCTATAGTTAACATCCTTTCTACTACACTGAGCCCAGGTGACATCATCAAGGTGAACTCCAGTTTTGTGAAAGAAATAGGACTTAATAGACCCAATGAATGAAAATAAAATACAAAATAGCAAAGAAAATATATGTTCATCTGTGTTAATGTAAGATTAGTCTTAAAAGGATTTTTATTTTATAGAAGCCTCAAATAGAAAAATATCATGTGTACAAGATGACCAAATTTATAAATACTGTATTATACAAATTGCATTTTTTTATGACCAACATATAAAACACATACCTCTCTCCTTTGCGGAGTAGATCAAATCCTTCGTTGATTTTGTTAAAAGGTAAAACATGGGTTATTAATGGATCCAAGTCAAATTTCTTTGCCATAAAATCAGATACCAGCTTTGGGATGTCATCTCTGCTTTTCCAACCTTAAAAAATTAAGTACCAGTTATTCAATTTTAAAAAAAATTAGTCAGTAAACAAACATTTGTTAACTGCTCACTATATTCTGGGCATGGGATGGGGAAGTGGGACACAAATGAAAGCAATGAATCTCTGCACAAAGACTTTACATTTCCATGGTCCTTCAGAGCACTAGGTGAATTGGCTTGACTAGGCAGGACTTACAGAGTTAAATAGGTAAGAACTGCACAGGATGAGAATGTGTGTATATGTTGGGGAGTGGGGTGCCATCTGCACCGGTTTCATTCCCCAATGAATCGAACTAACAATCTATTGAACATTTAAGTATTTAGACTTAAATATGATGACCTTTATTTTGTATGACATCTTTTTAAATAAAAAACATCTAGTGACATTCTTGAAGTATATAAAATATTTTTTGGCAAGAAAAGGGTAAAGTGAGGGGGGCAAGCACTTTCATGACCGTAATGTCCTTTACCAACTAACAAGTTTTATTCCATACAAGAAACCTCATTCTGTATTGATCATGTCCTTTTGGGACTTAGGTAATAGAAATAACAGCTCATATTTATTATAGATCTTTATATTTTATAAAATATTTATATTAAAACAATTTGGTAACCTAATTAGTAACACTGCTGTCTTTGGTGTTTCTCTGTTAAATTAAATTTTAAGACTTTTTGTGAAAGCCAATGTTATAGAGCTGGTCCCCTAGGAAAGGAGACTAGTGCCATCTGCTGGAAGACAACAGACCTGCCAAACTATAGAGGGTAGTGAGCTAATAGAATAAAAACTAAGCACTAGGAAGGAAGGACTGTGCACCAATGATGAAATGACCATTACCTGCTGGAAATTTAGGAGAGCTGCAGCAGAAAGACAGAAATGGGAAACATTGATGGAAAGCAATTACTAATGATATTGGCTAAGTACAGAAGAACTATACAAATCTCATAAGGGAGAAGGTTAAGTACTTTGGACTCAGATGCAAATCCTCAAATTTTCATCAACTTATAAAAACAAACAAAACTATTAATGTTTGAAGTTTGTAAACCCATGTGGTTGTAAGGGGTAGCTGGTGATTTCCCTTTGGATATATCATACACTGAATTTCCCAGGGTATTGAGGTGGAGATTTGAGCCACAGAGGTCCCTAGCATATAACCAGGACCGTAGTTTTCTAGGGATACTGACAGATGTTGAATTTGTAAGTTTCTCAAGGGCAGGGATACCATAGATGCTTCACTTAACCACATATTGGACTCAAAGAATGTCAGACCCTTAATAATAAGGACAGGTAATTAGAGAGTATTGTTGGCTAAATTTTCATGTATTTTACTTTCCCTCTTCTCTCATTTTATCATTTATTTCAAGGAAGTATAGAAATTTTTTTTTGGCCTGGAAACTGTTGTTTTTTTTTTTTTTCTGCATGGAACAAAGTGTTGATTAGAATCATAGAATTTTTAAAGTTGAAAGAGAATGAAGAGGTCATCTCTCTCATTTTACTGAAGAAACTGGGGTTAATGGTGAAAATGACTTAACTAATTATTAGAACTGGGACCAAAATCTTTGCAACATAATCCCAGTGCTTTATCCCCCATATCAGGCTGCCTCTCTGAGACTTCAAGGGTGGGTTATTATCCATATTAATAGAAATTAATTAATAGAAATATTTAATCAATAGAAATAGAGAAGATAGAAGAAGTGGTACATTTGGTGGGAAAGATAATGTGGTAAGCCTGTTCCTTGTCAAATGATACATACTCTCAGTCCCACCCCACCCTCCTGCCCCCTTCACCAGAAGCAAAGTAAAGTTCAGCCTGTACTACTCTATCAGGGACAACAGAAAAGTCTACAAATGCTAGTCTTTAAGGGAGGAGACTGGTTTTTTTTTTTTTAGCTTTTTTTTTTTTTTTTGGAGGGCAATTGGGGTTAAGTAACTTGCCCAAGGTCACACGGGTAGGTTTTTGTTTGTGTGTGCATTAAGTGTCTGAGGTCGTATCTGAACTCAGGTCCTTCTGACTCCAGGGCCGACGCTCTACTCACTGCGCCACCTAGCCGCCCTGAGGAGACTGGTTTTGAACACAGGACCTGCTATTTATGAAAATGTCAATGGACCAGTTGTTTAACTTCTGTGACCTACAGTGGTGTCATTTTTAAAAAGTGAATAAAGTTAGTATTCTCCCATGGGATGGCTGTACGGAAAGTGCCTTGTAACTTCTACAACACTATATAAATGGGAGTTACTATAGTAAAGGTCAACTCATCTCCCTTAGTATGCATTCACAGCCTTCTGTAATTTCTTATTCATGCAGGAATTAATTCAGGGACTGAAAGAGCAGCTTAGCAGTCTAGGAAATGTGTGTGCATGGCCCTGTAGACATTGTACAGAATGTTAGAGCAAACTAGGAGTTTCAGCCATGAGCATAAATGTAATTGAAGATTACACGAAGAAATCATCAATATGGAGACTCTAGAGAATCCTATCAAGACTTATATGAAACTGATGCAAAATAAACAAAACCAAGAGAGCAGTATACAATGATAACAAATGCAAATGAAAAGCATGCCCCCCACTCCACCACAGATATACATGTACAAAACAGAATGCTTTATAATTAAAATGCCTAAGCTCGGTTCCAAAAAAGCACAGCTGTCCTTCCTTTTTGTAGAGGACTATAGGTATTAGGGCAGTTAGGTGACTCAGTGGACATAGCCCTAGGCCTGGAGTTAGGAAGATGTAACTTCAAATCTGCCCTCGATATGAACTGTGTGATTCTGGGCAAATCACTTAACCTCTGTTTGCCTTAATCCACTAGAGAATGAGATGGTCTTAATTTGGGGAACTTCTCAAACCCAAGTAAAAGGATTCAATAAAAATTAAAAGGGAAGAATATAAGTTCCTTGAGAGAAGGGTCTATCTTCCCTTCCCTTTCCTTTTCTTCTTGTTTTGTATTCCCAGTGCTCAGTACAGCTCTGACACATATCTGAATGAATTTCTCCTGTTTCTTGACCACATACCTCCAAAAACACATCCTTTCCAGGTACGTCCAGTGAACAGCAGCACGGGATCATAGGTGAGCATTTCAGATAATGGAGGGGCTCCTACAACCACACTGGTCCCATAGCTCGCATGACATGAAGCAAGAGCATCGATCTGAAGCATAAGTGAATGTGACAACACACTTATAGTATCTATTGGAATGGTAAGGGCTCCATGTCTTGCTCTGTTACCACCACTTAGCAGAGCCCCCTAAATTAATGAATCCACAAGCTTCTTTTCAGAGTTCACTATTTGTCAGGTACTGCACTAAATAATGAGTACACCAAACATAAAATGGTTCCTACCTTTCAGGATCCAACATTCAACGTGTATATGTATGCAGGGGAGTGGGGAAGGGCTGACATGTTCATTTATAAGTATAAAAAAATCTAGAAAGTCAACAATTTGAGATAGTTTGGGTGTTGGGAAAGGTGCTAGCAGCTGGGGGATCAGGAAAACCAACATGAAAAATGTATTTAATCTGAGATTTAAGGGAAGCTTGCATTTCTAAGAGGCAGAGGTAAAGAAGGAGCCTGTTTCAGGCATGAGGAATCATCCGTTAAAAAACTGAAGCATGCCCCACATGCTTACTCAGCTTTGATTCCTTGTGAAGTGGAACTTATTTTGAATATTGTGAAGATGCTACAATTCTTAGTTTTCCTGCTGTAGACATTTTCCCCATGACGGTAGGAGACAGAAGGTAGAGTCACAGGATCATAGATTTAGAGCTAGAAATGACAATTAGGATCATTTGAGAGTAAGCTCCTCCTTTTACAGATGAAGAAACTGAGATTCATAGAGGTAGCTCTTCCAAGGTCCCAAGGTAGCATGTAGCAGATCCAGGATTTAAACTCAGGTATGCTGGGTCAAAGTTGGCCCTTTTCCTACAGCACTAGACTGGGATTTTTTTTTAAATTCATTTTCACAATAGTTCCAACACTGAAATGTTCTCAGACTAGCACCACTAACCACAATGTCTAAGATGAACCAACAGTAAAGCACTATCAAAACTCTTTGAGTAATTCTCCCTGTTGGTTTTTCATGCAAGATTTAAAAAAGAAATAGGAAACCACATGTGCACTGAAAGGGAGACCTCTTGCATCCTATAAAGAAACTGAGATTAATGTAGATCTTTCCTTTTCTCCTTCCTTCTTTCCTTCCTTCCTTCCTTCCTTCCTTCCTTCCTTCCTTCCTTCCTTCCTTCCTTTTCTTTCTTCCTCCCTTCCTTTTCTTTCTTTCTCCCTTCCTCCTTCCTCTTCTTCCTGCTCCTCCTCCTTCTTCATTGTATCTCCAGCTTTATGCCTCTTGTTCTAAGAACAATAATCATATCAATACTACCATTGCCACTGGAAATGGCGTGACAATCTATGGCTCCATTCTCAGTCCTTATAATCCAGCTAACCAATACTCCCTTCCCTCACTCTTATGTGTGTTATCTTCTTCTAGCAAAAAATGAGCTTCTTGAGGACAGGCACTGTCTCACTTTTGGATTTGGAACTCCAGAAACTAGTCCAATACTCGTGCATGCCTACTCAATTCTTGTTGGCTGATTGAAACTGGTTTCTACAATTGTAGCTTTTGTCTGGGTAATATCTGTGTCCTAAGGACTCTTAAGTAAATCAGACTATTGAGAGGTGAACTTTATCATTGCTTAGCTCTGACCTGAGATTGACCATTTAGCTGTGGCTCCTCCCCAGTCCTCTATACCTGTTTACTACTTACCATGGTTTCCAGGCGCCCAACGACCTCAAAGGTATATCCAACAGAATCGTCAGTCATCTCACGCAATACTTCATTGATAGGCTTTGTATAATCCCTGGGGTTGATGCATTCAGTGGCTCCTACAGTCTTGGCTTTATCAAATTTGTCTTTGTTAAGGTCAATTCCAATGATCCGGGAAGCACCAGCTGATTTACAGCCCATTATAACTGAAAGGCCAACTCCTCCCAGCCCAAAGACAACACAAGTAGAGCCAGGGGTGACCTGTGGTGATGAAAAAATATAGTACATTAGTAATTAACAATGGAACCAATAAAAGCGAGATTGTAGTAGTCTGGAATCTTGGGAAACAAAATCTAGAGCACAACTGGCTTATTGTAGCCACTGTAAAACTGGTTCTGATAGTGGCACTTTGAAAGGATTAAAAATGTAGGCAATGAAAATATTAGGGCAGAACACTCAGCTTTCATCTATCTGGAAACATTATATTCACTCTGGATATATTATTTCCCCTAATAAAAGGTAAACTCCTTCAGGGAAGGGATGTTTTCAATTCTCTGTATATCTCCAGGCTCTAGTTCATTCTGGTATACAGTAGGACTTTAAAGAGATGCTTATTGATTGATTGATTGATTGATTGATTGCTGCTTGTCCCAATATTACAACAGATCCATGAACTCAATAATAATGGCACTCCTATGGTGTAAATCACAGCACAATTGTAATTGATCATTCTGCATGTTATTTTCAAAGAGTCTGTATGGAAAAACCTACCCAATGCCTTGAAGGACTTTTTCTAGGTCTCTTCACATCCAGTGGAGACCCACCCTTCAGTTGTCTCTAATCAACCTTTCTCACCATGTAACTGTCCTAGCTTCTTTGCCAATCATAAATTTCCTCAGTGATATCTTTTTACACTGGTGTTGGACACAACTGAACAAAATCCAACAAATTCAAATACAATAAACATTCATTAAACATCAACTACATGGAAGGCAGCAAAGAGATAGTTTGGGGAAAATAGAAAGTGAAGAAGTTTCATTCATTTTGATAACTGAATAGATTATTATTGAGTTATTCTAATAGCATTAAGAAGTGAATATCCATTAACATCAAACCATCCATAAAAGATGGTTCTGAAATAACAATTAATATATATGTAGGACCAAAAGTTTTGCAAACAACTCCAAGAAAACTTAATAATGTTTTTTTTTAATCTTAACCATATTATATTTTTTAGAATGTACTGTAGGAAGTTTTAAATCAAAATTATACCTTGAAGTCATTTTCTCCTGGCACTGTCTCAGCCTAATTCAGGCCTGCACAACTTGTGGCCTGTTAAAGGATTTTTGGATTGTCTGCAAAAAATGTACAGAAAAACATTCTCTACATTTTTTTCGGGTGACCTGAAATGCTTTGTTGTGCCCATAGGCCTCTTACTGCCCATGGGCCACAGGTTGTGCAGGCCTGGTTTAACTGAATCACTGGCCAGAGGAGATGTGCTGAGATACCCACAAAATACAGTTCTTTTGGACTTCCTTCCCAAACACCAACCAGGTCAAGATCCCAGTTCAGTGGATTACGTACTTTATATTATACTGTCATTCACCACAATGTTCCACTTCATTAATATGCTTTGTAGGTGACATATAGCGTTATTACTTTAAAGGTACAGGGGAGGAGAGAAGAAATACCATCTGAATTAATGGCAAATAATAATTACAGAATATTTTAAAAGATGTAGTTTTATTGGTAGGACCTGTGTGGTAGGACACATCTCTTAAAGCCCTAGCCCATGCAGACTAGGCTAGCTATTCGTTAAAAGACATTGAAAGGGTTTTAAGACTTAATTCAGGAGATTAAGTCTGAGAGAGTTGACATAGGTTCTTGGGGTCCTACAGAAGGCCCCAAAAAAGGCATAAAGGGTCACCACTCTTCCCTCATGATTTTGATTGCCAGATGGGAAGAGGGAAGCTAACACCCAGCTGAACCTGTGTGATATCCTTGATAAATAGTTTTCCCCTGCTATGCCTAAATAAACCTCTTTTTATCTGTTACATGATCTGCAAGTGTCCTATCCTGAACATGCACTGTCATAGATTTGTCTCAGGCCTGAAACTTCTAGGGTTTGTGGTCTGTGGGGCATGGACTTTGAAATCCATGGCTAGATCTTTGGCCCAGCTATGACCAGAAAGAAAATTATTTTAAGCAACCACACTGCCAACATCCTAAAACACGTTGACTTCTTTCTGCAAAGCTGGGCAGTTACTGTGAAGGACTCCAGAGGAATGGAAATCTGACAAAGAGATTTCAATCATAACAGTGTTGAGCCCAGTATTCTTGGGAAGAAAAAGAAGAAAAAAGCTCCAGGTGGACAAATATTGGGAACAGAACTCTCCACACTACGACATTGATAGTCACGTGCAAAACACAATCCAAGGCATTCCCCTGAGTGATTGGTAAAGGATGCTTGTGGGGCAGCTAGGTGCCACAGTGAATAGAGCACCAGCCATGGAGTCAGGAGGACCTGAGTTCAAATCTGGCCTCAAACACTTAGCACTTATTAGGTGTGTGACCTTGGGCAAGTCACTTAACCCCAATTGCCCTGCCTTACCCCTTCCAAAAAGATCACAAATAAAAAGGATGCTTGCATATGCTTGCTTGCTTCTTTGTTAAAACTGTTATTCAAGATAATGGCTCACTTGTTGTAATAAGAATTTTCTTGGGTGAAAAACAGATCCAATGAGTGCCCATGAGACCAGGCATGACTTGTACTGTTTCTCAAACCCCAAAAGATGAGTTAATTCATGAAGGAAATGATATTTAATTTGTATCCAACTCAGCGACCATGATTTAACAGGCCACAACAGTTTAAAAAAAAGGATATCAGAAAATTTCTGGATGGCGTTTATTTTTCTAAGAAAGGGACAGTACAACACATTAATAAATAACTTGAAAAGGTTGTCCAGATGCCAAAAGCAATGTCCTGAGGCTTTGACACTTGAATGTTATTTAAAAAAATACATTTTATGACGATAAATAAAAACAAAAAAAGAAAATCCAGGGCCAGCTACCTTCTTGCCCCAATGAGACCTTGATATGGTCCTTTATTTGCTACTTTCAAGTTGAGGCAATTCCATTTTGCAATGCTCTAAATGGTGCCACCTAGTACAGGGGTATGCCTTCTGCTGTCATTTCCTTTTTAAACTATGAGTATCCACTGATGTTGCACATAGGCAAACACGGGAGTATTTGTACAATCAGTACACCCCAAAGTGATGTTTCTTGCTGCCTTTAGGTTCACTATAGAACCAACTCCACAAACTCCTTCATTTGTCTCTCCAAGGAACACGTGAGATTCATTCTTCCATTTAGAGGCCACTTTATTCTGGCTTCACTAGGATATTGAGAAAGTTCAGATTCAGTAAGTTCACTAATATATTCATTTATCCTAGCTAGGACAGTTATTTAGAGCAATAGAGAGCACTGGGTCTGGAGTCAGCAAGATCTGAGCTCAAATCTGGCCTCAGACACTTACTAGTTGTGTGAACCTACGCAAGTTATTTAACCACTGTCTGCCTCAGTTTCACCAACTATAAAATGGGGATCATAATAGCACCTACCCCTCAGAGTTGTTGTATTAAATAATATTTGCAAAGTGCTTAGAATAACGTCTAGCATATAGTAGGTGCTTCATAAATACTTGTTTCCTTTCTTATTGATTATTGGATCAGGGTGTCATATATCAATACCCAAATTAAGCTTTATAGAATATCTATATCTATATCAGCACTCTCTGCCCCAGTGTTTAGCACTGTCACACCAGCACTGAAGAAAGAGCTTCCATACTAGTATAACCACTATTTTGTATTAAAAAAATTTTTTTCAAGGATTACTATGGCAAAATAATTCAGCATCACACCACCTACTGGAGATGAGGTTTTCTGTACCTAAGTAGGCAG
This sequence comes from Gymnobelideus leadbeateri, assembly GCA_011680675.1. Lineage (NCBI taxonomy): Eukaryota > Metazoa > Chordata > Mammalia > Diprotodontia > Petauridae > Gymnobelideus > Gymnobelideus leadbeateri. Next base: position 84,695 of record WOXC01000458.1, on the reverse strand, counting down.
GTCTTTGGAACAGATAATCAGTGTGTTAGTAGGACTGTACTGGAAATGTTTCCTCCATGGCAAAACCTACTAGACTTTGGGTTCTGCCGGAATATCTCTTATGAGCCCACAGTCACCTCCAAATTAAGAAGAGGTGTTGGAATAGACTTGGTGGAGGAAATTTTTAGTTTAAAAAATTCATGCCCTCTGTGCCTGATTTATACAAAGTATAACTTTGTGAGATCCAAACAGAGATTTTATTGTGTAATCTTTTCATTTTCTAAACCACATTTCTGACTTGTAGCAAAAACTTATTGTGGGTATTGACTCCCCCATTAGAATATGAACTCCTGTAGGACAAGGATTAGCTTTCTTTTCTCTTTGTTTCCCCATATTTTGCTCATAGTGACTGTTTAATAAATTTTTTTAATTTATTCATTCATTCATTCATCCATGCATGTGTACATTTCTTTCGTGACAAATGGGAATTCATCCAAATCATTATATAGCATACTAGACACTATACCTAATGCCAAAATTGTCTGAATGAAGAATGTCTGAAAGTTTTTGTCTCTATAGCTTTGTATTTGTGAAGACAGAGGTTTCTGGATGATTATCTTTGTATCTCATTATTCATTCAGGTGTCTTGTATGGTGTAGACAGTACCTGAATGTAGCTTGTGTTTTGAAACCTTTAGTGTCTGCCCAAATCTTTACCCAAGAAAAACATTTTTCATGAGAATTAAGTCATTCATATCCTCACCTTGGCAGTCTTCATTGCAGCTCCATAACCAGTGGAGAATCCACAACCAAACAAACATGCCTTCTCAGGGGGAGCAGCAGAATCGATTTTAGCTACTGAAGTTTCGTCCACCACTGTGTACTCAGTGAAGGTACTGGTGTTCGAAAAGTGGTAGACGGGCTGCCCTTTGCAGGTAAATCTGGTGGTGCCATCAGACAACACTCCCTTGCCAGTCAGACTATGCAAGACATTAAAGGCACCGGTAAATGAATGCAGCTTAACTATTCATTAGTAATGGGAAAATTAGAATGAAATCTTAGTAGAAAGGACACTCACTCTATCTTCACACACAAATTGCCATTAGGATTTATGCAGGAGGAGCATTTTCCACACTGTGGCAGGAAAAGGGGAATGACCATATCTCCTGGAAGAGAAAAGATTATGATATGAAACATTGCTTAGGAATCACCCTTTAAGATAGCCAAATTAAGAAATATTTTTGGGAGCAACTAGGAGGCACATTGGGTACAGCACCAATTCTGGAGTCAAGAGGACTCTGGTCAAGAGACTGAGTTCAAATCTGGCCTCAGACACTTGACACTTACTATCTGTGTGGACCTAGGCAAGACACATAGCCCCGATATGTGGATATATATATCCACATACCTATATCTGTGTGTGTGTGTGCGTGTGTATTGGGGGTATTTACCATATGCCAGGCACCCATCTTAGGTGCTTGGGGACTGTGTGTTTTGGATGATATAAGGAAGTACAAAATGTGGGCTCTGTCTATAAGAAACCCTACTGTGGGTATAGACAATGCTACTATGTTATAGGAAACACTTGTTTTATTTATTTAAGCCCGGAATAAAATAAATAAAATTTAGGTAAGCAGCAGAACTTATATTTAACCCATAGAATAAAGCAAATAAACAAATGCATGAATACAAATGACCTAAACAACTCTCTCTCTCTCTTTCTCACTCTCTCTCTCTCTCTCTCTCTCTCTCTCTCTCTATATATATATATATATGTATGTATGTATGTATTTATATATAGAAGGTACATGTATATGCATATATATGTATATATATTGACTTTACAAAAATGGAAATAATTTCTAGACAGTGCTCTAATAACTAATGTGGCTTAATCAACTAAGTAATAAAATGTATTCAGGCAGATAGATAGATACATAGATAAAAAAGAAACCATACTCTGGGCATGTGAGTATGTGAACGTGAGATGGGAGAGTAGCCTTGAGGGATGTTGCACAATTAGAGAAAACTATTCTACAACTTATATTTTTAGAGAATTTGAGAGGTTAAGTTACCTACATAGAGTCACACAGCAAATATATACTAGAGACAGGATGTGATTTCAGGACATCTCAATGCAGAGGTTGGCCATAAATCGACCACCCCTCTATCTACCATTTCTCATAGGCATAGTAGTACTGTTTTGCCATAGCAGAAAACTGGCCACAAAGTAGATGCCCTTTGATTGGGGTGGTTAAACAAAGTATGGTATATGAATATAATGGAATTTAATAATGCTGTAAGAAATGAGGAATATAAGGGATTTAGAAAAAATATGGAAACATCTATGTGAGGGAAGGGAGTTCCCACCTCAAGAAAAAACAAACCCAAACCCCAAAACATCAGCTGATGGTTCAGAATGTAATCACAAAGTGTTAATGATATGTTACCTGGAGATGAGTCTACACCCTAATCTCTTTATGATATTTGAATACCTGTCTTACTAAGTCTAGAGGGGAGTAAAGTGATTGGATGAACAAGCAAATTAGTCACACTGAGGCAAGTAGGTACTGAAATGGATCACTTAACTTTAATTTGTCTCAATTTCCTCAACTGTAAAATTGACAATAATAGCCCCCACTCCTCAAGGATCAAATGAGATAATATTTGTAAATCACTAATTACAAATCCTGGTACAAAATAAGTGCTTAAAAAATGCTTATTTCCTTTGACCCCCTTCCTTTCTCTTCTTCCTTCTTCCCCCTCTTCTCTCCCTCTATTCCTTCTTTCCTTGTTCCTTTCCTTGCTTCCTCCCTCCCTTTCCTCCTTCCTTCTCTTTCCTTTCTTCCTTCTTTCCTTCCTCCCTTCCTCCCTGTTTTCCTTCCTCCCTCCCTCCCTCCTTCCTTCCTTCTTTTTTTTTTTTTTTTTCTTCCTTCCTTCCTTCCTTCCTTCCCCTTAGCCAGAAGCTGCTTATGGAATAGATACTATTGGGTTGGGGGAGAGGAAGGAAAGAGAATTGTTTGAGTCTATGTCTCTGAAGAGACACACATTCCAGACAGACATGGATATAGGGAGATAGTCACCTAGGTGGGGTAGGGAGTGGGGAGGAGCAATTTAAAGATTTCGACCCCTATCAACAGAAAAGAAAGGAGAAGCAATGCAAATCAAAACAACTCTGAGGTATCACACCTCAATGGTCAGATTAGCTGAGATGACAAAACAGGAAAATGATAAATGCTGGGGAAGATGTGGAAAAATTGGAACATTAATGCATTGTTGGTGGAGTTGTGAACTGATCCAACCATTATGGAGAGCAATTTGGAACTATGCCCAAGGGGCTATAAAAAAGTACACACCCTTTGACCCAGTAATATCACTTCTAGTGCTGTATCCTAAAGAGATCATACAAGTGGGAGGAAGACCTGTTTGCACAAAAATATTTCTAGCAGCTCTTTTTGTGGTGACAAAGAATTGGAAATCAAGGGGATGCCCATCAATTGGGGAATGGCTAAACAAATTGTGGTATATGAATGTAATGGAATACTACTGTGCTATAAGAAATGAGGAGCAGATAGACTTCATAATAATCTAAAGAGACTTATATAAACTGATGCTGAGGGAGGGAAGCAGAACCAGGAGAACTTTATACCCAATTACAGACACATTGTATGTGTGATGACTAACTTTGATAGATGGGGCTTCTCTCAGCACTGCAAGGTTATTAGACAAGTCCAAAAGACTCACGATGGAAAGGATATCCACATCTGGAGAAAAGAACTAAGGAATTTGAATGCAGATTGAAGCAAACTACTCGCTCTCACTCTTTTGTGTTTTGTTTAGTTTTGTTCCTTCTTTCTCATTCACTTCACTGGTTATAATTCTTCTTTACAATCTGACTAATGCTTAATGCAAAGGTATTTGTAGAGCCTATATTAGATTGCATGCTGCATGATGGGGGGAAAGGGGGGAGGAGAGGGATGGGGAGAAAATTTGGAACTCGAGGGAATGTGGAACTGAATGTTGTAAACTAAAAGTAGATAAGCAAATTTAATTTAAAAAAAAAATTTTTTTTTAAAGTAGGAGCAAGATGGAGGCCAGTCCCTTAGAATGAAGCCTAATAGTCTGCCCAACAAAGGTGCAGAACCCAAGAGGAAATGCATGAGAGCTCTATGAAAAAAGGCCTTTCAGGTTCTGTAGTGTCAGGAATTCAGAACTGTCTTCATCACATGTATGTCCTACATGCATGCCTCATTGCTGTTATACTCGAAGCATGAACCCACTCTTACCATGGACAGCATTGTGTCTATTCATGAGATAGCGTGCTCCAGGTTTATTGGCAGAGGAAGGATGTATTATGCCTTCTTTTCTTGCTCTGACATTTGAGTAGTTGCCTTATTCAGTATTCCTCTACCTCAGGAGGTTCTTAATCTTTTTATCTGTCGAGGACCCTTTGGGCAGTCTGAGAAAACCCATGGACCCCTTCTCAGAATAAGGTTTTTAAACGTATAAAATAAAATACATATAAGATTACAAAGGAACCCAATTACATCAAAATAATTTCATGTGCAATCATTATTTAATTATACTGTTATAAATACTTGTTTTATTCCATAAATTAAAAAGAAAAAAGGAAACATAGTTATAAAAATTGTTTTTGAAAAACAAATTCAAAGATCCTAGTTAAAGACCCTCACCTGGTTTCACTGTAGTTACCCCTTTTCCAATACTCTCTACAACCCCACATCCTTCATGTCCCATAATTACTGGAAAATTGGCAGCCATTACTCCATGGTAGACATGGTCATCTGTACGACAAATCCCTGTGGCCAAGATCTACATGGAGAAAGAAAGATAACTGAATCCTGGAGGTAACAAGACATCTTGGGCATAGCAGGAAGGGATTGCTTAGATCATTCTTAAATGAAATGCAGTTTATATTTAAAGACAATCCTGTCATTATAAACATAACAGTGCCTTCCATTGTGTCGGGTGCCTTGCCAAATCTAAGGTTCTTGTCCCAATCGAACTTTCATCACGAGGGAGTATGACGCAGCAGGGCAGTGATATATCATGTGAAGTGGCATGCAGTGCTCAAATGGAGGGACAAAATCAGGCATGATCATCTCACCAAAGGTCTACACGCTTTGGAATGTTTTTAGCTTTTTACATGTCACAAAACATTTTCTCTTGGCTTGATCTCAAGGGGTAGGTCAGAGGAAAGTGAGCTTTTTCTGAAAGTTCCTACTAGTATTAATTATCCCAGTGCTAGACATGAGGAACTGTTTGTCACAAGGTTGGCAAGCTGCAAAAGATTCTTTGACCTCAAACATTGTTTTAAAATAACAGAAAAGTTAGATTGAAATTTACAGTGATTCTAAACACTAGAGAAAATGCAAAGGACTATGGTTTAGATTATTGGATGATAAACCATTGGAAGTGGCCAGGAAAGGAAATAAGAAAGGCTTTTAGGAAATTGGTCACTACTCAAGGCACACAGGATTCCTAAATATTTTATTAATGAGAAAAATAGTATAAATTTATATGATTGTATTTTTATTTATTTTTTTTGTAAAAATGTAAATATTTTTAATTGTAAGGACATATATTATTTTATAAATTCCAATTCAATTCAATAAGAATTTATTAAGGTATGCAAAACAAAATGCCAAGTACTAGGGATATAAAAATAAAATCAAACTGTTCCTGACCCCAAGGACTTTACACTCTACCAAGAAGAAATTAGTAAATAAAATACCCAATGACTATACATAGATTTAAGGCGATGGAGAGGCCAAAAATAACTGGGTAGAAGTGATCAGGAAAGGTAGTACTTGAGCTGAGCCTTGAAGGGTGGATTCCAAGAGGAGGAGATTAGGAAGGACTGTATTCTAGATGTAGGTCCTATGCAAATGCATGGTGGTGGGAGATGTAACATTATGTAAAGAGGACAGAAATTAGGTCAGTTTGTAACAGAGTATACATTAAAGATAACAATGTGAAATCAGTCTGGATTGATTGTTTGGAGCCAAATTTTGAAGGGATTTAAATGTCAATCAGAAGAATGCTGTATTTTATCATAAAGGCTAAAACTTGTTCAGGATGGTGATATGGTCAGATTGAGGCTTTAGAAATGTAAATTCAACAACTGTCTAGAGGATGAACTAGACAAGGGAGAGACTGCCTCTATAATGGGACCATAGCAATAGTCCAAGCAGGAGGTGAAGAAAACCTGAACAATTATGTGATGCATGTAAATGGAGAGAAGGGGACAATTTTGAGGAATGCTATTGAGGGAGAATCAAGGCTGTTCATAAGGAAGGGAAGAATTGGGCATGTCATTGAGTCTGCACACCTGAGTGACTGGAAGAAAGGTGGTGTCCTTGATAGAAATAGAAGCATTAGGAGGAAGGATGGTGCCAGGGTGGAGGGAGATAAGTTTAGATTTGGACTTGTTGAATTTGAGAGGTGAATGTGGTATCCAAATGGAGAGAGGCCATTGGTCTACAGGGATGGAGCTCAGAAGCGAAAATGAGAGTGAGCACAGAAAATGAAGTTTTACATGATTTGTATACAGATTTGTGAACAGATGATAACTGAACACATGGGAGGTGATGAGATTACAGAGTGAGGCTGTAGAGAAAGGAGACAAGAGGACCCAGAGTAGAGTCCTGATAGAGAGCAGAGCTCCCAGACCCAGAGTGAGAAGTGGGTAACGAACTTCCACAGGAGACTGAGCAGGAGCAGTCAGAGCAGAACCAGGAGAAAGCAATAACCCCAGAAGAGAGAATGTGTTCAGAATATAGAGGTGGGCAGCAGTGTCAAATGCTATTGAGAAGTCATAAAAGCTAGGGACCAGAAAGGACAACTAGATTTATCAGAAAAGAGAATAATCACCTCTGAACAACAGAAAATTAATATTACAAAATCATAAAGAGCAAGCTTGATGAAAAGACATATGAAAGGACAGGTCTCTTCTACCCCCAACTCCTCTGCAGAGTTGGGGGCCCCCTGAATGTGGAACATTGCATGTAAGATTGATTTTTTTTCCCAAAGACTGAACTGTTTTGCTAAATATTTTCTCTTGCTATTTTAAAATTCCTTGTAATAAGAAAGCTATCTTGGAGGGTGAGAAAAGGGATACAGGAGAAATGAAGGTGTTGTAGAAATAAAATGGATTAACAAATAGATTTTGTTAATCCATTTTATTGAGAGAGAGAGTTTGGATTTTTGAAGGACTAAGTAAGTCTGGACATGTTTGTAAGCATCAGCTAAGGAGCTACCAAATAATGAAAAAGTAGAAAGAATGGAGGGTGGGAGCAACAAGTTCTCAGAGGAGACAACATGGACTGAGATCAAGGACACAACTAGGAGGGAAGGGTTGATCTTGGCAAGGAGAAAGGCAACCTCTTCCAGGACCACAGCAAAGGAAGCTAGAATGGGGAATGATGTGGAGAGTATTTGAGGAATGGAATAAAGAACCAGAGGAAGTATACTAAAAGTAGACTCAAAATTTTCAATACAGTATAAGGCTTTTTATTTTCATTAAAGTATAAAGTAAACATATCCTCTGCTGAGAGAGAGAGAGTAGGATATTGTATTGTAGTTAGCTCTTGGACCAAAAAGATGGTTTGGAAGATACATTTTTTAAAAAGTACAGAGTCAATCGAGGCAAAATAAAAGGATTGCTGTGCAGAAGGGAAGGAAAGCAGTTATGATTAAAGAACAGCAATTTGGAGAGTCCTCAGACAGCAGAGTTGCATAATTCATTGTGTCAGGATTTCACAGCGTGAGAGTTCAGGGAGAGGAAGCCTACGTTGGCCTTAGGCCAGGGCTCATTATCTTAGAAGAGGATGAGTAGTGATAGGATAATGGGGCAAGGAATTCAAGTATAGAGGACAGAGTAAATATGTTCCCAATGTCAAACAATAGAAAATATTTCATGGATAGCTGAGTCTGAGGAGATTTTGTTTTAAAAAAATCATTATTTTTCAGTGTTATTAAGGTGCTTGCTCAATAAATATTTAACAAGGGAAAGAAAGATGCCATGGTCCAGCACAGATACACAAGCGAAATCTGTGTTTCAACATGTTCCATGTGGCCTCCAACAGTGTAGATTACAAGCTGTTCAAGTCTGCCCATCTTCTCACATCTGTGTCTTCCTACACTCCCCATTTAATGTGCTATATAGTCCTATGGGAGCTCACAGGGGCTGTCTACCTTGCTTTCATTGTATGATCTGCTTATTTTTTCATATTTTCTCACTGGATCATTTACATGAGAAAATTTATTTATTAATTTTCCTTTATTTATATTTATGTAATATAATATATTTACATTCTTTTATCCTTTATTTCAGGGATCCTTTGCTCTCAGCCAAAATGCATCTTTCCATCACCCTCAGTTTTGAATTTTTCAATCAGATAGTCATTCTAAATTTTTCTGAGCCTCTAATATTTTGTGACTCAGAACTGAACAACAATTCTGATATAATATTGGTTTTAATAGCAAACATCTATATAGCACTTTAAGGTTTCCAAAGTATTTATCTTAAGTCATTTGATCAACACAACACCCTTGTAAGGTAAATGCTATTCGTATTTCCATTTTACAGATGATGTAAATAAGGCACAGGGACCTTAAGTGACTTGTGTCTGAGATGGAAATTCAAACTCAGGTCTTCCTGATGCCAAGTCTTGCACTCTGTGGTCAAAAAAGATGAATTGAGAATGACTCTGAAATTCCAACAAAAACAGGAAAATTTCAGAAGAGGGGTGGGTTTGAGCGGGAAAGAAAATGAGTTCTTTTTTTGATGTGTTGAATTTGAGATTCTTCCAGAAATTCATTTTGAAATGTGGAATAGACAGCTGCTGACACACAGAATTCACAAAGGATAGATAAATCAATATGGGAATCATCTGCCAAAGAGATGATGAGTAAGTCTTGGGAGCTGATGAGATTTCCAAGGGAGAGAATCTAGAAAGAAAAGAAGGAATGGCACTGGAAGTTGATTCTAGGCTTTGGGTGTAGGAGGGAACAGCACCCAGCGGTGAAGTGACTTGTTCAGAGGCATGCAGTTGGTGAGTATCTTGAGAGGGCTGGGAACTCAAGTCTTCCTGGGAACTCAAGTCTTCCTGACTACAGGTCTGATACTTCCCAACTACAGGACTGCACAACCTTAAAAGACATTGACATTTTTTCTAGTAGAAGCTTGGGATTGGTGAATAACTTTGCAATTTATTTTTAAAATATCCAATCTTCTTTGTTCCTCTTATTCAATTCTGGAATCAACTCATATATTTTCTGTGTGTGCCCAAGATATATACATACTTACATAAATGTACATATATTTGCATATATGTTTGAATATATGCATGCATGTGTATATTTTGTATATGTGTATTTATGTATATGTGTATGATGAGCTCTTACAGGTTAGGTTTTCCATCTAACTAAATAAAAAACAAATTTTATACAAGATTGTGACATGGATGCATTTCCTAATCTCCACAATAGGCATTCTTTATCCATTTGGTTATCCTGTGTGAAGAGTTAGGTCAAACTCTTTGGAATGGTTACAAACTTTTCTATGAGGTTTTACAGTGTTCCAGGGTTTAATGCATCCCTCATAATATCCTTGATGGACAGGAACGTTTGGAAGACCTTATCATCTTCAGGGATTCCCTTGAAGATTCAACTTGAGCAATATACTGGATCTCCATTGAGAAAATGACCATCACTCTTGGGAAGTATACATCTATCTGTTTTATAGCTTACTTGATATTACTGATAAAAGTGGAGAGAGAAAGAGGGGAAGGGAGGGGAGGGGAGGAAAAAAAAAACAGGGCAGGAAGAGGAAGATCTATCACAGAGAGCAAATCGAGCACCTAACTAGGAGTCAGAATTCCAAAGCTAAACCTTGCAAAATTACAGATTGAGGTAAAATGAAATTGGCATAGAATTAATATGTTAGGAAGCATTAATCTAGAGCCTTATGAATGTGCTATCTCAATATGTGATACAATATTGGAGACATCTAGTTCTGGGTGATTCTTAAATTCCCTTCCTAATACACTTCTGCATTTAGTCTTATGAGGGTGATGATGCCATAGGTTTGGTTGTACTTATCTTGGCTGTGGGGTTCCAAACACTTTTCTAAGAGAACTATCCTGAAAGGAATCTTTGAGAAGCACCTTGAAGAGTAGAGCTTTAGCATTATTGGCAGCTATAGCTGAGGCCATACCTAATATCATGACTCAGAACTATTTAACTGGTTAGCCATGCCAGCAGTATAACACTAAGGATACTGTTCCTTTACATGGGGACCTCTTATCTTTATGGGATTATAGACCCAGTAAATGTTTAAAAGGGTGTTAACTTAAGTGCTGACTGATAAAACATCACTTAAGATTTGGAGTCAAGTGTCCCACCTTTGACCAATATTGACTATTTGAGTCTGGGCAGGTCACTAATTAATTAACTAATTAATGTCCCCAGGCAACTCTAAGTCTCTAGGTGGAAGAACAGGGGCTGGTCTGCATTGGAAGAGTTTCCTCTTTGACAGTTCCCTATAAGAAAGAAATCTCAAGCCTTCTCTTAAGGAAAAAAAAAGTGAATGCCAGTACCTTAATTCGAACTTCATAGTCTTTTGGTGGAGCAACCTCCACTTCCTCAATGGAAAAGGGTTGCTTCACGCCCCACAATACGGCAGCTTTGCATTTAATCACCTGGAAAAATGGCAAGAACATATTCATGTGACACACTCAGGTACCCATAAACCTTGACATCTGACTAATGGAAGCCTGGGAAACTCCACTGCAAGAAGGGAATGGATGAACACGTTGTGGTGTACAGTTGTGATGGAATAAGAAATGATGAGCTCCTTCATCTTAGAAAGGCATGGAAAGACTTGCACAAAATGAAGAGTGAGATGAGCAGAGCCAAAAGAATGTTGAATACGGTAACAGCAATATTGTTCTAAGAACTCTAAGTGACTAAAACAGTTTGACCACTATAAATATCCAAATTAACTAAAAGGACATACACAGGAAGATGCTATCTGAATCCAGAGAACTGACAAACAGAAGTCTGTATAGCATGACTTGACATATTTGTATATGTGTCTGTGTGTATATAATACATATATATGCTTACACACTTATTTGTGTCTAATGTAAACATCTCTAGGGGGAGAGGGAAGAAAAAAGTGAAAAAAATTTATATAATAATTATATAGTATATATAATTATATAATATGATGTATTATACATTTTAAAGGAATAGCAAGTTGTACATAATAGATTGGCAGCTTTACATGCATCTTTTTTTCTTATACTATGTTATGAAAATGCTTGCTTTATTCTATAAATTAAAAAATAAAAATGCTTTTAAAAATTTGAAAGAAGCATTCTATGAGGGTGGGCTATTCAGCTAACCTTCCCCAAGATCAGGACTTTTCCCATACATTTGCAAGTTTAAGTTGCAAAACTACTACTTTTGTAGAAATACCTGTCCCTTTGAAGGCTGGAGACATTGGCATGAAAAGCAATGGAAGAAAGGAAAAACAAACTCAGTAAAATTCTGGGTCCAGAAGTAGAGTAAAGGAAGAGACTATGCAAATCAGAAACACATTAGAGGGGTTAAATCTGTGAACTGACTGGTCTGCCAGCTGGCCACCTCCATGTCCAAAGGATTCACCCCACCCTTTCCCCAACAGGGCCAACATTTCCTTCCTTTTTTGTGTCCCATTACCTGAATACAATATTTCACCAATTAGAGATTCAGTTGGGTTAAAGGGAGCCTTCTTTTTTAAATGCAAATTCTGACCATCAGTCACTAACATATTAGAGTTGGTCAGTCAATAAACATTTATTAAGTGACTATTATGTGCCAAGTGCTGTGGTCAGAGCTAGAGATAGAAATAAGGAAGAAGAAAGTAAGTCTCTGCCCAGAGGGAGTTTATAATCTAAGGGCACATTATGGGGGTGGGGCACATTAAAGGAGCTGAAGAACAAGGGGGTAGAGGGAGCTGGGAAAGTACCCAGTATTGGGGCATTATGGAAAAGTCAGAGAATTTCAAAGATTGTGCATCTAGCTGAGAAATGAAGAAATGTTCTCAACCGTAACCCCTCCTTAAATGGAAGGTTCCAATAATAAGGAGAAAGGATGATGGTGAGGTGGAATCATCCCAAGGCTGACAGGGTCTTGCATGATCATGAGGTTTTCTCCCAGATGAGCTTCCTGGACCCTTGGGGGGAAATCAGAGAAGTCCCAAGATCGTGCAGTAGGGTGATTCACTCAATCAGCTTTCTGGCCTCCTAGGTCCCAGGTAAGATCAGCAGGTGATCAGCAGGTGAATCTTTAGGCATAATTTCAATGCCCATCAGAACTAGTTTTTACAGGGAAGGGAGCTGCCAGGAAATTCTGGGCTATAAAGGCAAACAAATGAACAAAAGCAAACAAACAAAAAAACTCCTTTCAGAACTCAGAGCACCTGTAGGGAAATTTCCCAAAGGAATAAAAGAAGAATAAAAAAATAATAAAAATGAAATAAATTAATAAATAAAAAGTAAATATAATATAAAATAAATTTAATTAATTTATTTTATTTTTAAATGTATTAAAAAAATTTTAAAGAATAAAAGGAGAAAGCAGAGGTTATGTAACATCCATTTTGGATCCACTTTGGCAGTAGGTAGCAAAATGTGGAAAAGATAGGTATATTGAGGATCTGAATAAACATTCCTCATGGGAGAAAGTCTCAGAGCAGCCACAGGGCTTGCTTTCTGTGCTAGCCCCTATAGATCTAACCGTATAATCCCTCACCTAAAAGCTGGGGTGCCTTGCCACCTGTGCTCTTGGAAAATGTCTTGGGGCAGCTAGGTGGCACAGTGAATAGAGCACTGGCCCTGGAGTCATGAGGACCTGAGTTCAAATCTGGCCTCAGACACTTGACACTTACTAGCTGTGTGACCTTGGGCAAATCACTTAACCCCAATTGCCTTGCCTTCCTCCCTCAAAAAAAAAAAAAGAAAAAGAAAAAGAAAAATGTCTCATTGGCTTGTATATAACCTTGGGCAGACCAAAGTTTAAGATTAGGTGAGATTTAAGGGTCATCAGAGATCTGCTCACAGTCCACGAACTTCATACTAGCCATTCATTCACAGAAAGATGGAATTTAGAACATCTTAAGTTAACTTTTGAAAGTTAGCATAGGAGTTAAGGGTGGTTACCAGATTCATTTAGTCTTTACATGAACCAAGTGATCTCAAAATTAATCAAATTCAGATGCTTCTAATACATCCTCCACTCCAAGTCATGCTCAACATTTCAAACCCTAAGGTTAGGATTATATTTGCAAATATATCTGAATTTCAACCATTATCTATGGCATAAAAAACATTCATGAAGAAAACATGCAAAAGTTACTTTTGCAAATAATAGACCCATGTCAAAATGAGAAAATAATTGGCTAAACTGATTTTGCTTTAGTTATAGCTTTGGTCATAAAAATGGCTGTTTCAGCTGATGCATAAAAAAATTATTTGGTTCTTTGAATTATTTTTTCTGGTTGTTCTGGACCTCTTTGGGCTATTTTGCCAAATGCAATAAATACCCAAACTCTTTTAAAACTAGACCCAGTCTCTGATATTTAAAGAATTTTAAGCACCTTATTTTTCAATTATAAGAATTTACAATTAGCAGCATAGGATGGTAGAAAAAAATCCAAATTTGCTTTAGAAAAGCATTGGCCTGCCCTTAGACAAATCACTTTATCTGCACACCTGTGAAGTGAGATAACTAGAACTTTCTCTATTGGTTTTATACATGGTTGTTTCTAGAACTATATTTGATGTCCAAGAAAGCTTTGTAAACTTTAAAGTTCTACCAATGGTTCTTAACTTGGGGGCCTGCAATCATGGTTTATTTATTTATTTATTTTCCATTTCAATAACTGTATTGTAATATAATTGGTTTTCTTTGCGGTTCTATGTATTTTTATGTTATGCATTTTAAAACATCATTCTGAGAAGTTCATGGGCAGCTAAAGTGCCCACTACACAGAAAAAGTTAAGAACCTCTTCTCTATCCACATGCTCAGTTATTTTTTTGTTCACATAAACAAGTCTTTAATGAGAACCATGCTTATTTCTTATCCTCACATAAGTAATTGATAAAAATTGTATCCTTAAGTAACCTCATGGGCATGCCCAGGCTTTTGGTGCTGCTATAGATTTGATCTCTACCTTTTAAATTCCATCACTTAACCGTATCAAAATACAACAGTCAGAGAAGAAGATGTTGTTATTCTAGTGAAAACAACTAAAAGCACATTCCCTCAGTCACTGTAAAAGTGACTCAACAGCTGGGGGGGCAGGGAGTGAAGGGGAAGAGAGGGAGGGGGAGAAAATTTGAAGCTCAAGGGATTGTGGAACTGATTCTTATAAACTAAAAGTAAACAAACATTAATAAAGACCAAAAAAAGAGATTGTTTTTAAAAATAAATAATTTAAAAATTAATATAATTTATATCATATCATATCTAATAATTAAATACTTGCTTGTCTAGGCAAACCTCTCTGCTCCTGAAAATTTACTTCCCTAACTAAATAATTTAGATGCTGGAAGGTTGCAGGATTACCCATCTCCCTAGTTTGTGATGAAGATACAGAAATACTTTGCTTACTTTTCCTGTGGTACTCATTCTGCCTCTCTCTTAGTTCTGTCCTTCAGAAGTCCTCTGATCAACGGCTCCACTCCCTTGTGTGTGAACTAGCATGCCTTCATATACGTGTTCTGTTTCAAAGAAATGCCTTCAAAAATATGACTCAGAGCCCTAAAGCCCTTCCTCTCAAAATCTGGTTCCACCTTTTGAAATGTTGAAGTTTTGAAAGGAAAGAAAACAACAAATGCAAAAAGTTGCAACGCATCTAAGGGAACTGAGATTTGAATCATAATAGTGAAGACCTTTGTACCTTTGTAGTTACATGAAGCAAAAACAGTTCAGACCACACCCTGAGAATTTAAATGTTGGCATTTTCTTCAATGGTATATTTTTTTTTAAGGCTTCAGATGCTGAGAGTAATTTCCTCTCCTTCTGTTTTAGTTGTTCACCCCCAGCCCCCACTAGCTTATACTATATGAACTCTAAATAAATATATATGTGAACATATGATTATAACACATGGACCTTTATGACTATATGAAGCTATAACATATGTGAACATATGACTATAACACATGGACTTTTATGACTATATGAACATGTGACTATATCCGAACAAAATACTATAATATGTTTTCTAAATAGGAAAAGGGGATCAGGTAGGGAAATTCTGCTCAATAGAGGAAGATGATTAAATGGGGAAAAACAACAGTGGTCATCTTCAAGATGGATCTGCTGTGTACGATGATGTGTGATCCACAATGGGTTTCTTTTGACCCAAGCCAAATCAAGAATTCCCCAAGCCAATTCCGCCATTCTGTTTCTGGATGAGTTTGTTTCCCAAATGACTCTCTTGGATAGGCGGGAATGGAGTTGAAACCGTACTTTCTCAGGAATGTGCAGTGGGGCTGACCTTGTTACTCCAGCAGCTTCATAAATCATTTCTACCCTGATTGTATATTTGACTATCTCAGTATTCTTCCATATCCATGAATTTTACCAAAGTAAGTTTCATGGACACATGATGTAACTTCAGATCTTCCTAAGTTTTTAAAACTTAGGTGTGAGGGCAAGAAAAGAGAAGATACTATTTAAAATCCTCCACATATGAACCTAATTAATAACAATAATTATAACTAATTAACATTTATATCAAGTGTTTACAATGATTATCTCATTTGATCCTCGAAACAACCCTGGAAGGATAGATGATATTATTTTATGTGAGGAAACTGAGACAAATAAAGGTTAAGTGACTTGTCCAGGGTCACACAGCTAGTAAATGTCTGAGGCTAGATTTGAACTCAGGTCCTGACTCCAGGCTGGGCCACCTACCTACCTCCAATTCCATTAGAAGTGGGGGGAAGAGTCAGTGGGACATCCTGTGATATATTATCAGGGCTTATAAGTTTGAAGGTGTCTAGCTAGGGCAGTTAGGTGGCACTGAGGAGAGCACCAGGCCTAACATCAGGAAGACTCATTTTCCTGAGTTCAAATCTGGCCTCAAACACTTACTAGCTGTGTGACCTGGGCAAGTCACTTAACTCTGCCTCAGTTTCCTCATCTGTAAAATGAACTGGAGAAGAAAATGGTAACCACACAAATATTTTTTCCAAGAAAACTCCAAATGGGGGCCACAAAGAGTCTGACACAGCTGAAAACATCTCCACATTATTGCTGGAATCTATTCGTGTACCTTTTGTGTCCTTTGGCTTCATTGGTAGATCTTCAGGATGGGTTACATTGAGGTTTACCATGTTGTACCTGCCAACACATCAACATCTTATTCAGAACAAACTCTGCAAGCAAACCTAGCTTGAATCTAGGTGGTGGCTGATCTCTGATGACCTCCAAAGTCATTTTTCCTCCTTCCTCAAAAGAATTCAGTGCCTATTTCCCTGCCCTCCTTTTCTACTCCAGCTCTTGCCTTATGCTGGGGGACCCCAAAGTACCTGTTGGTATTCTCTCAATTCTCCTCAATCTTCTAAATGTTATGGTCTACTTCCCCATTCCCTGGAGTTTATTTAGTTAGGGGAGTGAAATGATCAGACCTGAGTTTTAGGAAACTTGTTGCTTTTATGTGTGAGCAACAATATTTTAAAAAGGCACCCCAAACCCATAGTTTCTTGGAGAGAGAGAGAGAAAGAGATAGAGATAAGAAGAAGAGTCACTTTACTAACCTATAAATACAAATTGATCTTTTCCTAACTAAATACAAATTAATCTTTTTACTAACCTGTAAATACAAATTAAGCTGAAAGTTGTTTATGAACAAAGGAGCTATGGTGCCAGCATGGGTGGTGTTAACACAAACAAAGAGAAATTTAATTAAGATATTTTATGTTGACAAATTGCCAAAGCTAACTAGCACATTGGAGCCTTTAGGTGAAATACAAAAAATGGGGAGGGCTGAATGTTGCAGAGACAATATTTAACCTTTCTACAGAATAATTCTATATTGTAATAATTTATCCTCTAAATAGGGGTTCATAATCTGTGAAATGAATTGATAACTAAAACAATAATTAAACACTTAGTATGTAGGAAGAGCTATGCTAAACACTGGGGATACAAATAGAAAAGTCAGACGATGCCTGGTGTTAGGGATGTCACTTTCTAATGGGTGAAATAGCTATATGGAAGTTTCAGATGCAAGTCAGATGGAAAGATCCCATGGTCCTTAGGGTGCAGGAGGCAAGCAGATGGTAATATCTCTTTCTTCATGTTCATTTTAGTTTCTAATGTACCATTTCACAGCGCCAAAGACTTAAGCAGCAAGAATTTTCTTTTCTAGGTCCTTAGTCACTGTGGTTGTAGCATCTACAGGAGCTGTGTCTCCACAGGAGTTCCTTCCAAGAATTAAGGTGAAGCGTACTTGTCTAGAATTATCATTATTCTTAAGGTTCTGGGGTTCGGTGTCCTGGGCTATCTCCATGAGGGCCTTTGGAGAGAGTGGTCAAGGTAGGGGTGGTGGTCTGACTTGCCTGGCACAGGCTGCTTCCTGGGGACCATGGAATTTAAAACACACACACACACACACACACACACACTAGATGGTTCCATGACAAAAAAAAAAATTAAGAGCTCTTATATTAAGAGAATCAGCTAAGTTGAAAGACCTGAAAGGACCATTTTCTCTGTTCAGCCATCCCTGTCTTGGCTTCCCTTCCCTGTTGTGACCTTAGAGAAGACTGGTTCAATTATATATTCTACTGGGCCCCCTGGACATTTACACCATTGGCCAATGACCACTCAAACTCTGCCAAATCTCAAGCCTGTGGTAATTGTATCACAAACATTCTCTGTTCCTATTCTGATGCCACAGAAAGCCACTGGCGAAAATCAAGGGAATGTGTCCAACTTGGTCCACTACAAATCCATATTATCCAATCTCACCAAGACCCTTTTTGCCTCATGACAATCCTTTCATTCTTTCCTGCCTCAATCACAGTATCAATCGCAGCTGTTCCAGACTTTTTCCCTACACAGACCCTGTACCATATCATTTACCCTTTCCTCTCCCTCTCAGACGAAACTCTTGCTTCTCACTTCACTGATTAAAATGGACAGTTCCATTATGGATGCCTTCTTTATCCCTGCACCATATTTCAAAATCATTCTCTATGACCCTACCCCACCCTCACACTTCTCTACTTTTTCTTTCTTATCTTTGAGAATGAGGTGACCTTTCTTATTGCAAACGGCAAGTCCTTTACTTTGTTCTTTGTCTTATCCTTTCCCGTCTCCTCTGGGAGCTTGCCTCTCTAGTCATTGGCTCTCTGGTTCTCATCATCAATCACTTATACTTACTGGATCCTGTCCTGCTGCCCACAACCCCACACCTTGATCTCAATCATCTTAAACACAGGTGAACAAAACACAAAAACAACCAAACACGCTTCTCTTGATCTTGATCTCAATCATCTTAAACACAGGTGAACAAAACACAAAAACAACCAAACACGCTTCTCTTGATCTTGCCATCCCCTCAAACTACTATCTTACATCTTTCTTCCTTTTCAGTGAACCACAGTTGGAAGGGAAACCATATCCAAAGGCACTCCCACCACCAACACACACACACACACACACACACACACACACACACACGTCATTAAGCCTTTGCTTGAAGACCTTAAATGAGGTCTTCTACCTCCCACTGCCTCCTTAGGCCGTGCATTTATTTTATTTAATCTCTCTTAAATCTAGTTGCTTTTCCTTTTTTTTATTCCAATTTATTAAATTATTTATTTTTCGTTTTCAACATTCACCTCCATAAGTTTCAAATTTTCTCCCCTGATAATCCCCAAGATAATCCGCAATCTAATATGAGCTCCACACACACATTCTTACCAAACACCTTTCCACATCAGTCATGTTGCACAGAAGAACAGTAATGAAGGGGATAAACCATGAGAAAGGAAAACAAAACAAAACAAAAAAGAACATAGTCTGCTTCATTTTGCATTCCGACTGCATAGTTACTTCTCTGGATGTGACTGGCATTTTCTATCATGTGTCTTTTGGAATTGTTTTAAGTCCTTGCATTGCTGAAAAGGATTAAGTCTATCAAAATCAATCCTCGAACACTGTGGCCATTACTGTGTACAATGTTCTCCTGGTTCTGCTCCCCTCACTCTGCATCAGTTCATATAAATCTTTCCAGGTTTCTCTGAAATCCGCCTATTCATCATTTTTTATAGCACAACAGTATTCCATTACATTCATGTACCACAACTTGTTTAGCCATTCCCCAATTGATGGGCATCCCCTCGATTTCCAGTTCTTTGCCACCACAAAAAGAGCTGCTATAAATATTTTTGTACATGTGGGTCCTTTTCCCATTTTTATGATCTCTTTGGGATACAGCCCTAGAAGTGGTAGTGCTAGGTCAAAGGGTCTGCACATTTTTATAGTCCTTTGTGCATAGTTCCAGATTGCTCTCCAGAATGGTTGGATCAACTCACAGCTCCACCTCCAATGAATTAGTGTTCTAATATTCCCACATCCTCTTCAACATTGATCATTTTCCTGTTTTGCCATGTTAGACAATCTAATAGGTGAGATGTGGTATCTCAGAATTGTTTTGATTTGCATCTCTAATCAATAGTGATTTAGAGCATTTTTTCATATGACTATAGATTGCTTTAATGTCTTCCTCTGAAAATTGCCTGTTCATATCCTTTGTCCATTTATCAATTGGGAAATGGCTTGTATTCTTGTAAATTTGACTCAGTTCTATATATATTTTAGAAATGAAGCCTGGTAGGGGTGGTTAGGTAGTGCAGTGAATAGAGTATCGGCCCTGGAATCAGGAGGACTTGAGTTCAAATCCGGCCTCAGACACTTAATACAAAAACTAGCCATGTGACCTTGGGCAAGTCACTTAACCCCAATTGCCCTCTAAAAAGCAAAAAAAAAAAAATGAAATGAAATGAAATGAGGCCTGGATCAGAGACAACGGTTATAAAAATTCTTCCCTAGTTTTCTGCTTCGCTCCTAATCTTGGTTGCATTGACTGTGCAAAAATTTTTCAATTTAATGTAATCAAAATTATCCATTTTGCATTTCATAATGTTCTCTATCTCTCGTTTGGCCACAAATCCCTCCATTCTCCATACATCTGATAGATAAACTATTCCTTGCTCCCCTAATCTGTTAATAGTATCAGCCTTTTTACCTAGATCACGTACCCATCTGGACTTTCTTCTGGTTGGTCTGTGCCCAGTTTCTGCCATACTATTTTCCATAGTTGTTTTTCTTCTTGAATCCTTTTAACCTTCTGATACTGACAAACACCCCCTCTTCCCAGAGTGTTTCTCCTCCTACAGCTTCCATGACCCTTCTTTCCTCATACTCATCTTCCCCTTCAGCACCTTATACTCTAGGAAAGAGAAGAGGGCTTTAGGTACAGGGCTTAATTCATTTCCTACCATGCTCCTTTAGGTTTGCTGGCTTCACATTTGACCTGAAATCCTGCCTTCACAGTAACCATAGGTATGGCTCCCAGGTCCAGTGGGGATTCTGTCATCTATGCTAGCACCAAAAAGGACACATGAAACAGACCAAAACAAAATCCCAACCCTAAGTCCATTTCTTGGGGCCATAGTGTAAAAAGAAGCTGAAGGGAAGGTATCACCAGCTCAATTAATGATATTCATGCTGTGAGTGAGCTTGAATCTTTAACCTTTCTGGACATCATGGGCTGGGGGTAACAAGGAGGTGGGGGGATCTCTGTATGTCTCAGTCTCTTAGTTTTAAAGACTCAATCTTTTCTGGCTGCTAAGCCAATGGAAAGAAACTGTTGCTACCCATGTGGTAGGGGCATGCCAGATATCTTCATCTCAAGTACAGTGCCTTCATTTTAGGCAGTCTGGGCATGTCCAAACTGCTGTTTATTTATATAACCAATCCACCCTTTCCCCCTACTTGTCCTCCACCCCCTAGTCAAATGTTGTCTTATATCCTGCAACCCAACACAATAAGCATTATCTTTAAAGGTAAGATGGTGAGAAAGAACTCTCCTTTGTGGTCCCAACGAAAGTGCTGTTGGTTGGGCACAATTTTGCTAAGTCATCCTGAACAATAATGCTGTTGAAATGATTGAGCTTGATGGAATTGCAGAGCCACCCTATGTGGCAACAACAGTGGTACAGAGAAAGGGTGGGGCTGACATCTTGGCTCTGACTCCAAGTGTTTTTTTTTCCCCTCCCTCCTTCCCCAAGAGGGAATTTGATACCAGCAGGAGTACAGAATGTTGAATGGAAGACACAGAATAGGAGACTGAGAGCCACCAAAGGAAATAATTTTCCCCTGCCTTATTCTCCAATTTCCTAAGAAACAATCTAGTAACTTGTGATTAATGTCACAGGTTATTACTATTGTTGTTGGTTCTTCCTTCTTGAAGATGACCATGACATCAGGGAGGTGATGCCATGACTTGCACGTGCACTAGATTTAAGGGAGGAAGGGTTGTGCAAAGTCACCAGCCTCACTTTCTCCTCTGGAGCCATCTGGGTCCAGTGGCCAGATATAGATCAGAACAACTGGAGAGAACTCCCTGTGATTGATGTCATGGTACCCTGGAAAGAACATCAGCCCTGGGTTCAGATCTCACATCTGGCAATTACTGTGGGCAAGTCATTTGAACTCCACATTCCTCTGTTTCTTCTTCCACAAAATGGGGGGAGGAGGTGGGGTTTGAACTAAAAGGTCTCTGAGGTCCCTCCTCAGGCTAGTCCCATAATCTCTGCTATTCTCCCCATGACCCTAAAACAAGTCTCTCTTCACTAAGAAGGCAAAATTCAAAGGGGAATAAATAAAGCTCTGCTCTAGCAAAGTCAAATTTCTGTTAACCCAGTTTTAAGGAGGGAGTGCCAATGCTGAGATTCAAATAGTAAGATTATGCTTCAACTTTGGCATTACTCAAAAATCTTCCTTTGACACGCAAACCTGGCCCCTGCAGAAAACCCAAAGCAGATGTTCCAAAACAAGCTGAAGGTTTTCCAACTTCTCCTCACAAGCCTTCCAATGATTCATGCCACCAACTGGGCACAAGGCCCTGGCCTCTTCACAGAGCTCACAGGAGGGGTTGGCTTCTAAGCATTGCCAATAAGGCCAAATTTTCTTCAATAATTCACATCTCTGTAGCACTTTGAGGTGAGTCCTTACCTGATTTCCTTACAACATCCTTGAGAGTTGAACAGTGCAAAGATTATGACACTCCTTCTGCAAATAATAAGCATACTTGCCTTTGAGATAGTTGTTTGTCCTTAATTAAAAATATGTCCCTCATGAATCTAAAATTCATTATTCATTCCTTTGGGGTTAGGCACTAAAAACTATTACAACATACAAATGTCATTCAGGAAAGTTAATCCAGTAAAATATTATCACGTATTACCATCTTTGCCCCAAATAATTTATCAGATAAGCCCTAGTAGAAAGTAGGGCTCTAAGGGATAAGAATAGAGTTGTTAAGTTTTGATCCTTTAAGAAAGTGTTCTCCAAACTTTCTTGCTCAAACACCTCTACTGATTAAAAAAAAATTAATTCTGAGCATATATTCCCAGTCTGTAAGCATTTACTTAGTTTTTAAAAATACTTTAAAATTTATTTTATTATCAATTTATGGAATAAAACAACATTTTTATAACATAGTATAATAAAAAAAGATGATTGCACATGAAACTGTGAATCTATTGTATACAACTTGCTATTTCTTTTAAATAAAGTTATCATGTGAATTTCCTTTTTTCTCCCCTCCCCTCACTATAGAGATGGCTACTATTAGACACAAATAGGTATATATCCATATATATGTGTGCGTGTGTGTGTGTATAAACACACATATGTAAAATTATCCTATATTTCTATTTATCAGTTCTTTCTCTAGATGCTGATCATGTCTTTTTTCTTATGTCCTTTATAGTTAAAGTATCTATAATAGTCAAAATTACTTATTCACTCAAAGTCATTCTTAAAACAATATTGTTGTTACCGTATACAATATTCTCTTGGTTCTGCTCATCTCACTGTTATTTCATGCAAATCTTTCCATGTTTTTTTTTTTAAGATCATTGAGTGCTCATCCTTTCTTATAACACAATAGTATTCCATTACATTCATATACCACAACTTGTTGAGCCATTCCCCATTTGGTGGGCATACCTGCAATTTTTATTTCTTTGCCGTCACAAAGAGAGTTTCTATAAACATTTTAGAACATATGGGGGTTGAGCAATAGTAGATCTTAAACTATATTATAAGGTAGTAATTATTAATACTATCTGGTACTGGTTAAGACACAGGATAGATTAAAGGAACAGAGTAGATATACAATTTACAGCAGCAAATAAATATAACAACCTTGCATTTGCCAAGTGTAAAGACTTAAAATTTTAAGATAAGAATTCATTATTTGGTATAAAAAAATTGGAAAGCAGTATGACAGAAACTGGGCATAGACCAATTTCTTACACCATTTAAAAGATAATGTCAAAATAAATATGTGTCCTAGATATATAGAGAGATATTACAAGAAAATTAGAATAACATGGAACACATTACTTCTCAGATTTATGGATAAATAAACAAGAGCTAGAGAACAAAGGTATGTGTACAGTGGATAATTCTGCTTACATTAAATTTAGAAGTTTTTAAAAAATAAAACAAATGTATCAGAAGGAAAGCAGGAAATTGGGGAAAAATTTTATAGACAGTTTCTCAGATATAGGTCACATATCTCAAACATATAAAGCTTTGCTTATAATTTATGTAATGTGCTGATGATTTGGGAGGCCAAAGGATGCCTCATGGCTCTTGCCCAAGGGCAGTTTCTTCTCTTGTGATGTTTACATAAGTTTGCTTCTGGGTGTCATTCCTTTTTTCAGTAAGGCTGGCTCTCAGTCAACTGTCTTCAGTGATGGGCATTCAGTGCTCAACCGGGTCAAGAAGGCCACTCGGGTCCTAAGCTAGCTCCTTGTTGGACCTGACTGACACTGCCAGTGGTTCTAGTGGGATCTTTGATAAAATTTCAGGATCTCCTGAAATCATGGTCATCTCCTCACTGCCATCTCAAAATAGTAATTAACCTAAGGAAAGAATAAATGCACACACATGCACACACACCAGAGGTATCATATTCTCAGGTACACATAACAAACATATGAGGAAAAGTTCATTCAAAACAATTCTCCTCACTTGAAAGCCATCAGAGAAGAAAGTGAGGCCTGGGCAAATCCAACCTTTTGTATATATATAGTTTTAGAGATGCCACTCCTGAGTCATCATTTCTTTCATCTGCATAACCAATTAGAAGCTTTTTCATCTTCACATAGAACTAACATCATCATTGTAAAATGCCTCCCAAAGTTTCATTATGGTCACTTGGATTAAAAACAGTTGGGGAAATACCTGAGCATGTTTTAATCACTGAATCCTCATTGGCCAGTCCTCCCAACACATCAGTAATTAATGATTCGAGTTAAATAATGTCAATGTACTTAGTCAAGCAAGTGAATGCCTTTTTTTGGAAAAAAAAGATACTTTTTAATTGATAGAGACAGAATACACTAGATCTATATCCTGATTAGTGGGAATAATGAATCCCATGAAATTGTCACGTTATTTGAACTTTGAACATATTTCCATTGAGCTGGAACAAATGACCATATTATACATAATTATAATTTCAAATAATGCAAATTTGAATGGATGAGGCCCCTTGATAAGATTCATTATTCATCCTATTTGGGGCCTCTCTAGGACCAGATAATAGGTCATGACAGTCAATGAACATAATAACTTTTTAACAAGTCCTGTTTTTCTGTGGGTAGAGATTCCTCAATCACAATGAAAAAAGAAACAACAACTATCAAAAAGGAATTGCCTTGGATTTCAAAGCAACAGAATGTTTTCAATATGAGTCACTTACTATTTCCTTATATGCTTTTTCTTAGTGGATGTCATCCTGTGTACATTTTTTATTCATACTTAGGTATTTTAGGTTTATCTTTATATGAAAGAGAGGAACAGCAAAGAGATCAGTTCGACTGGACCATGGAGTGAAGAAATGAGAGGATGAATGGAAAAGGATTTATTAGGTGCTTACTATGGGCAAAGCATTG
Source organism: Gymnobelideus leadbeateri (assembly GCA_011680675.1). Classification (NCBI taxonomy): domain Eukaryota; kingdom Metazoa; phylum Chordata; class Mammalia; order Diprotodontia; family Petauridae; genus Gymnobelideus; species Gymnobelideus leadbeateri. The sequence continues at coordinate 59,427 of WOXC01000458.1, read as the reverse complement.
TGCTAAGTGTTGATGATAGAAGTATGAAAGCAAAGATAGTGCCTGCCCTCTTACGTTCTAATAGAGGTAGACAACACATATAGTGTAGTGGTAGAAAGGGGCACATTGATCCAGAACGTTACAGGAAAGCTAAGTGGTATTAGATTGACATACTCCTTCCAGGAGCAATAGCAGAATTGATCATGGCTTCAAAACTAATGAGGAGGGGGTCAGGGAATGAAGCATGGCTTGTAAATATATGTCTGAGGAGGATGGAGTGAAGGATGGCTTGGACCTTCCTGAAGTAGTAAACTAGGTGAGACATTCAACAATCAGTTGAATACAGCCCCCAGTGGGAAGATTTGGGTCAAAACTTCCATGCAAAAAGGTACCTGTGAGAAGACAGGCAGGAAGAAGAAATATAGTGACAAAGGGAGTAATTTTTAATATTCTGGAAAACTAGGTTGGAACCGGGTTGTGAAAGACTTTGAATGCCAGTAAGAGGAGGCCATATTCGAAACTGTCAAATAATCAATAGGGAACCACTAGAATTTAGTGAATAGGTCCACACTCAAGGAAAATCAATTTGACAGTTGTGTGGAAGATACATTATAGAGGTGGGAGAGAAAAGACTTTGGCCAGGGAGACAGACTAGGAGGCTTGGACAATAATCCAGTGAAGACATCATACTAGCCTACCAGCCAGAGTGGTGACCACATGAGTGGACAGAAGGGGATGTATTTGAGAAATGTGGTAGAGATCGAAATAACAAAATTTAACATCTAGCTGAATATTTTGGGTGAGTGAAAGTGAGAAGCTGAGGACAAGACTGAGGTTTTATACTTTGGTACCAGGTAGCATGGTGGTAATAAAGGAACAGAAATGGGGTTTAAAAGGAGATTGAGTTTGGGAAGGAAAGATAACAGTATCTTCCATTGCTGTTAGATCATGACTCTCCATGTCCGCTTATTCTGTGTGAATCACTTTGTTCCATCCAAAATGAAAAAGGAAAGCTCTAACTCACTGGTTACAGTTCTGGAACATAGGGCTTACCCCTAAAGTGTTGTCTCTAGACTACAAGGTAATCTGGGGCATTGGGGCTGGATAGAGTAGGAAATGAAAATTCCCCAATGGTGCAGGGCAGCTGCTGCTGTGGGTGCCCAGGCAATAATCAGGTTGTAATTGCCCTGAGGAGTTGATTCTAAGTAAAGAGAACAGAGGCTGAAAGTTTGAATGGTAAGGGGGACAGGGAGAAGAAGAGATTAGGAAGGAAAAGGGAGAAGGGAGAGTGTGTCTGTGTTGGAGTCAAGCCACATGATTGAATATTTGCTGCCGGGGGCAGGGTGGGATACATCCTGTTTTTCTGCTCCGTGATTGGTTGGTCTCAGGGCTCCTTGGAATCATACTATGGACCTTTGGGTGTATGGCCCTGACTCTGAAAGCTACTACTTTAAAATATGATTGAAGATTTCAGGAAGGATGTGCTCAAGGGAGGGGCTGCTTCATAGGTCAGACTTTAAAGTACAGGTGCCATAATTGTAGCCATGGGGAACAAAGAGATTGCCTGATATTTGGTGTGGATACCCAGGGACCTAATTGAGAAGGAATTCAAAAGAGGGTCCTAAAAGTGATGAAGTCTCATAGGGTGGCAGCTTCAGAAACAAGGGAAGATACAGGCTGGATCTGTCGTCGGAGGTAAAAGTAATGTTTCTTCCCTAGGTGTTGTTACCTAAGAAAATCTAATTTTGATTTCAATTCCTATGTGTCATTTTTCTTCCACCCACCTGATGATCAATTTCCTTGTCAGAGAAAGAAAAGTTAAATAAAAGCAAGTAAGTGTGACTTTTTTGGATCAATCATTCAAAGATATGTAACTTCCAGAAATTAAAAAGTGACAGTCTCACTATACTCTCTCAAGGTCTTTTTGGAGAATTGTGTTCTGTTCTAATTGCTACATTTTAAGAAGGACATTGATCATCTGGAGATTGTCCAGAAAAGGGCAGCCAGGATAGAGAAAGGTCTAGAGTCCATTCAATGTCAGGATTGACAAGAAGAAACGGGGATATTTAACTTAGATAAGAAAATGCTCAGGGAGAATATAGCAGCAGTGGCCAAGTCCTTGAAGAGTTGTCATAAGGAAATAAGATTCACTATGTTCTGTTCATCTCAAGTGGGTAGAACTAGGATCAATAGATGTTGAAGAGAGGCAGATTTAGGCAAGGAAAACCTCTCGGACAACAAAAGCTATTCAAAAGTGGAATAGGGCCATATCAGCTCTCAGATTGTATTATAAAGCAGTAATCATAAAAACAATCTGATGCTGGCTAAGAAATAGACTGGTAGATCAGTGGAATAGATTGGGTGCCTAACATACAATAGTAAATGACTATCTCATGTTTGACAAATCCAAAGACCCAAGCTTTGGGGTTAAGAACTCATTGTTTGATCAAAACTGATGGGAAAACTGGAAAAGAGAATGGCAGAAACTAGGTATAGACCAACATGTTGCACCATATACCAAGATAAGGTCTAAAAGGGTACATGTCATAAAGGGTGATACCATAAGCAATTGGGGAGTATTGAATAGTTTACTTGTCAGCTCTACGGGGAAGAGAAGAATTTATGAACAAACATGAGATAGAAAGCATTACAAAATATAGTATGGAAAATTGTTATTATATTAAAGTATTATTATATTGTTATATTATATTATCATTACATATCATATATTAAATTATATTAAATTTAAAAAGTTTTGCACAAACAAGACCAATATCACCAAGGTTAGAAAGGAAACAGAAAGTTGGAAAACAATTTTTACAGCAAGTATCTCTGATAAAGGCCTCATTTCTCAAATATATAGAGAACTGAGTCAAATTTATAAAAATAAACTCATCCCCAATTGATAAATGGTCAAAGAATGTGAACAGGTAGTTTTCAAGATGAAGAAATTAAAACTATAGTCACATGGAAAAAATGCTCTAAATCATTATTGATTAGAGAAATACAAATTAAAACTACTCTGAAGTATCACTTCACAACTATCAGATTGCCTAATATGACAGAAAAGTAAAATTATAAATGTTAGAAGGGATGTTGGAAAATTAAGACACTAATGCACTTTGATGTAGTTGCAAACTGATGCAACTATTCTGGATAATAATTTGGAACTATATCCAAAGAGCTAAAAAAGAAAAGCTGTATATTTTTTGAACCAGCAATACCACTACTAGGTCTGTATCACAAAGAGGTCCAAAAGAAAGGGGGAAAGGATGCAGATATACCAAAAATATTTATAGCAGTTCTTTTTGTGGTGGCAAAGAACTGGAAATTGAGGGGATATCCATCAATTGGGGAATGACTGAGCAAGTTGTAGTATGTGATTGTGATGGAATACTATTGTGCTGTAAGCAGGATGGTTTCAGAAACACCTGGAAAGATTTACATGAAGTGATACAAAGTGAAGTGAGCAGGCCCAGAAGAACGTTGTACACAATAAGAGCAAGACTGTATGGTGATCAACTGTGAATGACTTAGTTAATTCTCAGCAATACAATGATCCAAGTCAATAAAGAGGGATTTATAATGAAAAAAATGCTCTCTACCTCCAGAGAAGTCTGAATGCAGATCAAAGCATTTGTAGTTTGCTTTATTTTTATGTACTTTGGGGGGTGTGTGGCTTTTTTCACAACATAACTAAGATGGAAGTATGTTTTGTGTGATTGTCCGTGTATATCATCTTGTGCTTATCATCTTGTGGAGGGTAAGTGAATGAAAGAATTTGAAACTCAAAATTTTTACAAATGAATATTAAAAAATTTTACATGTGATTGGGAAAAAATAAAATATTCCAAAAAAGGGGAATGTGATACTTTGAGAGGTGGTAGGCTGGCAGGACTCAACTTGTATTTTCCTGACCCTTTAAATTTTTCCAAAGATCAGGAGTGTTCCAAGAGGGGGCAGGTGGGAAACATTTGGAAACCCTTTCAAGGAAATGAGACTATCCCTAAAATGCTCTAATTTCTCTATGACAGAAGGACAGGATAACAAGATTTTGACTCTATTTTTCCAACTATTCTTTTCATCCCACTCCCTTATTCCCATCCATGTCTCCCACTATACCCTCTGGAATATCTGCTTCATAATTCACAAACTTCTCATATTACCTAAGTGTAATACTTCTTATGTTAAATGGTAATTGTACCATTTTCTCTCTCCCTCTTTCCATGTTGTGACACTCACTGAGACTCCCTCCCTCCTGACATTCCTAGCCGTCCTTTCCAGCACTGGATGCATCCTGATTTACAGATGTCTGTAGGGAAGTCAGAATAGGTTTTCCTTCCCATTGCAATGCCCAGACTTTCCCTCTGTTGTGATCACTCAATAGTTTGACTGTGGGCTTCACGAAATCCAAATTCATCCTACAATTTAAGAACATGAAAACAGCTATGTTCAAATAGCATACACACACACACACACACACAACACACACAAACATAGGGTAAATTGAAGATAATCTCAGAGAGCTGATGTGAAAATTAAGCTAAACTGGGAAAAGCTTCCTGTGGAACATGGGGTTTTAACAGGGATTTGAAGGAAGTCAGGGAAGCTGGGAGGTGGAGAGAATTCTGGACATGGAGGAAAGCCATTGAAAATGCAAGAGTTGAGGGGGAATATTTTATTCAAGAGTCAACAATGCACAATGTCACAAGAGAGCAGAATATGGAGGACTGGGTGTAAGATGTAAGAAGACTGGAAAGGCAGAAAGGTGAAGGTCTGGAAGGTCTTTGAATACCAAAGACAGGATTCATTCTTGGCTCCTGGAAGTGAAAGGAAGCTAGTGGAGTTTATTATAAAGGGGAAAAGGGGTTGCATGGTCAGACCTATGCTGTAAGGAAATCACTTCGGCTGCTGTATGGAGGATGGATTGAGGACGGAGAGAGATTTGTTGCAGGCAGACCGACCAGCAGGTTATTGCAATAAGGAGGAGGAGGGTCTCTGTCCTAAATATGTGCTCCATTGACTGAGTTTTCAAGGATCTGCCATATAGACAGCAGGCAAGATTTCATTTTCTTTGAAATAGAAGTATCCTAGCAAATTACAGCAATCCTAATCAAGTTGGAGCAAGCACTATGATTTCATATGGTACCATATGTGCTAAATATATAAATGCTCAATGATTGACTGACTGACTGATTATTCTGCTTACTATTGTTGGACAGGAGTATCACTCGGGGATGAGAAGCAAGGAGAATAGGCTGGGACTGGGATGCTGGCATCACTGGAACAGATCTAAGATGGTGTGGGAGAAGACAAGGGCTGACATGAAAGGAAGATGGAAAAATATCTTGGAAAGAGGACTATATAGCAATCTCCATGTCAGATCGTGCAAAAAAAAAAAAAAATGAAGGCTTTGTTGCTGGAAAATGGCCAACCAGGCAGGATGTTATGAAACAGTTATATAACCTGGGAGGGGTGGATTAACTCACAAGCAGAATTACAAGACATATCATCTAATTATAAATCTGTGCCATTGAAGGAAGGCTAAAGTGTTATACCCTAGCTATCACAGCTTATTCCTAGGACTGATGGTCTAATACACTCACAATAAATGAATCAACAAATACTTATTGTTCCACTGCCAACCCCAGTTAGGTGTTGAGAGGAAGCAAAAGGACAAGGCATTTATTAAGCACTTAAGATTTGCTAGTCACTATTCTATTACAGATTTCATTTCATCCTGACAACAGCCCTTGGAGGTAGCTATTATAATCCCCATTTTACAGGTGGGGAAACTGAGGGAGTCAGAAGTTAAGTGACTTGCCCAGCATACCACAGTTACTGTCTGAGGTTGCATTTGAATTCGGATCTCCCTGACCCAAGGAGAACCTTGAAGAGTTAATAATTCCAGTTCCTGACTCCAAGGAGCTTCCCTGCTGCCCATCACATTATTTTTATAAGTATCTCTGTCCTGTGTCTTTGTGCTGACAGACACCCAGCCCTGGAAGGTTCTGCTTCCCCATCTCCACTTCTTCCTCTTCCCTGGCTTCTTTCAGGTCTGCTCAAATCTCATCATCTGCTTGCACATTATGTGTGTCCTCTCTCAGAGGAAGAAAATGTTTCTTCTCTAAAGCTCTCTCAACAACTCTGTCCCTTATACATCATGTTGTGGTCAGCATTCTCTCCACCAGTTCATACGTAAATATATAGCACACCAAAAACTGTATATTGCATGAACAGTATAGAAAACTGATATAGATTTAGTTGGAAACCTGGGTCACACAAACACACACACAGTTAAGCAAAAGAAATTCCCTCATGGATTTTGCCAAAGAATGTATGTCTCATTCTCCATTTTGGGTCCATCATCTCTCTGTCAGGAGACTCTAATCACAAGATTTCTATTTGTGCTCTCTTTTCAGGTTTTTTCAAAAATTAATGAACCAACAAGCATCTATTAATCACTTTTAATACACTAAGTGCTCGGACTAACATTAAAGATTACTTCCTCTAAAGAGTTTCTGTTCCACCAGGGAGCATGAATGTATGAGGTAAATTTGGAGTAGAAGCACCAGCATCTGGAAGGTGAGTGGACTTTAAAAAGGCTTCATGGAAAAGGTGATAGTTGAGCTGAGCTGTGAAGGAAACTAGGCATTATACAGGTACAGGAAAGAAAAGAGCATCTTCCAGGCTTGGGCAACACAGCCTTTGCAAAGGCACAGAAATGGGGGATAAGCAAAAAACCAGACCCTGTCCTCAAGGAGCCTGCATTCTAATGATGGAGACAACAACCAGACTAATATGTACAAAACAAGTCATGTACAGAACAAATAGGAAATTATTGGCAGAGGGGAGGGCCTGGAATTAAGAGGGGATGGGAAAGGCTTCCTGTAAAAATGGAATGTTAATTGGGACTTAAAGGGATCCGGGGAAATAAGTAGGTAAAGATAAGGAGGGAATGGAGGACAGCCAGAAAAAATGCCCAGAGCTGAGACATGGAGTGTCTTGTTTGTGGAACAATCAGGAGGCCAGTAAGCTGTAAAGATTGGAAAGGTAGGATGGTCGCTCGGTTTTGAAGGGCTTTGAATGCCAGACAGAGTATTTTGTATTTGATCATGAAGGCAAGAGGGAGTCACTGGAGTTTACTGAGTAGAGGGAGAGTGACACGGTTAGATCTGTGCCTTAGGAAAATCACTTTACTGGCTGGGTAGAGATTGGGATGAAGTCGGGGGAAACCTAAGGCAGGCAGACCTGTCATAGTCCAGATGTGAGGTGATGAGGGTGAGCAGATGGCAGGGTCAGTAGAGAGAAGAAGGGAGTGTAGAAACTGCAAATATTAGGGACAAGTAGCAGCAGCAAGTGAAGAAATTGCTGATTCACCATGAGACTTAGAAAACCTTCCTGTGAACTGTGAAAAAGTGTGCACAATAGGCGAATCTTTGTTTCTGCTTGCTAAATTTCATAAACAATGAATAGCGAAGTCTGATCTCCAGAAAGACAAGCAACGATCCCAAGTAGGAGACAAAGGAGATCCGTTCAGGTCAGGCTGAGATTGTCACGATCTAGCCTTGGGCTAACCCAGGCACATCTTTGCAAGACAAGCCAGTACCCTGGACTAGCTGATACAATGGAGGAATCTTTCAACACAAGCTTATTCATCTCAGCAGTTCCAATTCTGGAATGGAGAAAATTACGAGATGTGATTTCTTTTAGCCAGACCTGTGATTTTATTGGTGTGGGGAGATCTCAGCAAGAAGCTTCCAATCCAGATTAGTGCCAATATAGCGATCTTTAGTCTCAAAGTTGACTGGGTCACTGAAAGATGAAGTTATTCAACCAGTACAAGGGAGAGGTAAATTTTCCTGGTTCCAAGGTCAACCCAGCACTTTATTCACTACAATTACTCAACTGATGGGAACCTGCAATTAAGGAGGCCCTTAGGACTGAGATTAAAGAATCTATTTGACAAGCCTACATATATATATATATATATATATATATATATGCTCTTTCAATCAACCCCAGATATTCAGAGAGAGAAAGTCTCTGAGAATTTCAGATGCATAGGGAAAGCCAGCTCCTCAACATGCCCCTGATTTCTAGCTTACCTCTCTAGAGACTTTGAAGAATTTACCCTTAGGTGAAACTGAGGCCTCTATCTTGATTAAACTGAGATCTCATCATCCCCCTGTCTAAAGAGCTTGTTCACTCTTGGATATTTTCTAGTATATTCTGATCTTTATAATTCCTCTGATTTCTTCCTGTGGCCTTCTTGGGTAAATGGGTTTATGGCCTATGCATTATTTGTGATAGTCTTTTGTGCAACCAGTGTTTTGTGGGAATGGGTCATGTCTGTAGATTGGACCAACCTTCCCTTCTTAAGGGTTAGTGACCAGGGAAGTTGTTTTTGTTTTGATCCTAAAATCTTATTCCTATATAAACAATATTTAGGGGTGAGGGTAGATAGAATTCCAGTTCAGTGTTCTTCTTAGACAATGGAAGAAAGAATGTCCAACTTAATGGTTCTTCTTCTGTTCTTCCTCAATATAGGAATAAGAGCCTTCCTTGTAGAGGGGTGGGAAAAGCTGCAGAAATAACTATCAATACCTCTCACAAACCACATCCAGTCGACCCACATGGATATCCATATATCATGTGGGCAATACACAACATCCTATAATTCTTATAAGGGTTTAGTTTTTCATTCTTTTCTTTTTTATTGAGGGGAACAGGAGAGAGAGAAAATAAATGCTATTTAACTAAAATAAATAATAAGGAAAAAGCAACATAATGAAATATACCTATACTTAAAGAACATGGTAAAAGAACAAAGGGAAAATAAAAATAGAAAAGATTGATGGTGCATTGGGGAAAGCATTCTTCTATGTTCAGCTGACAATTACTGTTTGACCTTGAGGAAATTACTTAATCTCCCTGAGCCTCAGTTTCCTTGACTATAAAATTAGGCAGATTGGATGACTTCCCCTGATATCCCTTTCAGATTCACATCTATAATCCTATGAATAAACCTAAAAGCAGATGAAAAAAAAACAGAGAAAGAAAAATAAAAATCCAATTATCTTTTTTTTTCCCCCATGGGGACATCCCTTTATTTTCCAACTTTAAAAGGTAGGAATACAAAGGATTACACATTGTGAACAGTCAGAGACCTCAAGGATCATTTAGTAGGAGCCTCTCATTTTAGAGAGAAGAACACTGAGGCTAAGGAAAGGAATGACTAAGTCAGGGTCACACAGTAAGGCAAAGGTAGCCAGCATTGGACCAGACCTCTCAGGGGCCAGGGGTGGGGTTGATCAAGGGTTGTAGTTGAGTCTTCTCTTGGCCTTGGGATGGGGCCTGGCTGAGCGCTTAGGAGGGTAGGAGGTTGATGATCTTTGGTTTGGGGGCTGTCCAGTCATCTGACTGGGAGTGATATAGGCCCCTGGCCCCTGGATCTGTGTGGGCTCCAAGTCAGGCAGGAGCTGACCACTGGAGCAGCCAGAACCCTCTTCAGTTTCTGTACTGAGTCCTGCCTCCAAGGGCTGTAAGCATTGCATACTGTGAAGCTGGGCTGGCCCAGGGGGCCTTTGGGGAGCCTGGTTCCAGAAAGATGTTCCCAACTGCAAGTGAGAGTACAACTTCTTCTCAGAGTCTTGTATTATCTGGGCACAATCTATATCTTTCTGAGTTGGGAAGTGCTGGCTGGAGCTCCTTGGAGAGATCTGGGCCTTTTCCTGCTTGAGTAGATCAAGGGGCATTTCACCTGGGAGATCCAAGGAGAATAGAGGGCTGCACCGTTTCACCAGCTGGGGGTAGATAAGGTCAAGTTCTGTCTGCATCTTATTCCTTTACTTCCATTTTGTCTGCTGGAAGGGTGGCAGCTCCTCTGTGGTTGGTGGTGGCAGTGGTGATGGTGTTGGCAGAGGGTGTCAGGGCCCCTTCTCCAGGAGGGCTACTCCCCTCAATGACGGTAGCAAGGGCCTCCTGCCGGTTCAGGATCAAGGGGCGCTCATGTCAATTACACATGAAAGTGACCTAGGTTAGGGTTCCATTCCTCACTGCTACAATCCCTGGAGGAGGGCAGGAGTTGTTTCTTTGTTTTTAGATCTTTACTCTCTTTCGCCAGTCCCCTGTGCCCCGCCCAATCAAGATGCTTTAAGCAGTAGGGGCTTAATCAATGTTTGGTAAAGGAGTGAGCATGTGGGACGGGCAGCCAGTGCTCCCCTAACTGGGACTCTCTAAGCTAATGCTTGAGTGCCTTCGGTGGGGGATACAAGGATGCTTGTTAGGCTACGGGATGGGCTGGATGGCCTCTGCTGTCCTTCCTAGCTCCGGAAGCTTAGAACCTCAAGAATGAATGAATGAATGAAGGGAGGTGCTGGCAGTGATTGACAGAAGCACCCAAGAACTTCACAGGGTTCTTTGACAGGTGGCGAGAGAGAGAGAGAGAGAGAGAGAGAGAGAGAGAGAGAGAGAGAGAGATGGAGAGGGAGAGGGAGGGGGAGGGGGAAGAGGAAGAGGAAGGGGAAAGGGGGTGAGGAGAGGGGGAGAGAGGGAGAGAGGAAGGTAGGGAGAGAGGGAGGAGGGGAAAGGGGAAGGGAGAGAGGAGGGAGAGATAGGGAGAGAGCAATTATCCTTTTAAAATAAACAAAATTCATGTTGGAAGGGAAGGGGATAAGAGAAGGGTGTGGTGGAAAGAGAAAGGAGGGTAGATTGAGGGAGGAGGTGGTCAGAAGCAAAACATTTTTGAGGAGGGACAAGGTGAAAGGAGGGAGAGAATAGAATAAATGGGGGTGGGGAATAGGAAGGAGGGAAATATGATCAACAATAGTAAGTGTGAAAAAAAATTTGAAGCAAGTGTCTCTGATAAAGGCCTCATTCTCATAAAGTCTTTAGCTTCCATTTGCTCCAGTCTAATTCTGAATGAATCTCCTCAGTGAGCTTTTGAGATTCTTTTTCCCCATCTGGCAAATTTGACTTTTTAAGAAGTTCTTCTCCTCATTGCCCTTTTGGGACTCCTTTGCCATTTGAGTTAGTCTATTTTTTAAGGTGTTGTTTTCCTCAGTCAGGCTGTTGACCCTCATTTCATACTTTTCCTGCATCCTTCTCATTTCTCTTCCCAATTTTTCCTCCACTTCTCTTATTTGATTTTTAAAGTCATTCTTAAGGTCCTCTATGGCCTGTAACCCGCTCATATTTTCCTTTGGGGCTTTTGGAGCAGGATTTCTGACCTCACAGTCCTCTGACTGTTCCATGCTTTGATCCTCTTTGCCCCCAAAATAGGAGTCTAATGTTTCATTTTTCTGTTTATTTTGTTTCCTTTGCCTTGGCATGATGCCACTTAATTACTTGACTTTTGGGCTTGTTCCCACAGTAGAACTATGCCACCAGACAGGGAACTTCGTCCCGAACGTGTGTGGGGGAAACTTCCGTTTCTGGCAAGCTGGAAACCCGCCCCATGACCTCCCCCGCAGATCACAATCCAGATCCAGGAAGGTTAAAGCAAGAGTGATTACCCACCCCCTCACCCCCGACTGATTGCTGGATCTCCCTACAGTTCACAGGCCAGGAGCTGGAGCCACCACTGAAAACTGCAAAATTGTATGTCTCCTCAGTGGCTTCTAGCCCCCAGGGGAGGAAGCCAACACATTCCCCAAATACTGGTCCCAAAGTCCATAGGGCACTAACCTCTCACTTTGTCCTAGGCATGTCTGTGTTGATAATTCTGGAATCGCCACAGCTGCTGGTGTTCTAGGGTCCCTTCAGCTGGCTGCTGACCTGGCCGCCCAGGGGCTAAAACCTCGGTTCACTCAGACCTGGGCTCAGCTCTCCGCCCTCGCTGTGCTGCCGGCTCCCAGAGTGCTGGGCTGGCCCTTCCTGCAGGGCTGCTGGGCTGTCCTCAGCGGGAGGTTAATTTCTCTGTGTCATTCTTTGGGTGCTGGGGCTCAAGAAGTTGTTCAGAGTCCCCTTTTACATAGTTTGGAGGTAATCTGGGGGGAGAGAGCCTTGGAGGTTCTGTTTCTACTCCACCATCTTGGCTCCACCCCCTAAAGGCCTCATTCTCAAACATATAAAAAACTGAGTCAAATTTGTAAAAATAAGGGCCATTCACCAATTGATAAATGATCAAAAGATATAATCAACTTTCAGATGAAGTAATCGAAGCTATCTATAGCCATATGAAAAAATAGCATAATATTGATTGGAGAAATGCAAATTAAAACAATTCTGAGGGACTACCTCATACCTGTTAGGTTGGCTAATAGGACAGAAAAGGTGAATGACAAATGTTGGAGGGCATGTGGGGAAAATGAGACATCAATGTACTGTTGGTGGAGTTGTGAGCTGATTCAACCATTCTGTAGAGCAATTTGGAACTATGCCCAAAGGGCTATAAAATCATGCATGTCCTTCAACCTAGCAATACCACTAAAAAGAAATAAAAAACATAAAGGAAAAGGATCTATACACACAAAATATTTATAGCAGCTCTTTTCTGGGGGTAAACTATTAGAAATTGAGGGGATACCCATCAATTGGGGAAGAGCTGAACACATTGTGACATGTAATTATGATGCAATGGTATCATTCTATAAAAAATAATGAGCAGGATGCTCTCAGGAAAATCTGGAAAGGCTTTTATAGGCTGATGGAGAGTGAAATGTGCTGTGTACAAAGTAACAGCAATATTATAAGATGATCAGCTGTGAATGACTTACTGTTCTCAGAATGACAATGATCCAAGACAACTCTGAAGGACTTATGATGAAAAATACTATCTATGCCCAGAGGAAGAACTGGTGGTGTCTGAATACAGACTGAAGCATGCTTTTTTAAAACTTTCTTTATTTTTCTTGAGTTTTTGTCTCTTTTCTTTCACATGTGACTCTCATGGATATATTTTACATGACTACGAATGAATGCCCTATGTTGAATTGCTTGCCTTCTCAATGAGAGGGGTTGGGGTAGGGGGAATGGAGAGAATTTGGAATTCAAAGTTTTAAAAACAAATGCTAAAAATTGTTTTCACATGTAACTGGGGAAAAATAAAATACTAAATAAATACCCAAAAAAGGAAAAAATTAACCAAATTCATAAAGCCCAATTAATAAGAAAAACCAAAAACTTGAATAAAATTAGGAATAAGAAAAAACAATGTGACAACAAAGAAAGACTTTTTTCACCAAGGAAAATATTTTCAATTATATACTAATAAGTGATAACCCAATACAAAGGGATAACTGCTTATAAAAAAAATACAGAATACCTAAATTACTGCAACAGGAAAAAGAGTATGGAAAAACCAGTAGCCACAGAAAATATTGAAAAGCGTATTTTATAATGACTCCCCATGAATGGCACCTGTCCCCAGTGTAGTCACTGAATAAATTTTCCAAGCTTTCAAAGAACAAGTCATCCTAATCACACAAAAGCTTCAGAGATCTAGGATTTCATCATTGCTGATACTCCCTCCATTCATGTATCTCAGGAAGCCTTATAATAAAGCTCTCTAGACTTAACTAGGCTGGGCCGTGGACAACAGACATACAATCCCTCAATGGGCCCAAACGTGAAGCCTTTCTTGTTTGCTTAAATATGCCAGAACTTGCATATTATTGACATAGCTCTTTGTGAATCCAGGTGGAAGCATCGTGGGAAGGCTTTAATGTTTTAGTATGGACAGAGGATATGGTCCTGGCTTGTGATTTCACTGGCAGAGGAAACTGTGATGTCTGAGCACTCCCTCTTGGAAAATCAATTTGACTATGATCAAACTAAAAATTAACACTATAGAGTGTTGGTCACTATACAGAAAGAAAAAGAGTCACTATACATTTATGGGCACATCAAGGCTGGAGGAGGGGAAAACATACCCTCCCCCTTTACTGGGCAGCTCAAAGCAAATCTTGCACTTACTACCAGGAAAGGTTGTTGTTGTTGTTGTTGTTGAGGACCAATGATGTCAGGACGGTGATGTCTTGAGGACTTTCTGTTCCTTCTGTGTGTAAACTCAGTTTTGGATCATTAGTCAACTAGAAGAGTCTTTGTCACTAGATGGCATCAGCTCCCTCCACCTTCCAACCATCACCAGAAGTAGTCTCACCAAGCCTCCATGTTTGGGATTGGAACCAAAGGGAAAATAGTGTACATATTCTGTATAATCAGTGACATGTTAGCAAATATCCCAGAAAATTCAAGACAGGAGCCAATCGTAAGCCACAGGCCATTTTGACATAATCTTGGTATTCATATATGTGTTATACATGTCATATATACATATATATAATAACAACACAACATAGTATAATATAAATAAGACATGACATGATGTTAAATAAATAATATGTAATCTAATAATTACATGACTATTTTGATACTGTGTAACATTAATATATTATGTTGTGTTTTGTTATATCATATTTGCATTATATTATAATATATACTAAACTATATTAGATAGTAGAGTATACAGTATGGTGTATAGTATAGAATAGTATAGTATAGTATCTTGTGTTGCATTACGTTATATTGTATGGTATTGTATCATATTCTATCATATCATATGTTATATATTAGAAGAACAGAAAGGACAGGAGGAGGTTATTTAGGCATGTGTTTCTTTAAAGGTACAGAAGAGGACAAGGATCCAGAATGGGTCAAATAAGCCCAATAATCAAAGAATAGCTGAAAAAAAATGGAGGTGCATGAGTGCAGTGTTGCATCATTGTGCCACCAGGGATGGCAACATGAAGAAATCAAAGAAATACGAGAAGATTTGCATGAAAAGATGTGACTGTCTCTTCTGGACTTTGGTTTTAAGAAAGTCTCAGCCAGTCTTCACTCCACTCCCTATTTTATGGCCATGCTAAACCTTTCGCTGCCCATTATCCCTTATTCTCCCTGGCCCCCAACTCTTTCTGGTTTCATGAACTATGACCGAATCAACGGGGTGTGTCAATTTACTCCTATTTCTGCCCTCCCCAAACACACACACACACACAATTTTCCATATCAAAGGATTCCTTCCTGACCATCTTTCTCCATTTACATGTTATCTCCTTCATTGGAGTGTAAGCTCCTTGAGGAGGTAAACTGTCTTTGCTTCTTATTTGTATTCTTAGAACTTAGCCCAATGCTCGTAAGCATTTAATAAATGTTTTGGGTTTTTTAAAAAATCATTCATTCAACAAAACAGAATTAAAGGGACAATATAAAGAATTATTAAAAACGAAATAAATGTTAGTTCAGTCATTTCAGCCATGTCCAATTCTTTGTGACCCTATTTGGGGTTTTCTTGGAAAAAAATACTGGAATAATTTGCCATTTCCTTTTCCAATTCATTTTATAGATGAGGTAGCTGAGGCAAACAGGATTAAATGACTGGTCCAGAGTCACAAAGCTAGTAGGTGTCTGAAGTCAGATTTGAGCTCAGGTCCTTCTGACTCCAGGCCCAGTACTCTATCCACCATGACACCTACCTAACCCAGTTTATTCCTTCTCCAGATCATTTTACAGATGAGGAAACTGAGGCAAGCAGGCTTAAGTGACTTGCTCAGCATAACAAAGTTAGCAACTGTCTGAGGCAAGATTTGAACTCAAGAAGAAGAGTCTTAACTCTAGGCCCAGCATTCTATCGACTGTGCCACCCAGCTGCCATTGAAATAAATGTACGCAACTTTAAATTGCAAATTTCAGATAAAACAACCACTCATTCTTTCTCTTAAGGGCTAAAATTCAGCAAATTTCTGCTTAGAATAAAATTATGTTTCTTGTTGCCTTCTTTATATTTCTTTGAACATCAACTTCTTCACTCCTCAAACAAAACAAAACAAAATCTTAAGGAATATATGAAAAAGGTTTATGTGAGGGAATATAAAAGAGTTACCACTTTGTAATACAATTAACGCAAATCAATTTCTCTGTCTATGAAATAGGGATATTTCTACTCATAATTTATTCAAAGCAAGAGTTTCCCAATAACATGGGAAATTTCTTTGCCTATTTCATGTTGTAGTTATTGGCTCCTTAGCATTAAGATCTCCTCTGGAAAATTAAAGCATTTCAAAGAGCTACAAACATATGAATATATTGTCATCATGTTGCACAACAGGTAGTATACATACCCTATATGATAAGGTTTGCTTTATTTTTTCAGGCCTAAGCAAGATGTAACCCTCAAAATATTTCTACATGTTTGAATCATAAGATAGCAAATCTTATGTCTGTAAGGAACCTTCTGTGTAATTTATCATGCTCAAGAAGTGATGAGGATATCACCTTGGTTTTTCTAGAAGGCAATATTGTTCACAAAATTGCTAAGACTGGTCTAACTCTTTGCCTTCTTTTTATCTTCCCACAGTTGTGAAAACAAAATTATTCTGTCATGGGAAACTCACTCTAAGATCAAATTCTCTCCACAAATACAACTTCAAATAAAAGCAGATGTGCAGTCAGTTTAGCCAACAGTGACATAGACTGGATTGATGCAAATGTGTGGCACTTCTTAAAGCATCATTTCCATTGTAAATACTTTTTTGCATCTTCTGAGCAAATAAATTTCCAGCTAATTAGCACTTTAAATTATTCAGATTTTTTTCTCTTTCACAAATGTTTATTGATTGAATAAAATTTCAGGAAAATAGGAGCAAATTATAAGATAAGTTGAGGTTAACTGTTTTAATAAAACAAAAGGAAAAGAGAATTTGTAGGCAGTATGCAATTCAATTATGTTTTCCATATATATAATCCTGACTACTGAGGTGTAATGGTAATTTGAAGATCTTCCCTGGCCCTTAATAAGCCTAAGGGAATTTGAAGACCTTTCCCTGCTTTGAAAATAAACTCTGCCCCCTAATAGACTTAATGTAGTCACATGGAGTCTGTGGTGGGAGGAATTTGCTGAAGGGTGGAGCAGAGCCCACGGGAAGCTGGGAGTCAGAGCCAGAGAGACAGTAGGAGAGAGGACAGCAGGCAAGCAGACACATTTGTGAGTAAATGTTGATTTGTGGGAAGGTTGAAGTATGCTGTGGCTCTCTGTACTATTGTAACTTATTAACTTCTTTGCTACTGGGGTAGAATCAGCTTACCACTATTGGGATTTGGTTTTCTGATGTCTGAATAAATGTTTTGCTTTTGTCTGATATATAGAGAGTCTGTTACATTTTTGTGATTGAGCACCACGTGGGTATATTTATAGTGACTGTGGGTGTTATGAATATTGCACTGGGGCTACATGAGGACTGTTTTCATTGGCCAGTCTAGGGCACTGCAGGACCTGAAAATCACTAAATTAGTTTGAGTCTTAACTTTTCTGGGTCTCGGTTTTTTCATCTACATAATAGAACTTTTAGAATTGATCACCTCTTAGCCTGGCATTCCAAATCTTGTGTGTGTGTGTGTGTGTGTGTGTGTTATTTGGAACCCTCCTCAGATTAATGTTTTTAAATAAATGAAGGAAATGTTAAATTTCAGATAGAGATTGGTGAAAATAATGATATATTTTCCTCCATCCAAGTTCATGGATTTCCCAAAATCTCTCCACAGACCCTGGAACCTACATTAAGAACTTCTGTTCTTTTATGTATGTAACATTCTATAATTGTACACTTGGCTATATAAAAACAATAAAATTATACTTTGGTCAGTTATCCAGACAGTTGAGATAAACAGAACGTTCCAATTCCCTGAGACTTCATTTTACTCCAGATTTTCCTATAGTGAGAAATTTAGAGTGGACAGGACCTTAGAAATATTCTCACCTTTTCATATTACAGATGAGGAATCTGAAGCCTAAAGGGTTAAATGACTTGGCTAAGATCCTTTAGTTCAGAGGTGTCAGATTGTAATTACTTAGTTTGAATAGATCCAGATTAAAATGTAAATAAGAAATGTTTCACAAAGTAAGTAAAATAGATATCAATTTGTTAATATATTAATTTTAGCAAATTAATAAAATTATTTCTAATTAATAAAATCAATTATTTTATTAATATATAATATTAGTTAATTTTATTAATATGCTGCTTGCAGGGATCTGTTTCCATTTCATTTTAACATTACTGTCTTAGTGCTTTAATATTGGAACCTAGGCTATATAACCCAGATCTCCTGGCTACTCATCCATTTCTTAAACCCAAATCATTCCTGCACCCTGGCTCTCATTGATGGGCCAGGAATTGTCCTCAGCCCAAACCTCACTTGGTCATTGCTTGGCTTCTGATGGCTCAATGAGTATAAATAGCAATTGCTGATAGTATAAGAAATGTGTAGTTTTACCTTACATCCTACAAATGTCAAAGAGAAAAAAAATACAGAAATAACCAGTCATAGAAGGATTATGGAAAGAAGGCACATGCAAACACATTATTGATGGAGCTATGAATTGTGATGATTATTTTGTCTAGTAATTTAGAGTTATTCAAATAAAATTACTAAAATATCCATATTCCTTGACCCAGAGAGTCCATTGCTAGGCATATACCCCAGGAAGGTTATTGAAAAAAGAAAGCCTCCATATACACCCAAATATTTACAGTAGCATTTTTTATATAATGGATAGGATAGACGGACTAGGTATGTAATGTGGCTGTAAAGAGCTAGAAACAAAGTAAATGCCTATTGATAGAAGAACAGTTAAAAAAAGTTTTGATATAGTAATGTAATGGAACCATAATTGTCAGAAGAAATTATGGATATAATGCATACAGAGAAGCATGAAGATGCTTCATGCTCACATGAACTGATGCAAAGTGAATTAAGCAGAGCCAGGAAAAATATTCACAATGACTACAAGAAGTGGAAAGAAAGAATGTTGCAAAATTATATATTATATCAGCCTTTTCAATATTTTGATTGGTTTTACTGAATTTTTTCCCTTCTTTCTCTTAAAAAAATTTTTTTAATGTTTGGTCCTCTGGGAGGTGATAAGGAGAGGACTTCAGGGGAAAATCTAGATGACATAAAAATAAAGTACATCAATAAAGACATCTATTTTTAAAACATGGAGCACTCAGTAGCACTGTTAAGTAGGTATTTTACCTCACCTCAGCTCTATACCTTCTCAACAACTCCCTCAGGATACATGTCTTCTGGCAAACCAGGCTAATCTTTGGGGTCATCATCTGCCTATTGGTAGGTATCTACTCCTCCAAGAAGCATCATAGAAATTGAAGGGTACACCATCCATAGCACCAACTGATGAATCCAGGAATTCCTGAACTCCCAGTGTAGCCACTCCCTGAAAAGCCCATCTCTCATGATCACTCAACATTTATGTTCAGGGAAAGAATTCCAGAACATAAGTGACAGCCAAGGGCCAGAAGTCCACTCAGGTGTTCTAATTATCATATTCAAGCACCCATCACAGGTGCCATTGTGAAAGGGAAAACTCTCCCACTTATGTAGTCCCAGGAAGAGAGTTTCACATCACCAGTTAGGGAGAAAGGAGGAGGAGAGTGAGAACAGATACTATTTCTCCCTTCAAAGTCTTCTGAGTAGGTAGTTTTTCCTGACTCAACGGCCAGTCAATCCTACTTTGACATAGGCACCCCTTTCAGGTGAAGTTGCATGTAACAAAAAAGCCAAACCAGTTCCATACTTGCTCCAATGGTGTTTACTCTAGTAAGACTAAATCAAGAATGTCACTGATTACCCCCAATTACAAAACAGTTGAGTATTTTCAACATGCCACTTCTAATTACCTTTGACATCCATATGAAGTAGAGTTAGATGCAACTCCTGTTTTACAGGTATGGAAATTGTATAACAAAGAGGCAAAACAACTTGTCCAAACAAACTAGTAATGGCAAAGCTTGGACTAAAATCTCCCAACCTTTAGCTGAGACTTTATGACTACATTCCATCTCATCAAATATCCTTGAGTCATGGGGCACAAGGCAATGGGTACAGAGGTAAGATTGGCCCTTTCTTGAGGTACAGTTCTATTAGAGGAGTTATGTATCTTTAAAAAGGTCATTTGACCTGATCTTTCAATTTCTTAATACCCAGCTGCACAATTTACATGATTCTATGTGTTTTCCCTTCCATTAAGTGCTCTTTGTAAAATTATAACAATATGACATTGAATTAAATTCCAAATGAAAGAGTCTGGACCAAAAAAGGAACCTAGATTTCATATTTCAAAAAATATTAAAAGAAAACTGTCCAGAACTCTTAGATCTTAGAATCAAAGGGAAAGCAGATTTTTTTTTTAAAGTCTGCCAGTTGCTCCCTGAAATAAATTCAAAATTAAAATCCCAGGAATATCTCAGTCAAAATTCAGAGCTTTTAGGTAAAAAAATATATACATATATGTACATATATGTGTGTATGTATCTATGTGTGTATATATGTATATTGTATGTTTGTATACTGCAAGAAGCCAGATAGAACAGAATTATCAGGGAGACACTATCAGATTTATACATGATATGTGTGGAATATGATTCTAAGAGGCAAAGGATATGTATGGGTTTATGGCCAATAATAACTTACCCAGAACAACTAAGTATAATGCTACAGGAAGGAAAAAGGATCTTTCATGAAATAGAGGTCCTGCAAGCCTTTCTAATGAAAAGAACAGAGCTGCAGAGAAATTTTAAATTTAAACATGGGGGTAAAGAAAAACACAGAAAGGTAAAGATGAATGAACAATGATAGAGGACTTAACAAGGATTAACAGCTTAAATCAAATATGGGGAGACGGTACGTGAACTCTCTGAATGCCATCCTTATAAAGATTCATAAAGGAAGTTTCACTAAACACAGCCTGGCAGTGACGCTGGTGTCTCGATGATCTTTAAAAAAGAATGTAAAGAAAGGAGAAGGGCAATGCATTGATGGGAAGGAGGGGAAAAGGATTAGGGAAAACCATCTCACGCGATCGGGATATGCAAGTAGACATCTGGACTGGAAGGACTAGGTGGGGGAAGGGGGTGACGTTTGAACCTCACTGTGATCTAAAGTGGTCAAGAGAAGGAAGACTACACACACATACACACACACCCACCACCCACCAACCACCACCCACCCACACACACACACACACACCACACACACACACACACACCACACACACACACCACACACACGCACACACACAACACACACCACACACACCACACACACACACAACACACACACGCACACACACACCACACAGACCCACCACACACACACACACACACACACACACACCATACACACACACCACACACACACCACACAACACACCCACCACACACCACACACACACCACACACACACACCACACACACACACACACACACACCACACACACACACACACACACACACACACATACACCAAGTTGGGTACAGAAATATATTTCACTCAACAGAGAAATAGAACAGAAAAGGGGACGAAGGGGGAGAGAATTGAAGAAAAGATAGATTAAGGGGGAGATTAGTCCTAAGGAAAACAAACTCTAAAGACGTATAGAAATATTTATAATTCTGTTTGAGGTGGCAAAGAATGATAATCAGAAGGGGTGCCCATAAATTGGGTAATGGATGAACAAGTTATAGTATATCAATGTGATGGAATACTATTGTGCTGAGCTCTTACCAGTGTAATGACTAATGATGAAATATCTTACATACCTCCTGAGAGAGGAAGGGGCTCAGAATGCCAAATGAGACATTTTTTATGTGACCAATATGGAAATTTATTTTGATTGACTGAGATGGCTTTTTTTTTTCTTATAGGAGTGGGTGGAGTGAGAGGGTGAAAAAGCAGATCTTGACTGATTGAAACAAAATATTTTCTAAAAAAGAAAAGTGATGAAAAAAAGAATGAATGCAGAGCAAAATAGGAATAATCATGAAAGTAATGTACATGATGACCATAATAATGTGAAGAAAAACAACTTTGAAATATTTCATAACTCTTATCAAAGTAGTGATGAAGCACGATTCCAGAAAACTGATGAAGGAAACTCAAAGAAAGAGAAATGTAGACCAATATTATTAATGATATAGATTAAAATTTTTTAAATAAAATCTTGTCCAATAGACTACAGAAATTCATCTATAAAATCATTCATTCTTACCAAGTTGTATTTATACCAGGGATCGAAGGATGGTTCAACATTAGAGAAACTGACAACATAATTCATCATATTTTAAAAAACATAAAACCCTATATGATTATCTTAAAAGATGCAGAAAAATAATTTGACAAACTACAACACTTATTTATAATAAAAAGTCCTACAAAGAATAGTCTTAGAAAGATCTTTTCAAATGTGATAAATGTATCTAAAACCAAAAATGAGTATCAAATGCAATGGAGATACCCTAGAAACTTTCCAGGAGTAAAGCAAGGATGTCCACTTTCCCTGCCATTATCTGATATGAATCTAGAAATGCTAGCAATAGAAATAAGACAAGAAAGCAACTAAAGATGCAGACATAGATAAAAAGAAGTTAAAACAATATTTGCTGATGACATTATTATTTACTTTAAAATGCTAAAGAATCAGCAATGTTGCAGGCTACAAAACTAACCTATAAAAATCAACAGCATTGATGTATCATAACAACAAAATCCAAGAGGCAATGATAGAAAGGGAAATGTACTAAAATAGTTGTATAGCTTAAATTAAAAATGCTTCTTTAAAAATAATGAACAATGTAGAGAGAGGAATAATTGGTGTTCATGGCCAGGCTGTGTCAATGTAAATATTACAGTACTACTAAAATTAATTTACAGTTTCAATGCTATATAAATTAAACTATCAAAGGGATACTTTGTAGAACTCAATAAAAAATTCTGGGGGGAATAAAACATTTAGAATTTTAAGGGAAATAATAAAAAAAGGTAATATTGAAGGGAGTATAGCATTCACAGACTTCAAACTATATTATAAAGCCACAGTAATCTAAGTACTTATTAGCTGATATATTTTTTAGCCTCTTATAGTATCTTGTAGTGATTGACTTATCTTGGTTAAAACTTCCTTAGGAAATGGTCATAGTTTGTGTTGATGTTTGTTATTTTATTTCTCACAAAAGAACTGTTCAATAAATCCAGTCATTTTAAACACAGCAAACTCTGCTGACACAATCTCCTTGTGGAAGAGGTTGGCGGAACCTGGTTCTCCGAAGATATTATGACAGGTAATACAATGGTCCTACTCCCCAATTCAGAGAGTGTACCACATAAAGAAGAGTCCTTTGGTTGCTAAGCTGGATCTGAAAATGTCTATGAAAGATCCTAACAAAAGGGTTTGCCCTTCTCTCCTTCCTCTATATCTTTGG
This sequence comes from Gymnobelideus leadbeateri, assembly GCA_011680675.1. Classification (NCBI taxonomy): domain Eukaryota; kingdom Metazoa; phylum Chordata; class Mammalia; order Diprotodontia; family Petauridae; genus Gymnobelideus; species Gymnobelideus leadbeateri. The sequence goes on along the minus strand of WOXC01000458.1, from coordinate 36,169 downwards.
CCATTGTTATTCATCCTTTGTTCTTGAAGAGGACCATGGAATCAAGAAGATGATGCCATGACTTGCAAGTGAATTGGATTTAAGTGAGGGAGAACTGTTCAAGGTCACCAGCCTCACTTTCTCCTCTAGGGCCATAGGGGTTCAGTGGCAAGATGTATATCAGAACAAGTGGACATGGCCCCATCGTGCTTTTGGCTATGGACCAAAGAAGACCTCCTGCCTTTATTTCCCCATCCCAGTCACCAAAATGAAGTCCACGAATACCAGTATCTATTTTTTTGCATTTGTTCATTCCTGTTTTTTAGTAAAGGAGTATCAGAAGACGCTATGACCATACAGTCTTTGATAGGCCATCAGAGCAAGCTGCCAGATACCTGGGAGCCAGAGTTCATGCCCACTTCTGAGGACAGCCAAGCCTAAATGAGGAGCAAATTCCCGAGCACTTGGCTTGACTTCTATAGAAGTGGTTTAAAGGCAGCCAAGAAGGAGCAGTAGTGGATCAAAAATCAGCTATGTTACATTTGGAAGTGAACTTGGCAGGGTGAATGATTTGTAGAAAATGCCTTAATGTTTGAGTCAACTATTCTCAGGAAAAGAAGTTGTATAGGAATATAATATGGCCCCAGGTGTTAGAGGAGTTATTTGTACTTCTAGCCTTCCTAACCTTTTCAGCCAACATCCCTTTGTAACAGTGAATTGATGTGAATTGGTTAAATAATATTGGATAATCACTGGTAATTAATATTGGAGAAGATACACTAGAATGGTGGGGGTGAGTTAACGCCATTAAAGAATTACTCCCAACCCCCTAGTAGCATCCCTAAAATTCTGAGGGAGAAGATGTAGCTTAGCTCAGGGACCTGATTCATCAGCGAGAATAGGAGATAGAATAAGCCTCCCCAGACTTAAGAATTCCAAATCTTTATTCCATTTTAAGCATCAACGACTGATTTAAAAGATGCTCAGAAATCAACAATTTGCTGAATTCCAGTTGTAGCCTTCTATGATTTTTTTTGTTTCTTGGAACTTATTGGAGATGTAGGATGGGGACAAGTAAGGGCAGTTTCTGTGCCCAAAATCATCCATTATTCTCTGCCCTATGGGATGAGTAACTGGCATCTAAGAAACATAGCATTTTGTCACCATCTAGTGGAACAAAAGGTAAACTGCTAACCAGTCCACCAAAACGAGATTTTAACTGCCTTTTTTTTACCTTCTGCCTCTTTTAATTCAGTACTTTGTTTCTATGGTTAGTTTTGCTTATACTGCTTGGATTTTTCTCTATTCCCAAAGGCTGTCCTTTCTCTTCCAATTCGCCTTCTCTATCCCAAGTTCTTTATCTCCCTGGGACTTAGTTTCCTCATCTGTAAAATGAGACTATGAGATTAGATGGCCTCTGAGGTTCCTTTAAGCTCCAGAACCCTTTATGATCTTTATCAATTTGGAGGTGGTCATTATCTCAATGGAACAACGTATGGAAGTTGGTTCATGGTCAACTCTACACTGGAACCCACTAAATACTCTGAACACAGCTAGGTCCCACCATTTTTAAAGCTGTGACTATTACATTGATACATACCACAGCAAACATCCTCTGTGTCAGATTTTTCTTTGTAGAAAATTAATTGTACATAGGTACAAATGGCCATTATTTAAAGCCTCCTTCATATATAGTGGGGCAGGGGGGAGAGGGAAGTTCAGAAGAAAGTATGGACAAACAGAATAATTTTGAAAGTCATGTGTGGAATTTTTATATATTAATAAAATTAAAAGTGATATGAAGTAGAAAATTCATGCTTTCATATATAATTTTGTTTTATTCTGCTGTGTACATGGAAGTGTCATTTTGATGTTTAAGTTCAAAATAAAAAATAAAATTAAAAAATATATAGTGGGAGTAGGGGGGAGTATGCCAGGAGTTGGGGGGGAAGGGAGAGAATATTTACTGAATGCCTACTATGTGCCAGGAACTGTGCTAAGAACTTTACAGAACCCTGCTTTATAGAGTTCCCTAGTTCATACTCCTCTAGAACTATGTGACCTTGGCCAAGTGATTCACTAATCTAAGCCTCAGTTTCCTTATCTTTACAACAGGCATAGAGGTGGGTAGGTGGCACAGTGAGCCTTGTAGAGCACCAGCCCTGGAGTCAGGATGACCTGAGTTCAAATCTGGCCTCAGACACTTAACACTTACTAACCGTGTGACTTTGGGCAACTCAACCCCAATTGCCCTGCCTTCCCCCTCCAAAAAGCAAAACAAACAAACAAAAAAATAAAAATAGGCATTAGAACACCTCCCCTATGCTACTTTACTGAGCTGTTATGAATTTCAAATAACAATTTATGTGAAAATCCTTTATAGAACATGAAGAGCCTAGGGAAAGGTAAGCTGTGATTATTACCCACAAGGACATGAAATGGAATAGGTTAAATCACGAGAGGCAGTATGGTGTAGCAGTTATATAGTAGATAGGAATTTATGGGTTCCAGTCCTGCCAAATACTGAGTGACCCTGAGCAAATCACTTCAGCTTTCAATGTTCTCAAGCAAAACTTTAAGACTATACTCAGCTGCCTTGGTGAATGGCGGTTCCTAACAGATAAAAGTTTAGGTCCAGACCTACATAAGTACAATTTCTCAGTGATGGTATTTCTTTTCTCTTTTCTTTTCCTTTCTTTTCTTTTCTTTTCTTTTCTTTTCTTTTCTTTTCTTTTCTTTTCTTTTCTTTTCTTTTCTTTTCTTTTCTTTTCTTTTCTTTCCTTTTCCTTTCCTTTCTTTTCTTCCTTCCTTCTTTCCTTCCTTCCTTCCTTCCTTCCTTCCTTCCTTCCTTCCTTCCTTCCTTCCTTCCTTCCTTCCTTCCTTCCTTCCTTTCTTTCTTTCTTTCCTTCCTTCCTTCCTTCCTTCCTTCCTTCCTTCCTTCCTTCCTTCCTTCCTTCTTTCTTTCTTTCTTCTGGCAATTGGGGTTAAGTGCTTTGCCCAGGACCACACAGGTGGTAAGTATCTGAAGCTAGATTTGAATTCATGTTTTCCTGACTCCAGTATTCTATCTACTGGGCCACCTAGCTGCCCCTAATGATGGCATTTCTTGAAATAACATTTTATTTGCTTCGTATTTTCCCTTAAATAAGTGATTTTTGGAAGGGTTTGTTTTTACAGATCATATGGGGGAAATTTTTTAAAAATAATTTCCTAGTACATTATTTGTAAAACAGATTAATTCAGAAACTACTTAGAGAGCAAACTTTTTATTTTAATTTATTAAAATGCTGTTATTCTTTCTTTAAAATGAGAAATATGGTTCCTTTACATATTTTCTCCTTCCCTGTTTTTATGCCATTATCTGAAAATAATATTCATTGTTTTAAATATAAAAATATGTGATGTTATTTAAATGACAGAATGCTGAACTCACAGAGTTAGGAAAACATGTCTGCTGTGCACTTAGTTGTTTAGCTGTGATAAATCACTAACCTCTCTGAACACATTTCATCATCTGTGAAATAGGGATAATAATACTTGTAGAATTTACCTCCCAGGGTTGTTTTGAGGATATGTTGAAACAATGCTTATAAAATGATTTGCAAACCTTAAAGTCCTAAATAAATGTCAGCCATGATTGTTGTAGAATAGATTTTTGCAAAAGATTTTATTTCTTAAGTTCAATCTAATTAAAAGCAAATTATTAAATAAAAAAGCAATTTTTCTATACATAAGAAAAGGGGTGGGTACAGAACTGTAGGTCCCAGATTTTGCTATGTTATACATATAGCTTTTTTAAAAAGCATTTTACCTAGTCAGTGGAGAAATTTGTTTGGGTGCCCTTCTGAACACAATAAACGCATACTAACCACTGTTGCTTACTGGAGAATTAGTCTGATTGCCTTGGAGTAGTGGGAAAAGAGAGGCAGATAATGATCATACTTGTTTGTAACAAGGTTTTATTTTTCCTTCATTTTCAAAAGTGTTGGGGAGGGGGTGGAGCAGGGAGAGGAAGTGGCAGAGGGAGAGAAGGCGGATTTTTGCTAATTGGAAAAAATAGAATAATTTTTTTAAAAAATTAAAAATAAAGTATCTCAAAATGTCTTCAGTGATTGGAAAATCACCTGGTATAAAACATTAATTCATTGTCCTAGGGTGAGTAGGCAGATTTCTTAAACCTTCATTTATTCAATAATTGCCCATACTTGTAAATAGCTTACCACATCTATAATTACCCATGTTTCCAGGCTTGATTAAGAATCAAGTTATCTTTCTGCCACCACACCCATGTAGAACACATAGCCTGAAGCTTTCTGTGAGATTAAAAGGTAGAAGACAGAAGAAATAGAGCTTGTGAAATTTATGATAAGTCTAACCTTTTATCTAATTTTAGACCCTGGCTACAGGATCTACCTAAGGAATGGAATATTTCCTTAGCCATCCTCTCAGTCCATCCTTCTAAGGAAGCTTTATTTACTTTCCACAAGATAATACTAATTGATACAGTAGCATGCCACTGTTTATAAAGCACTTTCCCCATCATTATCTCATTTCAGTGGTGTGATGTGGCTCTCCAAAAAATTCATGCCATCAGGTCCAGTGTACAATTCTAGGGAAATCAGAGTCTCTTTGGACTTTTTCCTGGTCTGAATGCATATGGACTCTTGTGTTCTGTTATGACTGCCACATTTCAAGAAAAGTATCTTGGAGATCAGAAAATGGGAGAATGACAGAATCCTGGCCAGGGGAGAAATGAACTTAATAAGGGCTGGTAAGAATCTATTCGTCTGAAGTTTGGTAAATTCCATCAAAAAGATTTTAAGATGAAAAGGAATTTAAAATTTAAAATGAGAAGACAAATACCCAATTAAAAATGCCCAGGAGAAAAAATCCAAGAAAAGAGCCAGCAATGAAACTCTTGGTCTCAGTTGTCTTTATACAAGTAAGAAGCAGGTTGAACTCTCAAACAGTCAAATGGTTCTAGGATCTCATTAATTTGGGAGAGACCTCCAAAACTTGCAGATGCCTATTCCTACTTTCATCCATATCCTCCCAAAAGTTTACCACTACAGGTCTTCATTTCCTCCCAACAATAGGAGGGTACTGGTGGAGCTATCCACATGTCATCCTTTCCTGTGGATACCTGGCAAAGAGATGATAAGGAGGCATATTTAACCTCCTGCAGTAGATAACACTGAACAATGGCAGAATGACACCAGTGCCTGGATTATGGATCTAGAAGGGCATACCAAGGGGAGCGCCAGAACCAGCTCAGAGAGTTTCCATTTTCTCTGTGAGCATTTATACCTTGGAAATAGGCAAACACTACAGATCAGGACTGGATTATTGTTTTGTAGATTGTCTAGACCTTAATGAGATGGAGACATATTAATAATCCTAAACTCCTTTTTTTTAAAGAGCCACTTACTAACATTTATTAGCACACTCCTGGGTATATACCCTTAATAAAAAAAATGTTGCCCTGGTGGTATGGGCTCCCCAGGGAAAAAACTATTCCAGGTTCCAGGTCAGCTATGGGGGCGGGGGGGGGCAGTCACTCAAAACTATACCCCGTAATTCCCTTTTAAGTCCTTGTATTCTGAACAGCCATGAATCTCAGACAGCCTTTCTACTCATGGCCAGTGGGCTGTGTTTATTAATTTTTTTTTTTTACCAGCCAGTCTGAAGACTAGCAAATAACTTGTCAAGAGAAAATTCTTACCAAGCCTACCCAAGGTGTGCCACTGCACTAGCGGGCGGATTCTAGTTTCTAAACCATTCTGATATCAGATTCCCGTGCAGAAAGGTCATGTGACCAGGAAAAATGTATTGAGAACATATACATGAGAACACGTGTGACAGGAAATCTCACATGGAGTTTACCCATGTAGATGACATGTAGGCATATTATGTCTTTTCTTTAATTCCTTGTGCCTGGGGTTGAAACCCATTCTGTCTTTGGGAACAACCGAATCAGGTCCAGAAATTCTCCAAAATCTCCTCAGCTCAGAATACAAATAAATCTGAAGGCAAACAAAAGCTAAGCAGACAAGGCAAGGTAAGATCCTCCACCTTCTTGACCCACATCCCTACCTTTACTATGACTCTGTATGCATCAAAACCACCTGACTTTGGTGCTATATTATAGCCAACAACAACCTCAACATTTCTCCACATTTTCTTCCCAGTAAAGAACATGTAGGGGGAAATATGGTCATTCAATGAAATAAAGGACTTTCAAGCATTCGTGATGAAAAAACCAGAGTTGTGTAGAAAATTTGATATTCAATTACAAGAAGCAAGAGAAGTATGAGAAGGTAAACAGGGAAAAGAAATCACAAGGAGCTTATCAAAGTTGAACTATTTATATTCCTACATGGAAAAACAATAATTATAACTTATGACACTTTTCTCAGTAGGAGGATAGCTGAAGGGAATAGAAACATATACACACACACACACACACACACACACACATATACACACATATATATGTATGTATACATACATATAAATGTTTATATAGGAGGGTCTATAAATATTCTGGACCTGATTTGGTTGTTCCCAAAGACAGAATGGGTTTCAACCCCAGGCACAAGGAATGAAAAGAAAAGACATAATATGCCTACACGTCATCTACATGGGTAAACTCCATGTGAGATTTCCTGTCACATGTGTTCTCATGTATATGTTCTCAATACATTTTTCCTGGTCACATGACCTTTCTGCACGGGAATTTTTGTGTGTATAAATACATATGTGAATGTGTGTATATATGTGTAAATGTATATATAGACAGAGGGCACAGGATGAGTTGAATAGGAAGGGATGATATCTAAAAAATAAAATTAAGAGGTGGGAGAGGAACATAAAGGAGGAGAAAGGGAAAGATAGAATAGGATCAATTATCTCATATAAAAGAGGCAAGAGAAAACTGTTACAACGGAGGGGAAGAACAAGAAGGCTAAAGGGAATGGGTCAATCTTACTCTCATTGAATTTGGCTTAAGGAGGGAAAAACATAAACACTAAATTGGGTATCTTACCCTATAGGAAAGTAGGGGGGAAGGGGATAAGAGGGGAGATGATAGATGGGAGGGCAAATGGTGGGGAGGGTACTTAGAAGCACACTTTTGAAAATGGACAAGGTTGGGGGTGGCTAGGTAGTGCAGTGAATAGAGCACCATCTGTGGAGTCAGGAGGACCTGAGTTCAAATCCGGCCTCAGACACTTAACAGGCCAATAGACTGTCAGACCTTGATACCAATAATAGCTTATCTATTGGGGGTCAACTCTAGTTATCCTGATCTACATCTGGCCACTGGACCCAGATGGTTCCAGAGGAGAAAGTGAGGCTGGTGACTTTGCACAGCCCTCCCTCACTTAAATCCAATTCACTTGCAATCATGGCATCATCTTCCTGATGTCATGGTCTTCTTCAAGAATGAAGGAGAAACAACAAACAGCTTCTCTACTGTAAATATTATTATTATTAATACCCAAATTGCTGCAAAGGCCATATGAAGTAAGATGCTATCTGCATTCAGAGAAAAAAGTATGTATAGTATTATTTTACATACTTGTATCTAATGGTAGCCATCTGTACGGTAGGGGGGAAGGAAGGGAAAAAGACAAAAAAGAAATTTACATGATAATTTTATTATATATGTAAAAGGAATAAGCAAGCAGTACATAATAGATTTGTACTTTCATATGCAGTCTTTTTGATTATACTATGTTATAAAAATTGCTTGTTTTATTCCATAAATGAAATTTTAAAACAATAGCTTATTAGAGATGAAAAATAATTTCAAGTAGCTCAAAATTGACTAAAATTTAAAATCCTCCATTGGGTCTCTGCTCATCTCCATTCTAAGATAATATTTTTTGTTGGGTTTTTTTTTTACCTACAAAAATTCTTTCTTAAAAAAATTCCTCTTCTCTACCTAAAATATGTATTCAGGGCTTAAGTAGCTTTATATATCAGTAATAAGAAAGAAGGCAAATAGCTAGTGTTGGATCTGAAATATCTAAGTTCAAGTCCTATCTTTTATACTTACTACTTATGTGATTTGGGGTATGTTACTCAGCCTTGATTTCTTCATCTGCAAAATGGGAATGTTGGCATAGGGCTTAGCTAATGAACTTTGTTAGATTCATTTGAATAACAGAAGTTGGATCCCCAAAGATAAGTAGGGCAAGGTATTAGACCCAGACAGTTCTGTGGGGCACAAGATACCCAGTAGTGGATTAAGCAAAAAGCAAAGTAAATATTTGAGTCCTGAATTAAAGAAAGATTTCTGTCTGAGACACAGGCCTGGGTGACCAAGAAATACAGTTACAAAAATAGAATCAAGCCTGAAGGTACCAAAGAAATAATGCCTGGGATAAAGAATTTAACTCTACTGCTTTGAAAGAGTGAGAGAAAGAGAAAGAAAAGGAAGGAAGGAAGGAAGGAAGGAAGGAAGGAAGGAAGGAAGGAAGGAAGGAAGGAAGGAAGACAAATGATTTCTTCCTTGGCAGGAATCATCAATAGTACTGCACACCCAGACTGCTAGAGTCTATTAAGTCTAGGTTTCTGAAGTCAGGAAGTTATTTTAATGCAAACTTTGTATAATCCAGTTCAGAAGTCAAAGCTTGTCCATTAAAGCTTTTCTTCCTTCCAGATCCCTCTGTGATCACTCCTACCCCAGGTACTCTGTATTTCGCTGGTTATTTGCTCTTTGCTGCTTCCACCTTGCTCCTACTTCTATTCCCACATCAGAGAACATGCTGTGCTCTATGAGTGCAATCATAATGGAATTTAAAGATCCCCTTGTATTGATTTGATTTTGGGGTTGTGTTAAAACCCAGAGCTTGTGAATCCCACTTGTGGGATGGACTTGTTGATGTGAAGAGAGGGGGCTGAACTGGGAGCAGCTGGTGCCATGGATAGAGAGGCCCAAGCAGAGAGAGGACAGAAGAACTTTTGGGAGCAGCATCATGGAGGGGGAGAGAGAGAGAGAGAGAGAGAGAGAGAGAGAGAGAGAGAGAGAATTGCTGGGGGCCAGAGTTGCTGAAAGAGAGAGAGAACTGCCAGCCAAAGCTACCTGGACTGCTGAGGGCCAGTTGGAGCTGCCCAGGATTTTTGAGAACTGTCACCCAGAGCTTTTGAGAACTGGGGAGGCATGACTGTGGTGCTGGTATTTTGTCTATCTGTTTTGATGTCACTTTGCCAGATTTGTCTGCTGGTAAAGGGCAGTGCTGTTGTTGCAGAGGTCCTGGAACCTTGCTGTTGGTTCAGAAGCCCTGAAGGAGGATTTTCTTGTTGTACGTTTACAGAAATCCTGGAAGAGGGTCTTGCTGATGTTTTCAGGGGTCCTGAGACTGTTCTGCAGGCAGAGAGAGAATTGATGAGGATTCTGGCAATGTGTATCTATGTTGTCTTTGTTAAGCCTTGTCTTCCCAGGAACAGAAACTGCTGAGAACTATAAGACCTCTCCTTGGGTATTGAATGCTGTGATGATATGGCTTAGGGGTAGAAAGCCTTTGTGCTCTCCACTGCTCCTTTGAGAAGGTGCTTGGTGGTAACTGAAGATAATTGTAATTCAGTTGTGATCCAGGGGTGGAGTACTTTGATTTTTGTGCTTTGTGACTGACCAAATGAATGTACTTTGTTTATGATTGGAAAATAATCTCCAGTTGAATAGAGAGAAGACTTTGTGACTGACTAAATGAATGTACTGCCCAGGAGTGGAGTACTTGGACCTTAGTACTTTGTGATTGAATTGAGGACTTACTAAATTATTCAGTTACACATGGTGAATGCTGTATTTTGATTTTCTGTGAATGTTTTGCCTTAATCTGTCACTGAAAAAATGGAGTTTGCTATGCTTGTAATCCAAACCTGGAAGTTGCTTGTGCTTGGTGTTACAATGAGCAAAGCAGAATTGAAACAACTCAAAGGAAACACAAGATGCGAACATTTAGAGAATCCACCCCAAATGTTCACACGGACTATTTGTGCCTGACCTGTGGTACAGTATTCCAAGCTCTGATTGGTCTGATCAGCCACTGTTGGACACATGGAAACTTAACTTTAGCATAGTGATGTCATTTTGGAACTGTTCAAGAACCAAGGACAACAACCAATTTGTATTCCCCAATAGTCTCTTCTCATTCTCTTGATTACTGAGCGATTACTGAAAGGCTCTCTTGGTCTCATTCTCTTCTTTCTGTCCTCATTTAGGCAGAATGATCTCTGGACCCTCATTTCCCCAAGTCTCTGACACCGGTTTCTTGTCTTGCTTAATCACCATTTTACCTCTCCATTATGCTCTTACCACCTTCTCTCATCCCCCCTGACTCTATTCTGCTTTCATTATTTATCACTACCCCTAAATCCTGGGATCGAAATTTTCATATTGAGATATTTCTCAAGGTAAACCTCTTGAAGGCAGAGACCGTGTCTCATACCCCTTTGTATTTCCAGTGTTCAATCAGAATTCCTACCATTCCTTCTTTCTTTTTATCCTTCCTTCATTTCCTTCCTTTTTTCCTTCTTTCTTTTCTTCTTCTTCTCTCGTCCCTTCCTCCTTTTTCTTTCTTTCTTCCTCTTTCCTTCTTTCTCTCTTTTTCCTTCCTTCCTCCCTTCCTTCCTCCCTTCCTCCCTTTTCCCTTCCTTCCTTTTTTTTTTTTTCTTTCTTTCTTTCTTTCTTTCTTTCTTTCTTTCTTTCTTTCTTTCTTTCTTTCTTTCTTTCTTTCTTTCGTCCTCCCTCAGTCCTCCCTGGCACAGTGCCCTATACACAGCGTGGACTTGCAAGACCTATTTGAGTCCTTTGGTTGGGTCATTTTCCCCTCTGGGTCCCAGTTTCCCCATCTCTAAGAGGAGAGGGTTGGATAAGATAGTCCCTAAGGTCTGTTTCAGTTTTAACATTCTGTGACCCTATGAAATGTTGCTGCTGATGGTGGTAGCAGATCTGCTGGGTAGACAGTATAAATGGGGCAGGTGGGGGAAAGACGAATGCTATTTGTCACTCCTCAGTCAACAATCTTTCCACTTGTCTTCCATGAATTCACTAAGGATACTGGAATGTCTGCCATCATCTATCTTTTCAAGAGTATGGATATATTGCTCTGAATAAGTTTCAAGGGAGCTGACAGAAAAGTCTTCTTGCTCCAGGTTCCAAGCTAAGGTACTCGGACACTGGGGCCACGGTGATTGCATCTGTTGAGCTCACCCATAAGGTCCTTCCCTGGCCATCTCTGGGGACCATCTTTAGGGAAGACCCAGTAGACCAAGAAGACCACTGTGCACCACACTGTTTATCACATTCTGTGTCTCAAGTGACAGAGGCTTCTAAGAATGCCAAGTAAAGAGGTTCTAAGTGTCCTCCCCAAAGAATGTTAGCTTGTTGCTAAGGTATCCTCTCAACCAGAGAGCCAAAGAGGCTCTATGGAGTGAGAGCCATGCAAGTAAATTGGAAGGAAGAGTTCATTTAGAGTGACCTCTATTTCTTTGGAAGCAGCATCCTCTAGGCTGTCTTTGCCATTTCAAGGGCCTTGGCTCTGAAAGGCACAAAGATTTAAGAATCCCAGTCTATATTCACAGAGTGACCAGAAAAAAACAGCTCAGCTGGGATTCCTGCCTGCCTTCAGGATTGTCCTCAGGTATTTTCAAAACTTCTTTCCCATTAAAATTGTTTGGGAAGTTGTTTAGATCAGTTCAGAGACTGATCCAGAGGGACAGATTTTAGTCCAACGGAAGAGGGGGAAAAGTGAAATAATTTCATCATAAGAGGATAAAAGGTGCTTTTCATAAAAATTCACCTTTAGAAAGAAGATACTTTACTAGAAAATTATTATATTGGAGGGAAAGAGAATTCATATCTATTCTCTCTACAAGTTGTATTTACAATCCTAAGCATTCCCAACATTATCCACTTATATTTTTAAACTATATAAAATTACATTATGCATGACTGGGAAAAAGTAATACAGGAAGTCCCCACTGCACAAACTTTTGGTTGTGGTCCAAAAGACCATTTGAGAGTGAGTTGTGTGGAATATAGAATATATTTTCCTATAGAATATATAGAAAGAATGTCATAAATAGTGATTAGGTTCCCAGCTGAATTTACAAAAGTTTCTTTCCCATAAGAAATTTGAAACAGAGAAGTATTTATAATATTTAAAGTACAATTAATCATCACTTCTGATATTTCTATGGGGAAATGAATTTGAAGTTCCATCAAACCCTCTCCCCATCCCCAGCTCCATATACACACATCTGTCCCATTTACAATGGTAGCAGGTACTCTTTTGGCACAGCAGAGACAAAATATACTTTGATCAGGGGAGAGGAAAAGGTAGTATGAGTAGTTCTGGGCACCAATATATTAAACTCTCCATGTCTGCATAAGAGAAGATTCTTCTAATTCAATCAGTCCCTAAGTGTTCTGAATTGAGAATCAATATGCAGTCTGCACAGGTGGGGACAAGGAAGTAGGGAAAGTGATGGGAAGCTGAAGATTGCCTTTCCTGTCCCATGTTCACATATTTGGGTTTTCATAAGGTGGGGACTACAGCTGCCACCTTCTAATGCCTTCCATTTAATAGCTAGTCTTCATAAAACGTCGTTAGAAGAGAGATGTTATATATTACAGATGTGTCATCACCACCCCCTCTTTGGACTGACTCCCCCAATCCACATTTGTACTGCTAGGTCAGACCCTTCTATGGGTAACTGCTTCTTCAGGTTCTCAGGATGACTCCTAACACCATAGTATGGCTCATAAGCTTCTACCAATGGGCATTCCATTAACTACCCTGCAAAAACACAAGAGTTGGTGGAAGTCAAAGAGTTCCTCCCAGATCCTCCATTTAAGGAAGTGGCCAGCTCTTCATTTCCCAACTGATATCATTCCTCTGGACTTCATCACACCCCCAGAGGGTGCCCCTTCCCAGCCCTCACTCTCACTTTGCAGCTTCTCATTACATGCTGCCTTCCCCCATGAGACTGTGAGCGTTTCAAGGGCAGGGACTATTTTTTGTTTTTGTATCTCTAGCACTTCATGTCTGGCACATAGTGGGCACTTAATAAATATTCATTGAGGGGCAGCTAGGTGGCAAAGTGAATAGAGCACTGGCCCTGGAGTCAGGAGGACCTGAGTTCAAATCCAGCCTCAGACACTTAACACTTACTAGCTGTGTGACCTTTGGGCAAGTCAACCCCAGTTGCCCTGCCCTCCCCCCTCCAAAAAAATAAAAAAAAAGATAAGGGAGTTCATCAGCTTTGTAAAATAAAAGAGTTTTAAAGCTAACATCATGGTGTCATGGAAAGACTGCTGGATTTAGTCAGAGGAGCTGGGCCCAGATCTCAGCTTTGACACTTACTCCCCATGTAACTTTTAGGGGTGGCTAGGTGGCACAGTGAATAGAGCATTGGCCCTGGAGGCAGAAGGACCTGAGTTCGGATCCGGCCTCAGACACTTAACACACACACACACACACACACACACACACCTAGCCATGTGACCTTGGGCAAGTTACTTAACCCCAATTGCCCTCCAAAAAAACCCCCCAAAATAAATAAATAAATATTCATTGATTGATTGAGGGGAGAATGGGCATAAAGAACCGTTGTAGTGAGGGGCATGTAGTGAACACATGTGGCCAACAACTTATAACTCTGAAAATTCAGGATCTCTTGTTTCTGCAGAGAAGGTCTGGCTACATGAGTAACCCCCTTTTTTTGTGATGCATTATATATGGGGTGAGTCCCAGTCCTTCTACCAAGGCCTCCTGAGATTGTGAATAGGTGATTATTACTAGCCTGTAGCACCAATTCTGAGCCTGTAGATGGCCCAGGCTGGCTAGCAGAGTCCCCTGTGGGAGGGAACAATCTTTATTCCTTAGAAGGCCCTACAATGAGATTATCAAATGGAAAGCATTGCCTCTGGGTTTGGTCCATCTCATCATCTGCAGAGAAGGTCCCCGTGACTGGGACACACTTGAGTTTCCTGACACTTTGGTGTGTACCAATATCTTCCCTCACTTAAATACACACTTTTGTGTCATGGCATCACCTCTCTGATGTCAGGGTCCTCTTCAAGAACAAAGGACAAACAACCAATATCCACCTCTATTCTTATTACAATTAATATCTCCTGGGTTATTATTATTGCTTGCCTAGGCACCTAGGTGACACTGGAACTTGAGTCAGGAAGAACTGAATTCGAATCCTGCCTCAGACACTTTCTAGCTGTGTGACCTGGGCAAGTCGCTTAACCTTTGTTTGCTTCAGTTTCCTCACCTATAAAATTGGGATAATACTAGCACCCACTGTCCAGTGTTGTTGTGAGGATCGAATGAAAAATTTGTAAAGTACTTAGCACAGTACCTTGCAAATAGTAGGAGCTTCTGGTGCTGCTGTTACTAGTTGGGTAACCTAAGATAAATTACTTCTCTGGACCTCCATTTACTCATCTGTTAAATGGGGATATCAGGCTTCATATCCTTTCAAATCAGAATAGTTGTGTAAATTCACAGGATCATCACAGGTCTAGAGAGATGAGAGAGACCTCAGAAACCATCTAGTTCAGCCTCCTCATTTTCCAGATAAGGATATTGAAGTCCAGAGAAATTAAGTAATATCTCCAAAGTCACAGATAATATTCCTCAGAGGCAGGATTTAAACATAGGTATTTTTTTCTTTTAGAGTCAGTATTCTTCCCACTGGACCATTTCCCTTCTGATTTTGTAACTCTAAAATATAATTGTTGCTCCCAAAATGACTAAATCTACAAAATGCACTTTAAAGCATTACATCTCTGCATACATCTCTGTTTTCCTTCCAAATTGCCAAATTTCCCAGTTTTCCTATTGTTGTCAACTTCCTCAGATGAAGTCATTAAATGCCAGCCACCCTAAGAGAAATGTGAACTTGTAACATGTACTCAGGACTTCTTGGCCGATTTTCTTGGCTAAAACCAGTATTTTTGACCCAATTTGTTTCAATATGACAAATATTCATTAGTTCCTAATGAAATTGCCAGAGAGGTAAGTGAGACTGAAAGAGAAGAAAATAATAACGATAGAAATGTGGGAAAGGAATGAGGACATAGCATGCATCTTCTAGTTATGATGACTGGTGCCATTCTGTGATTTCAGGGTCTGATCCATCCACGTGGAAATCCTTTCCCAGTGAGGCTGATCTAAGGTGTGTGTGGCCCCAGACGTTTGGTGGTGACTTGGAGAAAGCAAAAGAGACATACCATGAACATCAACTTCAAATCCCAGACCAACCCATTAATTGGCCATGATACTTCTTGCATGACCAGAAATGCAAATTGTTTTTTAGTGAGACACCCCCCCCCATCCCCGGAGAGTTTGTCATATTAAAGGTAAGGTGACTTAGTGCCATGGAATATGTCTACAAATGGTCCATTTCAGCAGCCTGATAATTCTGAGAGCAAAACTATGTTCTTTATTGTTGTTATTGTTCCTTCTCCTTTGTTCTCATAGAGGACCAATAACAGGTGATGTCTTGACTTGCAAGTGAATTGGATTTAAGTGAGGAAGGTCTGTGCAAAGTCACCAGCCTCACTTTCTTCTGGAACATAGGGAAACCTTGTTTCTTTTTAAACTAAGATCTTTCCCATGTCTCAGTTTGATGGAAGCAACACCCATTCAGTGACTAAGGCTAGGTAAGAAATGAGGCCAAAAATGACCTCTTTTACCTAGTCAAAAAAAAAAAAAAAATCAGTCTGGGAGGGGAAGATCCTTCAGAGTTTTGGGCCAAAACAGAAACAATTGCTATTTCACACTCTGAGGAATCAAAACCCAGACAATGACCAAGTGAGGCTTGGATTGGGACCTATTATTGGCCAATTAGTGATTTGGGTTTAAGGCATAACCAAGTAGTCCCATTTGAATCCCAATGGGCTTTATCAAAGCCTGGTTTTCCAATGCTGTATTTCAAGAAATAATAAACGAAACTACTTGGGGCAAAAGAGTTCATTGTCCTGGGGTTTTTTTTTTTTTGTGATAGAATAAGTAGAGAAGAGAAAAAAAATCTAGCCTGCAAACCCCAAAATATCTTGCAAGGTTTCAGTGATCAAAATTTATATTCCTTTGGGCAGAGACCCACAGGTAAAGTGTGATTCCCTATGTGGACAGAGGGAAAGGAGGGAGAGGATGGATGGAGGGAAGGAAGGAAGAAGCAACATTGCTCAACTACAATTAGCCACTTGGGTCCCCAGTGGGGCAGCTACTACTACTCACAAATTGTTGTTTGTTCTTCATTCTCAAAGAGGACCAATGACATCAGGAAGGTGAGGTCTTGACTTGCAAGTGATTTGGATTTAAGTGAGGCAGGACTATACAAAATCACCAGCCTCACTCTCTCCATTTTGGAGGGGGGGGGTATGTTTAATGGCTCAGAATAAATAGTCATTACTTCTACTTTGGCCAGAAACTCTGAGGGTCTTTCCCTCCCAGATTAACATGTCTTACAAAGAACTTAGTGTGAAGTTAAAATATTAATTGATCCTGAAAATAAGCATCGATGGTATGAGTTTCAAAAGGGATAGATGATTTTGATTTGACTTTAAAGACAAAAAAAGTAATTAAATGCCAACCACCCTAAGAAGAAATGTGAACTTCTAACATGTATTCAGGATTTTCTTGGCTAAAACCAGTATTTTTGACCCAATTTGTTTCAATGTGACAAATATTCATTAGTTCCTAATATGTTGTGGGGGAACCTTCAGGGAATACAGAAGTATGTGAAAAGATTGACCTCAATGACCGATGAGCACTTGACCTGTGTTAAAAGATCTGAGTTCCAATCCAGCCTCTGACCCAAGTGCCTTAACTTCTATGACCTTCAGCTTCCTCAAATATAAAATAAGGTTCTAGTCAAGCTCTGAGGTTCTTTCTAGGCCTAGATCTATGATACTTTGAGTCACAAAATCAAGCTGATGTCACCCCCCTTTAATCACAACTTTTGCACTTAGAGCAAATGTCTCCACCCCCTAGATCAGTAAAAGGAATGAGGCCATCTGATGTAAGTTCCATTCAACCTTATAACATCTCAAAATCAACGAATCTGCTACTTTCCTCTGGTCATAAAGTAAGACATACTGTATTCCTCACTATGACTAATATCTGTGCCTTTGTTTCCATTCCATGGAAGGTTAGGGGAGGTTGGATTGAAGGGGATGGGAATAATGAAATGGGCAGAAGAGGACAGAAAATGGGATTTGGACAATAGTAGCCAGAGCAATCCAAAAATCACTAAGCTCTCCTTGACTTCATAATTGTTATCTTCTAGCAAGGCACAGTTTCAATTAATTTGCAGTTTTCACATTTGGGTTTAAATTCTGACTCTTTCATTCATTCCCTGTATGACTTTGGATAAGTCACTTCCACTATATGGGGTTCAGTTTTCTATAAAATGAAGATGTTGAAATGTTCTCTAATATCTCTTCCAGCTCTGAGTCTGTGCCTTTCTTTCTTTCTTCCTTTCTTTCCTTTCTTTGTTTTTTTCTGTCTTTCTTTCTATCTTTTTTGGAGGCAATCAGAGTTAAGTGACTTGCCCAGCATCACACAACTGGCAAATGTCTGAGGTCAGATTTGAATTCAAGTCCTCCTGACTTCAAGGCCAGTGTTCTGTCCACTGTACCACCTAGCTACCCACCCAAATCTATGATTTATAATCCTCCCAGGAAAGGAAGACTCCATATGCATCTCAGAATTCTTCCAGGATGAAGCTATGAGGACATTGTTGCTTGAGTTAGAGATGCAGCTCCTTCTCAAGGTGTGCATCCCTTTATGACTAAAAGAAACTAAAGTGACTAGTTTTCATTTATGATGCATTGGTAGGTTAGTCTTAACAAGATAGTGCTGTTTGAGGGCAGGCTATTTATCTCTGTGTCTCCAGAATCCAGCAGAACTTCTGACGGCAGGTGCTACACGCTATTAATCTTGTGTCTTAGGTCATCGTTTGGTTGTACATATCCTCCAGACCTCCCTATCTAGTATTAGTCAGTTTATATAGTTGTCTAATTATTTTTTGTACAGACCTGAAGATAGAATGTATTTCTTTCATCATAGGTGGTCCTCAAGTAAATTGAGAGAGATAATCATCCCAAGGTTTGCCACCAAGTGATGAAATATTTCAGCCATAGCACCTCATTAAGAGCATCAGCTCAGATATGGAGTGGATGAGATCTGTATTGGTGGAAGAAAGAGCCACACGAGCACAATTTGCTGGCTTTAAGTGAATAGGAATGATCATAGCACCTATCTCTCAGGGTTGTTGTGAAGATAAAATAAGATTTGTAAAGCCTTTTGGAAACTATCACAATAATAATTATTGATACAATTATTCTGGTTGGTTTTTGCAGTAAGGAGCTTATTCATTTACTTCAGCCTACATTCTTTTCATTTGTTTGTTTTGGTTGGAATATTGATATATATCATTGTCCCCCTAGAGGAAGCCTGGAAATCTTCATCTTAAAAAAGTTAGTTTTTCTTTCCACTCATCCAGGTTTAAACAACATACCTATCTGTGCTGTGAATGATGAAAGCTTCTTTAAGGCACTGTATGATGTTAGCCACTTGGCTGACCCAGATAAGGACATAACACCACTCAGCAAAATCATCTATGCCAATAACACCAGCTCTTTCCATAACCCAGGATCAAACAAAATGAAAATGCCCCCTCGGCCTAATTCTGGTAAGTCACAAAAGACCTTGACGTGATAGATGATGGAACTCATGAGAAAAAAAAGAGAAATCCTTATATATTATATATTTTGCCAGGTTAGAAATAAAATAGACTGGGGTGGCTAGGTGGTGCAGTGAGTAGAGTGTCGGTCCTGGAGTCAGAAAGACCTGAGTTTGGATCCGGCCTTACACACTTAATGAATAAACAAACCAAAAAAAAACAAAAAACAAAAAACCTAGCCACGTGACCTTGGACAAGTTACTTAACCCCAACTGCCCTCCAAAAAAAAAGGCAAAAAAAGAAAGAAAGAAAGAAAATAGACTCTTTAAGAGTTTATGAGTATTATCCTTTTCCTGTTAGGTCTAAGATTCAGTGTATTCTGCATTGCCTAAGCCCCCACCCCACAGAAAATGCTCTCTAGTAACTGAATATACTTCCTGAATGAGACATACATTTTCAGATTATTTTAGGACATTTTCAGCTAATTTCTGGATTTATTTTGCTTAAATATACTTACTTGCTACAAAGGTGAGCTTTTACCTGGGGAAAGGGGATAGTAAGGGGTACATGGGAGGACAGGGATAGTGATACACTCCAAATAGATTAAAATAAAAGAACGGCAATGGAATATTTTAAAAATACACAGAAGAGAGCAGAAAGAAGTACAGAAGGGAACACAGACATGTAGGGCAATGTTAGAATGACAATTTATAATTTTAATATTTAATATATAAATGCGGAGATTTTTTTAAACAAGCTATATGAAATGGAACTATAAACAATCTTTTTCTATTCTGGTTTGTATAAGAAAATCATGTTTGTTGATGGTTGTGAACTTTATAATAAAGGAAAATTTTAAAATAATAATTACTCTAAAAAGTCCCCCACCATGTTTACTGTTTGTGTGATGTTGGCTAGGCCACTTAACCTCCTGAGCCTTGGTTTCCTCAACTGCAAAATGAGGGAATTGGACTAGAATACATGGTCTCTGAGGTTCCTTCTGTCCCACTTCTAAGATCCTATGGTTTTACAACCAATAGTAAGAGAGATTAGTTGGACTAAGAATAGTCAGTTTCATTGTTTTTTCATAAGCTCATCAGCTCTCAATGAAGAAGGAAGAGGAAAGTGTCACTGATAGGAATGTATCTATCAGAGGCAGCAGGTTTGGGAGCGTATTGCTCTGGATGCCTGAGACAGGCACTGATCCCTTGACCTGAATCCATTCACTAGCCCCTTATGCCGGGCTCATCTTTCTGGCTCAGCAATCCCTCACTTGCTCTGCTATCTCAAAGCTGAGTTTCTCCCAGAGCTTCCATTTTGTGCAAGAATCCTGGCTGGCCCACCATCATTCTCCTCCCTGACTTGTCTCTGACTTTCTAAACTTCAAAACCATGCCCCACCCCACCCCACAGTGAGCACCCTCCCTACCCCCCACAAAGACCTTCCAACTTCCTTTGAATGTAAGCTCTTTAAGGGCAGAGACTGTCTTTTTGCTATAGAGCCTGGTACATAGTAAGCACTTAATAAATAGTTGTTTCCTCCCTTCCTTCTTCCTTCTTTTCTTCCTTCCCTCCCTCCTTTTCTTCCTCCTTTTTCTTCCTTCCTCCCTTATTTCCTTTTCTTTCTCCTTCCCTCCCTTTCTTTCCTCTGTCCCTCCCTCCCTTCCTTCCTTTCTTCCTTCTTTCCTTCCTACCTTCCTTCCTTCTTTCCTCCCTCCCTTCCTTCCTTCCTTCTTTTCTTCGTTCCTTCTTTCCTCCCTCCCTCCCTTCCTTCCTTCCTTCCTTTCTTTCTTCTTTCCTTCCTCCCTCCCTTCCTTCCTTCCTTCCTTCCTTCCTTCTTTCCTTCCTTCCTTCCTTCCTCTCTCCCTCCCTTCCTCCCTCCCTTCCTTCCTTCCTTCCTTCCTCCCTTCCTTCCTTCCTTTCCTTCCTTCCTTCCTTCCTCTCTTCCTCCCTTCCTCCCTCCCTTCCTTTTTTATGTCCTTTCCTTTTTTCTTTAGTCCTTTTTTCCTTCCATCCTTCTTCCCTTCCTCCCTCCATTCCAGTTCTTGCCCTTTCTTCCCCCCTCCTAGGGTGTTAAGCCTCCAGGAAGGAAATGACAAAACATGAGAAATGTTCCAATAACAGCAGCCTTAAAGAAACACCATTTATATTCGTAGTTACTCTTCAAATGTCAATCATCTAGTAATGGACCATTTAAAATTGAGCTAGGTTGGCCCTCTAATAATACACCATCAATTTCCCACTTGGTCTTGATGCTTTTTCAGCTCAGGATGGCCGGGGCGGGGGGAGGGGGGGATGGCAGGTAGACCCTACTCTCACCTGGCATAGACTTTGAGAATCTCAAATCACTCCCAGATCTCGAATGAATCATTTGAGCAGAATTTCAGCAAAAGGGAATTGATAATATCTCAGGATTTTCTCATCATGATTTCTGGGTTGATTTCAACATTTTAAATTTTTTATTTTTTTATCTATTTGAAGTAACCAGTTTACTTTGCATCTCTTTGAACCTGTTTCCCAAGTACTATAAAATGAAGGCCCCCCCCACAATTTATCTTAAAGTTTCTATGCAACCCTTTCCTTCCTGAAATACATTGAATTACAAGATTTTATGAAGCATTTGTTGTATGTCAGGCATTGCATTATAGTGTCGTCAAGGTTATAACATTCTACCTGGGTTAGGCTAAGGGGGGGGGGGGCTTATGGCAAGATTAACATGCATACAGTTAAGTAAATATTATATATATACAAATACACACATATAAATTATTGGGGTACAGGGGAGTACAAATCAAGAAAGACCCATTAAAGTGGGTAGGGAACTACGGATTCTAAGAGAAGGAGATGGGAATGTTCAGGGAATAGCTTGTACATAAGCATAGAAGCAGGAGAAGGAATATCATATTTAGGGAACAGCAAGTTGAACCATTTGGCTAGAATTTTGAGTTGGGGGGAGTCGGTGATGTGAAACTGTTCTATACAGATAAAATGAATTCAGATTGTAAAGGGCTTTAAATGCTAAGACAAGAAAACAATATACTCAATTACTATAACAATGGAAATAATAATCACCAAAAATCAAAAGTATATGTTGCAAAATTATAAAGAATAAACATAGATCAAAAGAAGAGATATAAGGCATCTCTACCTCATTGAACCTTGGCAGGGGTGGGAGGTTCACTAGTGTTGTACATAACACTAGTTTTCACACTTATTATTTATTAATTTGTGCTGATTTTTCATCTTTCTCTTTTTTGGTCTTTAAAAATGCTGTTTGTTATATGGGATAGCTCTCTGAGAGTGGGGAAAAGAAGGGATATTGGGAGACATTGTATTGATATAAATAACAAAATAATTAACACTTATTTATTTAAAAAATAAAAAATTAATTTTCAAAGAGTAGATGAGGACCTGAATTAGGTGGTGACCTTGTGAGTAGGGACAAAGGGGCAAATATGTGAGATAATGTAGAAATAGAATTGTGATTATCTATGGAGGGTAAGGAATAATGAAGAACCAAAGACAATTCCAAGGTTCCACACAAGGATGACTGGAGGGATAGTGGTGCCTTTGTCAAAAGTAAGGAAGTTAGGCAGAAAAGTGGATGTATGAGGAAAGATAATGAGTTCTGGGTTTTGGGTTATATTGAGTTCAAAATGTTTATGGGCAACAAGAAGGAGATATCCAACAAGCAATTAGAGATGTGACATTAGATCTCAGGAGATATGAGGGAAGGATGGTATGAAGACTTGGGAGTCATCTGTTTAGGGATGTTAGTCAATCACAAGGGGCTGACAAGTTCACCAAAAGAGTGTGGAGACAAAAGAAAAGAGGACCCAGATCAAACCCTGTGGTCCCCTGACACAAAAAGAATAGGATGTTGATAATGGAACAGTGGAGGCAAACTTTGAGTCAGAGGTCCTGAGTTCAAAACTCACTTCTAACAGTATTTGCATAAGATTGAACAAATCACTTAACCTCACTGGAACTTGGTTTCCCCGTTTATAAAATGAAAAACTTGGACTAGATCACCTCTGAGATCCCCTCTAGCCCAGCATCTATGAACTTATGTAAAGAATACTTCGATGGAGGAGCCATCAGCCAGTAGGGAACAGTGTCATGGAAACCCAGGAAGGAAAGAATTATCTAGGAAGAAAGGTTAACCAACAGTGCCAAAAACAAGGTCAGGAAGGCTAAGGACTCAGAAAATACCATTGGATTTAGCACTTAAGGTATCATTGCTATTCTCAGAGAGCAGTTTCAGTCACATGGTATATTTGGAAGCCAGATTGTATCCTCTGGCTGAATACTTAAGTAAAACACATTGGTGGGGGCTCATGAGTTATGGTTTTTAAGGGAGTAAACATAAGAAGACCTTGAACCTGGGGGTAGTTGTCTATTAAGAGGACCTACCTTGAGTGTTGGGTAAAAGCCCAAGTTGCTACTTATAGAATCATAGATTAATAAATAACCATAGAAACTAGGTATTTGATTCTGTAGTTCATCTGCCAAGAGATGGAAATGGATACCAAGCCATACTAGAGCAAAATTCCCTTACAATATGACCGAAAACATTTTCCTCAATTCAATTTCAGAACCCTGTAAACAAACAAAAGACTTCCTTGACAATCCTTATGAAGGTGTTTTAAAGATTAAAAAGGTAAGAAAATATTACCAGGTATCTATGTCCAATTATCTCTCCAGGTGTTATTAGCCTTTCATTTCCTCTCACATGCCTTTCTCAAAACTTAACAAAGGAATGGACGATGTGGTAATGGTGGTGGTAGTAATAACATTAACTTACATTTACATGCTTAATCCTTTTATAAATGTATTCAAGTCCACATAACTAGTTAGCTCAAGAGCAGATTCTAGGGACCCACATTTCTTAATTTCTAGCCCAATATTCTTGTCATTAAACTACCATAGGGATGAAGACATAGAGGGGATACTCAACATATGAATGCCCTCATTCCTGTGAAAAATAATGTACTTCAGGGCAGCTAGGTGGCACAGTGAATAGAGCACCGACCCTGGAGTCAGGAGGACCTGAGTTCAAATCCGGCCTCAGAAACTTAACACACAAACTAGCTGTGTGACCTTGGGCAAGTCACTTAACCCCAATTGCCCTCCAAAAAAATAATGTGCTTCTCTAATTATATTTTGCAGCACAACATTTGTAGGCATATATAAATTATCAGCTAGTAATAGGTAAACCCCCAAAGGCTCATATATTTTAAAACTTAACATTATTAAACAGGGAACATTTGCTCTAAAGACTTTGTCCAGGGAGGTGGCACAGTGAATAGAGTCCCTGGAGTGAGGAGGACCTGAGTTCAAATCCGGTCTCAGACACTTAAAACTAGCCATGTGACCTTGGGCATGTCACTTAACTCCAATTGCCCTACCTTCCCCCTTCCAAAAGAAAGCAAAAAAAAAAAAAAAAAGACTTTGTCCTCCAAATGAATGCCCTCCAAACACACAGCCATTATGTTTCTCCGTCTTGGCAGGACAATCATGTGATTTACCTGAGAGCCTTGGAAGTTAGGAGAGGCAGATAAGATTCCATATTTTCCTATGGAATAGTGCTGGGGCTATTACATTTGTGGAGAACTAAAGGTATCTGGGAAGAAGTAAAACAGAATTTGGGCTTTGGGGAATAGAGGCATCAAAAAGAAAGAATGGGCTTGGTATATTCGGAAGCAAGACTGGGTTCAGAGCCAGAAGACTTTGCTGTCTGCCTTATTATATAGTCTACATAGTCCTCATCCCACCCTCCCAGTGCCTTCTCTCTTTCTTTGTTTTAAGAGGTCTTCCTTCTAACACATACTAGCCATGTGACTCTGAGCAAGCCATTTAATCTCTCAGGTGTTTTATGCAATTCTCTGACTAGAAATTGAAGAGAAGATAAAGAAGCTTTCTCACCTGGGACTTCCCTATAACATAGGTGGAAACAGATGTCCCCATTCCCTACTTTTTTCCAATATCACAGACTATTTCTATGGGTCATTTATCCATTCTGCTGATTAGGGTACTTTAGCTGCTTTCTGAAAGTTAATTTGGTTCATCTCTAGCATAAATGGTTATTGATTTAGTAGACTCTTGTGTTTAAAAAAGAGGAACCTTTAGTAATAATCACCATCACAATGATAGCTAGCATTTGGATAGCACCTTAAGGTTTGCAAAGCACTTTACAAATATTAACTCATTTTATCCTCACAATAACCTTGGCAGAGAGGTGCTATTATTTTCCCTATTTTTCAATTGAGGAAACTGAGACAGATGGTGGACAAGAGACTTGCCAAGAGTCATGCAGCTAGATTCAAACTCAAGTCCAAATAATGCAGCACACTATCCACCTCACAATTTAGCTATCTGATATATGTGTATTCACATGTGGGTATATTGTTTATTACTCATATGTTTTCTTTAGTTTTAGCATGAATTCTAACTGGAGACAAAACGTAATGATTGCATTATGCCTTTGATTTAGGAAGACCTTCGGGGCAGAAGTCACATTTCACACCCAAAGGCAAACCAAGGTTCTATGGTCTCCGAACACTAATCCCAAATTAATGTTCTCCGAACATTAATCCCAAGAGTGAAGTGAGAGGCAAGACAATTTGCATACCAAACTATCTGGATCAGGAAATAAACGTAAGAGTCATATTTAGCATTGTTATTATAAATAAATAAATTATTCTATCAACAGGCATTTATTAGGAAAGACAAAAGGAAGCTAAAGGGATGGGTATAAAGGCATGGTCTTTGTGGAGATGAAACCAAGAAGGGCCACTAATGGAAAATGAAGAGTTACCTGGAAAGTTCAGAGCCCTCTGTAAAGGAAGGCTTTAGGAGTAGGTTACAGCTCTGATCCTCCAATTAGAGGGTAGAGGCAATTGAGGATTCTAAGGAAATGTGGAGCATCAAAAGCTGAGTAAATCTGCATGATGAGCTTTCTGGTGATCAGCTCATTCTGGGAGAGGTCACACCCAGCAAAATGCCTGATGTAGAGCAAAATGAAGTCAGTTAAGTTCTTCCAGACATTTACTATAAACAAGAAAAGTCTTCCTTTGTCAGAAGATGCTTTTCATTTTCTCAAACAAATACAAATAATCTCTCCTGTTCCATTACACTACTCCAACTACCTTCCTCCCCTCCCCCCCCAAAATCCTCACTGGCATTTCAGCATCTGTGAGATTGGGCTTGGAAATCAAGATTAGAAGGAAAGAAAAAAGCTGGGAAACAATTTTTGCAGCAAGTGTCTCTGATAAAGTCTTCTTCTCTCAAACATATTGAGAACAGAGCCATATGTATAAGAAACAAATCATTCCCCAGTTGATAAATGGTCAAAGGATAACAGGCAGTTTATAGATGAAGAAATCAAAGCTATCCATAGCTATGTGAAAACAAAATGCTCTAAATCACTATTGATGGGGAAAATTCTAATTTAAAACTCTGAGGTACCTCGTCACACCTATCAGATTGGTGACAGAAAAGGAAAATGATAAATGTTGGAGAAGATGTGGGAAAATTGGGACATTAATGCATTGTTGGTGGACTTGTGAACTGATCCAACCATTCTAGAGAGAAATTTGAAACTGCCCAAAGGGCAATCAAACTTTGCATACCCTTTGATCCAGCAATAAACTACTATGTCTGTATCCCAAAGAGATACAAAAAAGTGGGAGGGAAGAATCTACACATGCAAAAATATTTATAGCATCTCTTTTTGTGGTGGTAAAGATTTGGAAATTGGGGGGATGTCCATCAATTGGGAAATGGCTGAACAAGTTGTGGTATATGAATGTATTGTGCTATAAGAGATGAAGAGCAGATAGATTTCAGAAAAACCTGGAAAGACTATATGAACTGATGCAAAGTGAAGTGAACAGAACCTGGAGAACATTGTACACAATAACAACAACATTGTGAAATGACCTACTTTGATAGACTTCGCTCTTCTCAGCAATACTATAAGTCAGTGTATTTCTTAAAATGTGGGTCTTGACCCCATATGGGGTCATGAAAAATTTGCCAATAGTAAAAGGTTTCTGAATATGCAACAACCAAAAATTAATAGAAAATCAAACACATAATGAATCCAAGGTGTTTCTGGCAGCGCTGACAACTTCATTGAAATCTTGGTTCTAAACACAAAGCATTCACACTTTGCACTGTGCATGCCATCATGACAACGAACGCTGCCAAAATGTGAAAACTAGTTGTGAGTAGAAAAAGTTTAAGAAACCCTGAATTCTAAGACAATTCCAAGAGACTCGTGATGGAAAATTCTATCCACATCCAAAGAAAGAACTAATGGAGTCTGAATGCAGATCAAAGCATATTATTTTCACTTCATTTTAAATTTTTTTCCTTTTATTCTGTTTCTTCTTTCACAACATGACTAATATAGAAATGTTTTACATGACTGCACATATGTAACCTATATAAAATTGCTTACCATTTCAGGGAGGGAGAAAATTTGGAACTCAAAATTGTATAAAAAAATGAAAGTAAAAATTGTCTTTGCCTATAATAGGAAAAAACAAAATAGTATTAAATACAAATCAGCAAAGTTATTAATTGTGTGGTAGGCCAGGAGTAGGTAGGCCTTTTTTTTGTGTCATGGATCTCTTTGTCAGTATAGTGAAGCCAACAGGGCTTTTGTCAGAATAATGTTTTTAAATGCATATGATAAAATACATAGGACTATAAAGGAAACTAATATATTGAAATAAAGCTATCAAAATATTAAAAGAGCTAGTTTTCAGACTCCAGGTTAAGAGTAAATGCACAAGGCACCAGCAATACAAAGATAAAAATGAAATGACCTGCTCCAAAGGCTTACATTCTGTCAGGTATGTGATATTTGATGGCTCTTCTTACTGGTAGAACAGCCAAGGACACAATCTGGGGCACAGGCTGAATATTCCTCGCCATATCCCAAATGTACTTCTTTTAGATTCTGTCCAAGCTATGTGGAATTCTTCAAACGGACTCCCTGGCGGAACTCCTCACATGGCTTCTCCATGCAAGTGTGAAAGGTATGAGGCAGGAACATTATTATTCTTCAGGGAAGCTCTTCAGAAACTATGGGCTGCTTTCTGTCCTAGCAGGGTTTAAAAGCTAGGAAAAGCTTGGCCCCTATACCATGGGTGTATAAAGGCTGGATACTGGTAGAGGTTCTAAGGGCAACCAGTATCAATTAATTTCCTTCTCAATGGAGTAAGAGAGATAATTTCAGAATCACATATATATCTGCTTACACGATATTCCTCCTGTTGATAGATTCTACTCAATATGTCTCATGCAAATGAGCATCTTCTCCCCAAATCAAATTTCTCTCTCACTGTCACTAGCTTTGTAGCTACTCTACCAGTCATCTGTGTTTGACTTGCCCCTTTTTTCACCCCACCACATGCAGTCATCATTTCCTATGAATTCTTCCTTCTAAAAAGTTTGAATTCTACTTTTCCTTTCCATTCCCCATGATGTCATTCTAATCCAGAAGATCACTACCTCCAACCTTAATGACTACAATAGCCTTATGGCTGGCCTCTCAGATACTGATACTTATTTTTCTATTCAATAAATATAGCAGCAAACATTTATTAAGTGCTTTTCAGGTATTTAAACATTGTGTTTAGTGTTAGGAATTATAGTATGAATACCCCTCCCTTTTTTATATTTTATATTTGTTCCCCACTTCTAAGGTCAAGTTGACTACAACATAGACAATTATCCAATTTCTGATTTTCCAAACCAATACTCTTGACGCTGACCTAATTCTACCAAAGCCATTTCCAATCCCCCAAAGTAATTATGGTCACTCTACTGTTTTTACCTCATTTCTTGCAATCACAGATGAGTCAAGAAACAAGGCAGGCAGGTCCTAAAACTGTTTGATATACACTTCACAATATGGCACACACAAAGACTGTAGGCCAGTTGTGCTTATATACCTGGGGACATCTAGTCTATCTATGCTTATGCATAGATTAATCATTTATCATTATTTATCATTACCCCTTATCTATTAGGTGCTTTGGGGGAATGTATTATCCTTTAAGATATTTTAACTCTGAGATGTACATACACACAAAAAAGGCAACATGTTCTAGTAGAACGATCACTGGGCCTGCAGCCATTAGCAAGTCTCTGAAGCTTTCTGGACTTCAGTTTCCTCATATGTAAAAATCAGGAGATTGGACTCCATGATCTCAAAGGTAGACTCTTATAGCTGTATCATTCAGCAATTCCAGGAAATGATGATGACTGGAAAAGTCTATAATACAACAGAATTGGGTGGTTGAGACCATCTGTCTGCAATTGCCCGGCCCCTCACCCCTCCAGTCAGGTGGAACTATTTGCCTTGACCTATAAACTTGCTCCCACTCATGTGCTAACTTTATTTCCAGCCCTAAACAGGGAATAGATGAGAATGAAAGCTGGTTCAGTATCAGAGTTAGCTTTTTTGGTAGTCTCCCTGTACCTCACAGAGGTATTAGACTCAATTTAGATTCATGTTTTAGACGCAACTTTCTGGATTCCTGATCTCAATTACACAGTCCATTTGGATTCTGGCTCAATGACTTATAGGCCCTGCGCTTCTCATTACCTCTTGCCTAATCCCTCTATGGGAATTTCAAACAGAAGGGCAGACTTTAGGGGAGATATTTGGGGAGATGAGGCACCTTTAGATGTGCTTCATGTAACACCAGGTAGGCTACTGTCATTAGTGTATTATGTGAGGTGGTGTGAATAATGAGTAGATTATTGGACCTGGGTCCAAATCCCATCCCAGACATTTACTGGCTGCAGGATCCTGGGCAAGTCACTTAACATTTCTAAGCCTCCGTTTCTTCATTTGTAAAATTAAGGGGTAGGACTCAATGAATACCAAAACCCTCTCCATTTTAAATCTATGAGCCTCTTTTATGGTTCAACAGTAACAAATGACTGTGGAGTGTAAACCACTCTCTGTACAATATAGAACCATAGAAGCCAAGGTTTGGCATGGCAGTCCAGAAAACAGTTTGCACTAGGGACTAGGTAGAA
Organism: Gymnobelideus leadbeateri; assembly: GCA_011680675.1. Taxonomy (NCBI): domain Eukaryota; kingdom Metazoa; phylum Chordata; class Mammalia; order Diprotodontia; family Petauridae; genus Gymnobelideus; species Gymnobelideus leadbeateri. Next base: position 6,419 of record WOXC01000458.1, on the reverse strand, counting down.
ATAGCTAATACTGTATTGGGTCTACAAGTGAATTGTAACTGCAGCTTTATTTCAAATCAGAAAGAGTGGGTATCAGCTTTGATCCATTCAGAGCTCTCTGAGATCAACTTGTTGAAAAACCGGGAGCACATTCCCCAAAAGAAACCTGGAAAAGAGAAAGAAAAATCATCTTCCATTGCCAAAGCCCTAGCCAAGGAAGAGGTACCTAAAGTCAACAGGTAATTAATGCTCCATCATGAAGAGCCTTGGGTACCAGCTGATGGACATCCAGGGTAAGCCTGGAGAAGTGAGAAAGGCTCTGGAAGTCAGAGCCCAAAGTCACAGACCACTTAGTATGGGTCACAAAGTTATGGGCCACTCCAAGACTCAGTTGTGACCCCCTCCAAAAAAAGAATAGTAATATTTATGCTTCCTATTTCACAACATGAACTTCTCTAATTAAAAAGGGGCGATTGATTCCCTTTAACTGCTTGACCATGAGGTTTTTTTTAGGCTTTAATTTAACTTTCTTTAATAAAAAAAAAATCTATTTTCCCTCCTTCCCACCCCACCATTTAAAAAATTAAAAGATGGATAAAATCCTATAAAAATATGTATAGTCAAGCAAAACAAATATCCAACATTGGTTATGTCCAAAAATATATATATTTGACTTTTTCTTTCAAGAAGGATGAATGTCAGGGGTTTAAAACTCTCCTTTATTTAATAAATGATTAAAAAAAAACAGGGCTTTTGTATTAGTAATTCTTGAATTCTCTCTCCCCAATATTTGGGAAACAGTCTTTTCACTAAATTATCTAATCCAGCAGCTTTTCTTTTTCTATCATCTCTTTCCTAAGTTGAAAGGCAAAAGAAGACCTGAACAGGGAACAAAAAAAATACACACGTTGCTCTAAAAATGAAGAAAAGGGAATATAAAAATGACTTACTAGAAGCCCTAGATATGGTTTAAATTATTCTCGAACAAAGAGGTCCTACATTCTGCCAAAAAGCAAAGTAATGGAATGAATGGAGAACAGATAGAGGCTAGAGAAGAGAGATTAGATTTGTGATTTCATCAACAGAAAGAGTTCCTGGTTGAGGAATTTCTCTCTATGAATGCAGGTTGGCAATTTCTCTGCAATTTATGTTGTTTAAAACACTGAGTGGTTAAGTGACTTCCCAAGGACATTGGATATATTATTAATTAGAAAGAATACCCCTTTGGCCTAAGAAAACATTCCACATTCCACACGGGTAAGTGGTAATAATAAGAAAACAACATCTAAAATCCAGCTGCAGGTGCTACTTATGGAAATAGGACAAAAACTTACCTTTGGAAAAAAAAATAGGTTTTGGAAGGCCTTATGGGAAAGAAGCCAACAGAAAAATAAGATAATGTGTCGTTCAGAAAGGCATATTGAAAAAGGCAAAGGAAAATGAAGTTAGGGTGTGTGAGAACTCCCTTTTTTTGCCTTGTTTACCCCCATTACAAGGTTGCTCTTGTTGGGGCTGGGGGAGGATTATTTATTGGTGCAGGGTTTTTTTTTTCTTTTTATAAAACAGTACTGTCAAAGTTACACTTTGCCCTAATCTTTCTACCCTGAATCCTTCCAAGTAAAAAATCAATATTATTATAAATTGAGATTTGTATGGACATCAGAGGTTTTGGAAACATAATAAAACACACTGACCTTCATCCTATAAAACTATTTATTCACTATACAACTATTAGATTTTCTGACTAGAAAGACTCTGACTGAATCTATAATACAACAGAATTGGGTGGTTGAGACCATTTGTTGGGAATTGCCTGGCCCCTCACTCCTCCAGTCAGGTATAAATATTTGCCTTGACCTATAAATTTGCTCCCACTCTAACTCACTTTATTCCCAGCCCTAATCAGGGAATAGATGAGAAGGAAAAGTTGGTTCGGCATCAGCTACCCTAAAGATGGTACTGCTGTTTTGTAAAGACTTTTGGTAATGATATAATCACTAGAGGATGCTTATGTAGGTATGTGAAATGTGTATGAAATCCACTGTCCTTTTCATCTATCTGATTTAGAGTTCCAAGCCAAAAACTGGACAAAAATAAAGAGCCAAGACAAGGTTAAGTATAATTTGTGCATATTAACGGTAAGATTACATAATAAATACACAAGTCCTACCAAAGGAAAGCACAGCAGTTTCTAATACTCAATTCTGAAGAGACAGACATGAAATAAAAGACTGTTTCAAGAAGTGAAGACACACAGATACAACCACCTATCAAATTTGCCATAAATAAAAATGTTGCATTGACTGTTTTGGAAGGTAAGCTCTAAAATAGGTCTTGGGGAGATGGCAAGAGCTACAAGTTTAGTCTTAGGATCACAGGTCTAGAACTGGAAGGAACTTGAGAGTTCTGTCAGGTCTAATCTCTTCATTTTATAGATAAACAGAGGTGCAAGCAGGTTAATACCTATGTGCCCAAAGTCACATAGGTAGTGTCAGAAGAATTGAATGTATCTGGAGAGCTGGACCTGAAGTCAGGAAGACCTGAATTCAAATCCAGCCTCAGACACTTACTAGTTGTCTGACTAAGCAAGTCACTTAACTTCTGTTTCAGTTTCATCAACTATATAATGAGGATATTAATAAATGGGTCTTGTTAATTAATTAAATATTAAGAAATTAATAAAAGACAGAAGTGATGTACCTTAGAGTTTAACATTTTTCCTTGAACAAAAATGTATTTTTCCTCCTTCTGACCCCACTCCCCATTTAAAAAATAAAAAGACAAAATTCTGTAACAGATATGCATAGTTAAGTAAAACAAATAAATACCCACTACTTTGGTCATGTCCAAAAATATATATTTGATTTTCTCTTTCAAGAAGGATGATGGATGGTAGGGATTTACAAGATTTTCTTTTACTCAATAAATGGACCTTTAAAAGTATCTTCTGGGTCTAATGTTCTGTGATTCCCATGACTATGATTCAGAAAGCTCCAGAAGGGCCATGAAAGAGAGAACGACAAGGAAGAGAATAAAGTGAGAAAAGCAGGTGCTTGCACTTCACCTGGTTCCCATTGCAGAGACAGGCTCAATTTTAAGCCCCACTCAAGGGTACATTCTGAACCAAGGCATAGGAAAGAATAAAGAAACCCAGCAGAAATGGTTAAAGAAATCCAACACTGATTCTCACAGAGGTATAATGGGTTCTAACTTTGAACAGACTTGTATAAAGTAAGATGAACCCATATACCAGAGGATATGTTTTGTTTCATAGTCCATACCCAAGAGAATGGGCTCCAATCTTCACAAAGTCCTTTATACCAATATCAAAGATGTCATAGGGCCCAATTATATCTCCTTGGATCTTTCTTAACCCAGATTCCTTTGGACCATCCTGGATTTGACCCATGTTCCATATATTGTATGTCAAATGTTGCATTTGATCAACCACTGAGATCCATCCTCAATCAGTTATCTACAACTGGATGGTAACCTTATAAGGTATAAGCCAACTGATGAGCCAACAAGCTTAGAGACAACATTGAAGGCAGAGGATGTAGGGTTAAATTTTACAGCTGACATTGCCTGTGTGACCTAGGGTAAGTCATTTTACTGGTCTGGGACTCACTTTCCTCACATCTGTAAAATCAAAGTTGACCTTGATGGCTTTTAAGCTCCCTTCGAAATTGAAATCTGTGATTCTATACTGTGTTCTCTCATTCGAAACTCAGCTACCATAAGAGTAAGGTCCTGGTCTTATTAGGTGAGTGATTCACATAATATAGAAGAGAAATCTTTTCAGTATAATTGGAAATCAAAGTTACCACTGGACTTTTTCTGGGATGCTTAATAACACTGACAAAATCTAAGTAAAATCAGGCATAAGAACTGAACATTTTCATAATAAACAAGCAACACTATTTGCTGAATTATAAAAACATAATTGTTTTATGTGAACATTGCCTTGGGGAGAGATAGTTGGCAAAAAAAAAAAAAAAAGGTATTATTGGCCAGCTCTTAATTGGTCCGCAAGAGCTCAGTGTTAAATTTTCAGGATGAGCATTTGCACCTTGGAAATCAGCAAAGGCTACAAATCAAGGCTTGATTTATTGATTTTTCTGGACTTAAGAAAGTCATGGAGAGAATGTTCACAATGCAGATTAAACTTAAAAATGTCTCATGCAAACGTTCTTTTTTTTGGGGGGGGGGGAGTCAGTTATTAAACACTTTTTAGTATTAATTCTCCAGGGAATTCCCAATTAGCTCAGTTTCATGGAGTTCCACATTATGTATGTAGTTCCTTAATGGAGGCTCAAAACTGAATTTACAAATTCTCAATTCCCATGTCATCTTATTTGGGCTGTTCTATTTCAGAGGCTGAGGCTAAGTCTGGATTGATTAACGAAAAAAGCAAACTTGAAGAGACCATTGAAGAATATTTCAGCAAAACAAAGCCTCCCGCCAAGAATCTGAAGATTTGGGAGAGAAATCACTGTCCTCACTCAGCAGCAAAAGGCAAAGTGGCAAGAAGTCCACACGGCAACAGCCTATATTCCCAAAGACCCACTAATTACAATCTTTCAAAGTTTTAAGCCAAAGACTCTCTACAGAATTAAATACAAGGAGAGAAAGCCTGTTCTGCCTTTCCTTCTCAGAAACTCCAGGCTCATCCATTCTTACTCTCCCTCAACAAAATGTTTTCAAGGTGGCCTAGAAGGACCAAGCATGGATTAGTGCCTGGAGTAGCAAATTTTAGTTCTCAAACATGAGTAAATTATACTTACAGATGAATCTGAATGTTGAGCATATTTTAATTATTTTAGTCTGTTAATTTTGAATACATATGAAATAAAGCATATATATGCGTGCTCTATTTTCATGACTTGCAGACTCACTGCATAGGAAGAAGATCCTGGTGGGACGCAGCAAGAGGCAGGCCCATCAGAACCAGGTCTGAGCTCTGCAGACTCCCCATGCTCAGTGCCATCATGAAAAAGATAAGGAGAAATCTCATGGGGCTGGTTGGTCACAAAGGGCTTCTTTCCCAACCCTCCCCCTGCCCTGCTCTCTCAAATAGTCCAGCAACTAATTAAGGGCAGAATCTGAGCATAAAAAGGGCACAACCCACCTCCTCAAGCCAATGACTGTTTTTCGGTTTTTCTCAAGTTCAGTGGACAATAAAGTACAATGAGAGACAGCTTGTTAGCAATTACTAGGTCATCTGCTCTCCATAATCTTTAGCTTTCACACACCTACAATATAGCAAGTTATAGGGCTATAAATATAAAGTGACCTTTGAAATTCATAAAATATCACATTTGTCCAGTGCTTTACAAACCTTAAGGCAGGAATGGAGGCCCACTGTCTCCAAATCCAACATTCCTATTTACTCCCACTGTAGCTCTCATTTCCCAACTGGGAGGTACAAAATAAAAAATAAAACGGTGATTGCTTCTTATCAAGCAGGCCAATAACTATTACTGAAAGAAATCTATGGGTCATCATCAATAATGAATATCAACACAGAAATATTACCAAACAGACTAGACTAATACAGTTTTAAATTCTTTTAGCCCAATTGGATTTCTATCCAGCATATAAGAATGCTTTAATATTAGGAAAATTATCATAATCACAATTTAATTAAAAGATAAAAATCATGTTTCTAACAATAGACATGGAAAAAAACATTAGGCAAAATAGAACATTTATTTAAGAGGGCCTTTTTTGAATATAATCAAAAGAATCTATCAAATCGATCTCCCTGGGAGAGGAAGGTCCTGGCTGGTGGGCTGGGAACAGGGTGATTCTTGATTTTGACGCAGCCATGGACAGATATATGCAAGAGGGAAAGGACTACTTAGCCACCATCCTGCAGATGACCTTGCCTGTGATGAGGATTGATGAATGGGCCAAAAGTCCAATCATCGGCACTGCAGCCCTGGTGTACCCCCTGCTGCTAATCCTGCCTTTACATTTAGTGAATCACAAATATTCAATGTCACCTACTACATAAGACCAAAGATTCCATCTTTCTGAAGGGGGATGATTGAGTCTGAGATTCCTGGTATTTGTTCTTTATACTGTGTCACCCCTTCAAGGGGTTGTTACACAGCATGTTTTCTTTTTTGGGTTTAGTTATTTCTGTTGTTTTATTTTTATTACTCCATTGCTGCAGGGTTAGGGCTGGTCCAATGATGGTACCAGAGCCACCGAAATGGTGAAAGTAAATTGTCACCAAAGGGTGTGGAGCAACACCTGACATACAGGAGAGGCTAGTTTTCCCCTTAATAAGGTATTGAAACCATCCTTGGGATTCAAATGGCTCGGGCACATATGTACAGATATATATATACACATTTCTCTGATAAAGTAGTGAAAGTTTTCAAGAGTGAATAGCTTTCAAAAGAATTGCAAATTAGCAAAATCATATGAAAATA
>WOXC01000457.1:0-178351 GCA_011680675.1 Gymnobelideus leadbeateri | reverse complement strand
TTTTTTTTTTTTTTTTGCTTTTTGAAGGGCAATTGGGGTTAAGTGACTTGCCCAAAGTCACACGGCTAGTAAGTGTGTCAAGTGTCTGAGGCTGGATTTGGACTCAGGTCTTTCTGACTCCAGGACCGGTGCTCTATTCACTAGCTAGACAACATAATTTAAAATGCAAACAAAAGTAACCCAAGAAAAACTGAACAAGGTAAAATTCACAATAAAAATGATCACATCCTACTATAGCTATATGCCAACAAAACTGAAAAACTCAAAAACTACAAAAATTGAAAATTACCCAAACAGATGCATAAAAGTTAAAGTACAATATATTCATTTAAGCTAAAAACCCTACAAAGTATGAGCATGGAGCGATCTTTTAACACAATTAAATGTATCTAAAAACCAAAAGCTAACATTATATTATATAAGGAAACATTAAAAGCTTTCCCAATAAAGAATGACCCTTTGCCTCCCATTGTTATCTGACATAGTTTTTAGCAATGAGAGGCAGCAAAGGCAATGAGAAAAAGACGAAAGATATGTAGCTAGGCAAAGAGGAGATAAAATCATTCCGATTTTCTGATGACAATAGTTTAGGTAGAAAAATTAGGAAAATGCAAAAGGGGGAGGCTAGGCCTGACCTCAGACACTTAATACTTACTAGCTTGTCACCCTGGGCAAGTCACTTAACCCCAATTACCCTGCCTTCCCCGCTTCCAAAAAGCCAAAAAAAGAAGAAGAAAGAAAATGTAAAAGAAATTAACTGAGACAACTAATAGTTTTGGCAAAGTTGCAGATTAATAAAATAAACTCATGGGGCGGCTAGGTGGCGCAGTGAGTAAGAGCGCCGGCCTCGGAGTTGGGATGACCCGAGATCGAATCTGGCCTCAGAAAATGAGCACCCACACATAAATAATGACTAGCCGTGTAACCTTGAGCAAGTTACTTAACCCCAATTGCTTTAAAAAAAAAAATTAAAAAAAAATAAACTCACAAAAATCAAGGGCATTTTTTCTACATTATGTGGCAATAACAAAACCAGAAGTTAAATTATATTCAAAATAACTACAAAATGCATAAAATGCCCAGAACAAACTAAATCTGCTAAGGCAAATTTAATGTCTAAAATGCTTCTTAACAAGAAATTAAAAAAAAAAAACTTTTAAAATTTAAGGGATACGCAGTGGTCTTGGATACTCTTTGTCAACATAATAAAAATAACAATATACCAAAATTAATCTATACATTTAGTGCAACATCAACCAAACTACCAAAGGAATATTTTAAATAGCTAGATAAATTATATATATTTGTTTCATATTAATTTTATGAAAATACATAAATCATAAAGTTAATAAAAATATAGGAATAAATAATAATAAATAAATAATAAAATAAAGGAATAAAGATGGAATAATAGCATGTCCAGACCTCAACTGAATTTAAAGTAGTAATTATCAAAACTACTTGGTGCTGGTTTAAATAAAAAGAACAGAGGCGGCTAGGTGGCGCAGTCAGAAGGACCTGAGTTCGGATCCGACCTCAGACACTTAATGCACACACAAACAAAAACCTAGCCGTGTGACCTTGGGCAAGTTACTTAATCCCAACTGCCCTCCAAAAAGCAAAAAACAAACAAAAAATAAAAATAAATATAAATAAATAAATAGAACAGTATGACAATGGAAGAGACAGGCAAAGAAAAAGCAGAAAGAATTGAACTACTAATAGTATTAAAGAAATCCAAAACATAACTCTCTACAGAAGAACATGTTTGATGAGAATTGCAAGGGAAAATGGAATGAAGTCTGACAGAAGTTAGGTTTAAACCAACTTTATATCCTATCACACAACAAATTAAAAATGGTCCAAGTGACTTGAACATTAAAGATAGTATAAACTAAGACAAGAAATAGATCTGTACCATTCAAAATTATGAGAAGGGAAAAGAGGCAATTCCAAAAGACAAAATAGACCATTTTGATTACATGACAGGCAGTACAGCATATCCACACTCAGACCATGACAGCCCAGGTTTCTAAGTTATCCAGAGTTCCTAGTATTCTATACTACCTCAAAGACCCAGGAGCTCTAGGCAAGACCAAAAAAGGTAGACTACTTTACTCAAAAGCAAGCAGAAGCTTGGTCCTCCTAGCACAAAGACCGATTCAAGAACTGAAGCTGGAGAGATAAATAAATCAAAGAAGATACCAATCATTATAAAAAATTAGAGATCCCTAAGAGAAGCAAAAACTAACACCAAAACAACTGCAAGCATAGAAACAAAGAGGAAAAATGGATTTCCCACAAGGATTATGTGACTATCTAAAAAAAATGACGCAAGGCATTTAAAAAAAAAAAAATCAAACCTAAGCTCTGGATGAAAGAATTAGAAAGAAAATAGCTTAGAACATAAAGTAATAAAACTTACCCTAGTAACCAGCTCCCTAAAAACTATAACAGAACAAAGTAAATTCAATGATTCCAAGAGGCAACAAGAAACAAGAGAACAATATCAAAATATTGAAAAAATAGAAAAGATATGAAATCAAAAAACTGCCCTGGAAAATAGAGCAAGGGAAAGGCAATTTAAAGATCACTAAACTCTCTGAAACTCCTAATTTAAAAAAAAAAAATCCTGGACACTGTAATTCAAGAGAAAAAAAAATTAAAACTGTCTATATCTCTTAGAATTAGAAGGCAAAGTGAAAATAGGATTCTACCAATCCTCTCCTACAAGAAACCCCAAAAGGAAAAGTACCAGGAATGTCAAAGCCAAAGAAAAAGTCCTACAAGTTTCCAGAAAGAAGCAGTTCGAATACCAAGGATCCAGTCAGATCCCACAAGACCTGAAAGCTTCTACTAAAAACAAGAGGACATTTTGGAATTCAATATTCCAAATGACAAAAGATATAGGCTTACAATCAGTAACAGTTTGCTCTTCAAAGTTAAGTATAATCCCTATGGGGGAAAATGGATGTTTAATGGAATAGAAGACTTTAAAATACTTCTGATGAAAGACCGGAGCTGATTAATAAGTCTGAAATACAAATAAATATGAGTCCAGAAAAAAAGTAGGGAGGTAAATTTACTTGAGCAGCTGGAAGGAGCTATATGATGATGTGTTTGTTGTTGTTCAATCATTTTTCAGTCACGTCCAACTCTTTGTGACCCCATTTGGGGTTTTCTTGGCAAATATGCCATTTCCTTTTCCAGCTCACTTTACTGATGAGGAAACTGAAACAGACAGGGTGAAGTGGCTTACCCAGCGTCACACACAGCTAGTATATGTCTAAGGCCACATTAGAATTCAAGTCTTCCTGTCCTGCCTCCAGGCCCAGCATTCTAATCCATTGTCCACCTAGTAAGTCAAATGAGGATGTACTAACATTCTAATAAAAAAAAGAATAAACAAGTATCCCTCCAGAACCTAAATGTCTTCTAAGAATAGTAAGAAAAACACAGGACCTGAGGATAGATTAGTTCTGTTCTGAGAGTTTTAAGAATGGAAAAGTAAAAGGAATACATTAGTATAGGAGGAAAAAAGAGATAGAATTTGCTATATCTCCTAATTACAGTACATGAGAAAAAGAGTATACAAACAGAAGGAAGGGGTGGGAGTAGCAAGCATTAGATTAAGCTCAAGTATATAAAACAAACAAGGGAGAGTTGAACACATACAATTTGGTGTATATTCAACAGGAAAACGAGTGTGGATGGAAAGGAGATGTTAACAAGGAGAATAATACTAAAACAGGAATAGTAAGTAGCAAGCAAAGGGAACTCCCTGATCCTCAAAAAAGGATGAAAAGTGAGAAAAGGGACAAAGCAAAGAACTATAATTTAAGAGGGTGATTATCAATTTTGGAATAGCTGAATAAACTGTAGTATATGAACAAAATGGAATGCTATTCTACCAAAACAAATGACAACTGCAAAGAATTCTGGGTATTATGAAGTGATACAGATTGAAATGAGCAAACTCAGAATAATTTATGCAGACATTATAAAAAAACACAACAAATTTTTAAAGACTTAAGAACTCTGATAGATGCATTCACAATCCATATTTCCAAAGAACGTATGACGAAGCATGTTATCCACCTCTTAGCAAAAAGATGTTGATCTCATAAAAAAAAAAAGATGTTGATCTCAAGGTGCAAAAAAATATCTTTACGTAAGGCATGGCCACTGTGTACATTCATTTTGCTGTGTTTACTTCCTATAAGTGTTTTTCTTTTATCTCTCAGTTTTTAAGTTGTGGGGAGGTAGTTGTGAGGAAAAGGGGAAAGGGAACTAAAAATACTGTTGACAAAAATAAGAGTCACTGAAACATTTTTTAAATGCAAAAAAGAAAACTTGAAAGAAGTTCAGGAGAAAGTATGGATCAACAGGGCAGGTTTGAAAGCAATGTGTAGAATTTATTATATACTTTAAGAAAAAACTAGGGAGAGAATTCTGGAAATGTGGCAGAGTAAGTCAGAAATTCCAAGCTCTCAAGATTTTCCCCCACAAAAGAGTTAAAATGGTACCTTAGGGTGAACAAAGTGTGGGTGGAGATAAATAAGTACAGCGCTGGCCGTGGGCACTTACAGGAGGTTGGAGGGTTGGCTTTGGTTTCAAGCTAGAGGGAAGAAATGAAGATCTGGGGCAAGAGGCACCATTTCCCATACCCCAGGGCTAGAAGTGGTTACAAATAATTAAGATATTACCACAAAAAATGCACAGGCAAAGGAGAAAGAATCCAACTATTATGGAAACTATCATGAAAAAAAAAGATGAACAGGGTTCAGCTTCAGAGGAGGATACTGAAGTAAAGAAACCCCCAAAGAATAATGTCAAATGGACACCTGTCCAAAAAGAATTCATATTAGATCTTAAAAAAGACTTCAAAAATTAAATGACAGAGAGGAGGAATAACTAAAAAAGAAAATAAGAATACTCCAAGAAAAAACAAGGGTATGAAAGGAAAGTTAACCAATTAGAAAAGGAGACTGAGAATCTTAAAGAAGAAAATGACACCTTGAAAATTAGAATTGGAAACCCAGCCTCAGACACTTAACATAAAAACTAGCCCTGTGACCTTGGGCAAGTCACTTAACCCCAACTGCCCTCCAAAAAGCAAAAAAAAAAAAAAAAAAAAATAGAATTGGACAAAGTGAAGTCAGTGAAATTATAAGACATCAAGAACTAATAAAACAAAATATGAACAATGAAAAAATAGGAGAGTGAAACATTGTATAAGAAAAACAGATTTATAGAAGATCAAGAAGAGAAAATATAAAAATAATTGGACTAACTGAAAATTGCGCTAAAAAAAATAATCTTGATACAATAATACTAGAAATAATCTAAGAAAATTGTCCTGAAGAAGAGGGGGGGAAAGCAGAAATAGAAAAAATTCATCGATCACCACTTAAAAGAGATCCTATGAGGAAAACTCATAGGAATATCATAGTCAAATTCTGAAACCCCCAGGCTCAAGAAAAATATTAAAATTTAAAAATTATCAAGGTTAAAGCAATTTAAATATGATGGTGCCACAATTAAAATTACACAAGTTCTAGCAGCAGAGACATTAAAGGACTGCAAATCTTGGAACACAAAAAAAAAAAAAGCAAAAGAACTGGGGCTCTAGCCAAAAATATCATACCCTGCAAAGTTAAATATTATCCTGAATGAAAAAAAAAAATGAACATTTGATGCACTATCAGACTTTCAAGACTCCGTTAAAAAAATATCCTGAACTTAATAGAAGATTCAACACATAAGAACCAAGAAAAAGATAAGGCACATAACAAGTTTGATTATAAGGGATCCATTAGAACAGACTGTTTTCTTTTTATATATATAAAATGGATGTCTAAGATTCTAAGAAAGATTGGGGTAAACCTGAGAATATGAATTTTAAAAGTAAAACCATTTAGGAACATCTTAAAAGAGTAATTATTTGAGGTACAAAAGGAAGAATTGATAGAGTAATTAGATAGGGAAGAAGGGTGGGTAATTCTGGTAACCTACTTTCATCAGGAATGGGTTTAAGAGGGAACAACACATATATATTTAGAAGAGTATAAAAGTCTTCTAAATTCAGAAGAAATAAAACAGTAGGGGCATATGGAGGGGGGAGAGGACAAGGGAGGGATGTTTAGAGGGGAGGACAAGGAAATAAGTAAAATAAGGGTATAGAAGGGTGTTTAGATTTATGGGAGTGGGAGGACAGGAGAGGGATCCTTGGAGGGGGTGTAGGCAAGTTACAGGTGGGCAAGGTAGTCTGCAGAAGTAAAGCAGATGAGGGAGGAGAGATAGGAAACAAGAGACATAATCATACATAAACAAATATCAGGAGTAGAACAGGTTTGGGAAAATACATATGTATGTATGTCTATATGTATATGTGTATGTATATATCTACAGCTATAGAGAAACATATCTAAACTTTATTGTTAGCCTTCTGAGGGAAGATTGGGGAGAAGGAAAAAAAGAACAGAGTAAAAAGGTGCACAGCAGAGAACAAAAGAAAACTCACAAGGAAGCAAAGAAAATTTGGACAATTCTCAAATGATTACTGTTTATCATATAGGCTTTCTTAAAATGAAAATCTATTGTTACATATTTTGAATCCTCTCTGATGTTCTGTGATGCACACAACAAAGCTTTTTTTCTTCCTAACTTTGTATTAAAGTTCCAATATTTAAGGTTATGATATGTTTTTGTTTCTTTTCTCTATTCTGTATCTGTGTTCTGGCATTTGAGTCCAAAATAAAATTTTGAAAAAAAAAGAAAACTAGTGATACGAAATGGAAATGCAATTTCACATATAATCCCTGCAATCTCACATAAAATCAAAAGACAATAAAATAAAGGATGCCTCTCCAAAAAAGAAAACAACATACACAGCTGCAACAATACAAATGGAAGAAGAACCATCATGAAACAACTGAAAAGTTTAGAAACTATAAAGAAAAGTCTGGTGTCAAAGGAAACATGAAAAGACCTTTACTACTCTCTTGCATTGGTCTGAATCTACAGGTTTCTTTGATACATCTGAGCAGTTTTGCTGATTTTTTAAAAATTCTTTTTCTTTTTAAAAAGAAAATTCTTTGTTTTAAGATATGGCTCTCTAGGAAAGAGAAGTTGGAGAAGATATGGAGAAAGAAAGAAAATCTAGAGGGGCGGAGTCAAGATGGTGGGAGTAGAAACAGCACTTCTGAGGAGCTCTAGCCCACACCACTTCAAAATTATGTAAAAGGGAGACTCTGAACGACCTCTGGGGCTCCAGAACCCACAAAATGACACAGAGAAGCTAACTTCCACTGAGGACAGAGTGGCAGCCCGGCAGGGAGTGGCCAGCACAGCTCTCTGGGAGCTAAGCCCAGGTCCGCATGAGTCTGAGGTTTTAGCCCCAGGGTGGCCAGACCAGCAGCCGGCTGGAGGGACCCCAGAACACCAGCAGCTGCTGCATTTCCAGAATTACCAACACATAAATGCCTAGGAAAAAGTGAGAGGTCAGTGCCCTATGGACTTTGGGACTGGTAGGGAGAATGTGTCAGCTTCTTCCCTGGGGGGCGAGAAGTGGCTAAGGAACTGGCACAGCTTGCGACACATTGCCATGTTGCAGTTTCAGCTCTTAGCCTGCAAACTGTAGGGGGATTCAGTGATCAGTCTGAGGGGTAACCACTCTTGCTTTACCCTTCTTGGATCTGGATTGCGGTCTGGGGTGGAGGTCTTGGGGTATGTGACCAGCTTGCCAGAGTATGTGGAGGCTTCAGAGAGGCCACCCAACTAATACCTCAGGCAGCTGACAAAACCCCATTTGGGACGGAAGCCCCCCTGGCTGGTGGCAAAGTCCTACTGTGGCAACAAGCCCAAAAGTCAAGTAATTGAGTGGCAACATGCCTAGGCAAAGGAAACAAAATAAACAGAAAAATTCAACATTAGACTCCTATTTGGGGAGCAAAGAGGATCAAAGCATGGAACAGGAGGAGGACTGTGAGGTCAGAAATCCTGCATCAAAAGCCCCAAACGAAAATATGAGCTGGTTACAGGCCATAGAGGACCTTAAGAACCAGATGAGAGAAGTGGGGGGAAAACTGGGAAGAGAAATGAGAAAGATGCAAGAAAAGTATAAAATGAGAGTCAACAGCCCGACTGAGGAAAATAACACTTTAAAAAATAGACTAACTCAAATGGCAAAAGAGGCTCAAAAAGGCAATGAGGAGAAGAATGCCTTAAAAAGCCAAATTTGCCAGATGGAAAAAGAATCTCAAAAGCTCACTGAGGAGAATCATTCCTTCAGAGTTAGACTGGAGCAAATGGAAGCTAGTGACTTTATGAGAAATCAAGATGCTATTAAGCAGATCCAAACAAATGAAAGAATAGAAGGCAATGTGGGAAAAAACACTGACCTGGAAAACAGATCCAGGAGAGATAATCTAAAAATTATTGGACTACCTGAAAACCATGATCAAAGAAAGAATCTAGAAACCATCCTTCAAGAAGTTCTCAAGGAAAATTGCCCTGATGTTTTAGAACCAGAGGGCAAAATAGAGGTTGACAGAATCACCAATCACCTCCTGAAAAAGATCCCAAAAAAGAAAACTCCTAGGAATATTGTAGCCAGCTTCCAGAATTCCCAGATCAAGGAGAAAATACTACAAGCAGCCAAGAAGAAACAATTTCAATATTGTGGAAACACAATCAGGATAACACAGGATCTGGCAGCTTCTACACTGAGGGACGGAAGAGCATGGAATATGATATTCCAGAGGGCAAAAGAGCTGGGATTAAAACCAAGAATCTCTTACCCAGCAAAACTGAGTATCTTGTTTCAGACGAAAATATGATCATTCAGTGGAATAGAGGACTTTCAAGCATTCTTGAGGAAAAAACCAAAGTTGAATAGAAAATCTGACATTCAGATACAAGAAGCAAGAGATGCTTGAGAAGGTAAACAGGGAAAAGAAATCACTATGAACTTATCAAAGTTGAACTATTTACATTCCTACAGGGAAAAATGATAACTGTAACTGATGAAACTTTTCTCAGTATGAAAATAGTTGAAGAAGGGTATATGGACATATGAATATATATGTGAATGTGTGTATATATGTTTTCAGGTATACATAGATGGAGGGCACAGGTCAAATTTAATAGGAAGGGCTGATACTTAAAAGGTGAGGTTAAGAGGTGAGAGAGAGGAATGTAGTGAGGGGGAATGGGGAGAGACAATGGGGTGAACTGTCTTGTGTAGAGGAGGCAGGGGAAAGTGGTTGCAGGGGAGGGGAGGAACAGGAAGGCAAAAAGGCAAAACCTTATTCTCACTGAATTTGGACCAGGGAGAGAATGACATGCATACTAAATAGGGTGTCCCACCCTACAGGAGTGTGGGGGGGAAGGGGGTGGGGGGAGATGGTGGAGGGGAGGGCTGGCTGAGGGGGAGGGAAGTTGGAAGCACCCACTTTTGAAAGGGACAGGATCAAGGTGGGGAGTGGACCAGGTGGGAGGTGGGATGGGAGGGAGGGAAATATAGTCAGTCTTTTATAATATATCTACTATGATAATGTTTTGCATAGCTACACATGTACAGCATATACTGAGTTGTTTGTCTTCCTTTTAAAATCAAATTTTTAAAAAAATATATAAATACTGTGATTAATACTATTTTGCATATAATTGGGAGATAAGATGTGCAGGCAATGGGGTGTGGGGATTCACCTCGCCCTACTGGAAAAGTTGAAGGGGGTATGGGAAAAGAGATGGGAAAGAGCAGATTGGATGAGGGGATATCCTATGGAATTCTTATTCTGGGGTGATGGGTAGGGGAAAAATGGAGAAAAAATTGTAACTCAAAATCTGATGGAAATGAATGATGTAAACCAGAAGTTAATAAAGCATTTGGAAAAAAAAAGAAGAAAGAAAATCTAAGTGATATAAAAAGAAAATATATTAAAAACCTATTCAAAACCATCATATTTTAACAGCTATACGGCATTAAATATTCTTAAAAACATCTGGCATTTCAAAAAAATGTGTTGTTATGGGGAGTGGGAGGGAAGGAGAAATTCATTTTGGAAAATAATGCCTCCCTTTTGGAAACTGATGCCCCCTGAGGGAGAGGATTAGGGTGTCAAAAACTTTGAGTATATACCAATAGCTTACATTTAAAAAGCACCCTCCTTACAACAATCCTATAAGGGAAAGGTATCATTCGGTCAATAGTACACTCAGCACCATTTTACAGAAAAGGCCCAAAGCATTTAAGTGTGTTACCTACTAAATCACTTAGCAAGTGTTAACTCATTGTTAATATATAAGATGGATTCAAACCCAGATCTTCTGATTCCAGAACTACTCTTCCCACTAAACTAAGAAAGGAGCAGAAAAAGACCAGATGGGAGCAAGGATGATGGCACCTGCTGACTTGAGGGAAGGAGTGTGGAAGGAGTCTCTAAAGTCACAGGACAAAAGGCCAAGGTGAGATGTGAAGAGCCTCAGAATGGTTGTGTAATTCAGAAATACAGAATATTTTTATGAGTACTTCAGTAAAGTAAGGGAAGATGGCAATAGGAATTAGAGCAAAAATACAGAAAGAGATCATAGTCCTAAAGGCAAATTCCTCTTACCTGTCAATGTAGCCAAAAGTTGACACTGGATGAGGAAATTTGGAGGAAGCTTTCTTCCTCCTTCCCCATTCTATAATACATGACCAACACTCTAGATCCAGACCTCAGTTCAATCTTACTAGTACTCTCTAGCTAGCTATAGATGAATTAGAAAACTGTCTACAAACTCAAAAAGTCATTGCCATGAAAAACCAATGTGCACAGCTGTCCTAGGCTATAAAACTAATATTCTGAAGAAGCTGAACTGAAGGGTGAAGCTGACCATAAAGAAAGAAGCCAACACTTCCCAATAACAGTTTGCTGCAAACTTTGTCAAGATCAATTTTTTGATCCCCTGTTGCTTACCTTGATAGCAAACTTCTACAATTTGACCACTTTTCTGAAACTTTTATTTTGATGCTAAGTTTCGAACATATTTCTACTACAGATAAAGCTTCTCCTCCTAGCTTGTTTTTTTTTTCTTTTTTTTTTGGAGGGCAGTTGGGGTTAAGTAACTTGCCCAAGGTCACAGGGCTAGGTTCTTGTTTGTGTGTGTTAAGTGTCTGAGGCCGATCCGAACTCAGGTCCTTCTGACTCCAGGGCTGGCGCTCTATTCACTGCGCCACCTAGCTGCCCCGACACCTTTTAATTTTCATCAAAATTGCCAAATTTATTGAAGAAAGCTTTGTTTTTAAAGAACACAGAGTACAACAAATCTTTGGGCAGTGTTGTTAAAGACTCAAATAAAGTAATTTATGTTTTGCAATTTGCAAATCTTAAAGGACTTTTTAAAAAACTAAAAAAGAGTAAAAATAATCAAGAGGCTAACAAATGACAACAGATTCAGATTAGCACTCATTCTAGAGATATGAAATGACTATAAAGTGAGTAATTTTTAAACATATCAGAATTTGTAGATGTAAAAGATTCTTATCCCTTTCAAAGAAGCATCCTTAAAAACTAAACACTTATTCTTTATTCCTATGATGCTGCTATTATTTCAAACATTTTAAGAGATCCTTTTTTGAAATTATCTTCATCGTATATGGCACATTCTTTTGAATATCTTCAGTAGCAACAAACTGATCAGCCTTCTAACTCAGAAAAAAATTTCATAAAATTACACATTTTCAAAAATGGAAGGTACCTCCATGGCCATCTTGTTCAATCCATATCTGAAAAGGAATCCCCACGACAATACCTGAGAAGTGGTGATCCAACTTCTGCTTGAAAAATCTCCAATGGGGGGAAAAAAAAGAAAATCTCCAATGGGAAAAACCCTGTATGTCCTAAGTCAGTCCATTCCTCTTCCATTAAAATATACAGAGCATTCCATTAGGGAAACAAAGAAAAAAACAAAATTCTTACTCTTTTCAAGGGCCTTAAATTCTACCAGGGAAAGACAAGCACATAAATAATTATCAAAATAATTTAAGAAGTAAAAGAGAACAAACAGAAGAATAGAAAAAGGCTTCATGGTCCTCAAGGTGAAACTTAACCTAATCCTTGAATGAAGATAATGAAGAGAAATAAGTAGGAATATCATCCCCACAAAAGGAAAGGAAAGTAGAATGGCAAATTTGAAGAATAGCTAATAGACTAGCTTGCCTTAATCGTAGAATATGTGAAATAAAATATTAAAGTCCAAAAAGGCAGATCGAAACCAAAATCATGGAACTCTTTAAATGCCAAACTCATTTTATACTTTTATTGTAGGAAAAACAGGGAGTCACTGAACAGAGGAATGAGTCCATGTGTCTCAGGAAAATAATTTTAGCACTTATGTGAAAGATGGAGAAGGAGGAGGAAAGAAATTGAAAAGAAGTCAAATTGGAATTGCAAAACATATAAGCCAAGCAAAAAGAAATGGGAATGGGAGAAGGACCCAATGTAGAAAACTATTTATAGCAGCTTTTTTTGTGGTGGCCAAGAATTGGAAACTGAGGGGATGCCCATCCCTTGGGGAGCAGCTGAACAATTTGTGGTATATGAATGCAATGGGATACTACTGTGCTATAAGAAATAATGAGCAGGCAGATTTCAGATAATCTGCAAAGACTTCTATGAACTGATGCTGAGTGAAACAAACAGAAACAAGAGCACACTATACACATTAACAGTCACACTGTGTGAAGACTAATTTTCATAGACTTAGCTTTCCTCAGCAATACGAAGATCTAGGATGATTCCAAAAGACTCTTGATGTAAAATGCTATCCACATCCAGAGCAAGATGGAGTCTGAGTGTAGATTGAAGCATACTATTTGCTCTTTTTTTTGTTTTATTTTTTCTTTCTAGTGGTTTCTCCCATTCATTTTGATTCTTCTTTATAACACGACTAATGTGAAAAAGTATTTAATAGGAATGTATATGTAGAGCTTTTATTGGATTGCATGCCTGTCTTGGTGTAATGGAAATGCAGATTTAAAGATCTTCCCTGCCCCTAGCTTAAGTGCACCTGGAGCCTGTGGTGGGAGGCTTGTTTTTCAGGAAAGCCCATATCTTGATACTTTGTGATTGGGCAGTGGGTCCAGAAGGTTGTTACATTCTCTGAGCCAGGAGAAGGCTATATAAACTCTGATGAGAGGCTTTGCTTTGGGGCTCACTTTGAGAAGTGTTGTGTGATTTGACCAGATGAGACTCTGGGAAGCCGTTGTTGAGAGCCCCCCGGCTTTGAAAACCCAGATGTTGATGCTTCCCTCTCTGGTAACTGTGATTTGGTATTGATATAATGGTAGGACAGTTTGGAAGCCTGTCTGTTTGATCTGTAAGTTCTGTAACTCTGAAGTTCGGGGTGCTGACCTTCTCCCCCTGAACTAGGTAATGTGTGTTTGTTTGATTAAAATAAGCTTGTTAACCCATTTTGAGTTGCTTTCCTTTTGAAAAGCAGATCTAAGAACCTATATTGGCAGTCACCCTGGGGATGTTGGGGTGCTTGCCGCTACAAAATGGCGACGAGGGATGGGATCTGCTGAGTAAAAGGAAAGTATGGGGGCTGGGATAATTGTTTGTTTCCCAGTTGTGGTAGCTGTGATTCTGTGGAGCCATGGAGCAGGAGAGAACGGCCTGCATGCTGACTTCACTGAGCTGAGAGCAGGAATGGTGAGCTGCCTGCATGGAGACCTGTGGAGAAGCCTGGAGCTGCTGCCTTCTGCTGGAGGAGAAGGAACCCAGGAGTTTGGAGTTCAGCCACAGGACAAGATAAGGACTGTGTGGCAAAGCAGGGGCACTGAATGTGTTTCCTTGCTGCATCCCACAGTTTGGGACCCAGGGGGGATGGACTTGTGACTGATGGGTGGGGTGAAGTGCCATGGACCCCAAGGACCCCACTTTGGTTTTGTTGCTTAGTTCCCTCTCTGGATTTGGAAGCAGGGGCTGGAGCAGTGTTATGGGAAGGACACCGCCCCCTCCCAAGAGTACTTTATGTGATAATGCTTTGTATTTTGTGAATTGATGTGAAAATGCAATGTACTTTGTTTAAGACCCAGTGGCCACTTTGGTAACTTTAGATGTACCTTGAAAATGTGACCTAAGAGATGTTTAGTGCTAATTCAAATGTAAATTGTATATGCTATGGGCATGAAAGATCTTGGGGCCGAATGTAATGGAAATGCAGATTTAAAGATCTTCCCTGCCCCTAGCTTAAGTGCACCTGGAGCCTGTGGTGGGAGGCTTGTTTTTCAGGAAAGCCCATATCTTGATACTTTGTGATTGGGCAGTGGGTCCAGAAGGTTGTTACATTCTCTGAGCCAGGAGAAGGCTATATAAACCCTGAGGAGAGGCTTTGCTTTGGGGCTCACTTTGAGAAGTGTTGTGTGATTTGACCAGATGAGACTCTGGGAAGCCGTTGTTGAGAGCCCCCCGGCTTTGAAAACCCAGATGTTGATGCTTCCCTCTCTGGTAACTGTGATTTGGTATTGATATAATGGTTGGACAGTTTGGAAGCCTGTCTGTTTGATCTGTAAGTTCTGTAACTCTGAAGTTCGGGGTGCTGACCTTTTTCCCCTGAACTAGGTAATGTGTGTTTGTTTGATTAAAGTAAGCTTGTTAACCCATTTTGAGTTGCTTTCCTTTTGAAAAGCAGATCTAAGAACCTGTGTTGGCAGTCACCCTAGGGATATTGGGGTGCTTGCCGCTACACTTGGGGAGGGGGAAAGCGGAGAGAGGTAGAGAAAATTTAAAACTCAAAAGCTTGTGGAAGTGAATGTTGAAAACTAAAATTAAATAAATTAAAGGAAAGCAAACAAACAAACAAACAAAAAGAAATGGTGGGTCTATAGGTAGAGTAAAGGGTAAAAATGACATTTTTTTAGTCTGGTAGAATCACCAAAACTCAACAATTGATATGGGGGCAAGGGGAGTCAAGGATGACTTTTGAGAGAGCGTACTGTTAAGATGACTAAAAGAAATAAATAAATGGGAGGGAGGGGGTCCTTTTTAACAGGAAGATAACTGGTTAAATTTTGGATACACTGTCTTTAAGATGTTGATGAGGCATCAAGGTACAAACACAACACAATGTTGGAGACACAAGACAAGAGTTTATAAGAAAGAGAATTTAAGGCTGGATATACAGATTTAGGAATCATCTGTACAGAGATAACTGACCCTAAGACTGTTAATGAGATCATCATTCAATCAATCAGCATTTATTAAGCATTTACTATGTGACAGAAACTGTGCTGGTGGCAAAGTACAGAAAGAAAACAGAACCTTGACAGCATATATAACTTAGGAGGCAAAAGACAAAAGGAACAGCCAGACAGGTAAGATGAGAACCAGGAGAAAAACAATGCCACAGAAACCGAAGAAAGCACTAAGGAAAATATAATAGGTGATAGTGTCAAAAGTCACAAAAACTCAAATATGATGAGAACCGAGAAAAGGTCACCTGAACTTCACAGTTTTAGAAAAGTGAGAGGCTTGGGAAAGAGAGGCAATGAATTAGAGGTAGTCTTTTCTAGGACTCTCACTATAAAAGGGAAGAAATAACTTGAAAATTTAAGAAAGATGACAAGACCAGCTGACAGTTCTTTAAATTTAGGGGGAGGGGCAGCTAGGTGGCACAGTGAATAAAGCACTGGCCCTTGAGTCAGAAAGACCTGAGTTCAAATCCTACCTCAGACACTTAACACTTACTAGCTGTGTGACTTTGGGCAAGTCACTTAACCCCAATTGCCCAGCCTTCCCCCCTCCAAAAAGAAAACAGTTAAGGAGAGACCTAGGTGTCATTCCAAATCCATGTAAGGGATTTGGTTTTTGGAGACAGCCAAGATCTAGAACCAAGTTGGGAGAAAATGGTGAGTGATAAAAGTTAGGCAAAAGCAATACCATTTGAGTCTGGGTTTTGTCTTTAGTAGTATAACCATTACAAAGTAATTAAGCTGATCTTCTAGCATAGCTGATAAACTAGCTGTATAGGCAATTTCAAAAGAAGAATTTTTTAAAATATTTTGATCAACTGCTGTATTAATAATATTCAGAAAATGTGATTTTCAAATGACATTCAGGTACTATAATGTTCATTAATAACATTCAAGTGTATTAATGATAGTAAGGAGAACTTAGGTTCTGGGCTATATCTGATTTCCCTTCTGGAGAAGTCACGATCCCTCACATAAAATATCACACAACTTTAAGATACAATAAGACTATATACAATTTTAAAAATCAAAACAGAATTTTAAATTTAATTTACATCTGGAAAAAAATCCTTTAAAGAAAAATAATCTACAAAGTCTAGAGACTAAGTGATATTCTCCAGGCAAATACCTATATAATAGATAAATAGCACCCTACTACCATCATGCAAAGAATGAATTCAAGATTAAACTCCTTTACAAGATGAGCCTCCCTTATGTTGAATTCTATAACATATATTACATCAAAGCCTATACATAATAGGCACCTCATAAAAATCTGTTCAATTTTTACATGGAGGAAAAGCAGTAAGTATTGCATAAACAATGCTATATTGGGGGGGGGGGAAGCATAAAGCTAACCATATCAAAACTTTGCTAACTTACCAAGGCTATACTTATATTTAGCAACTATGTAAAAATGTGCTTGTATTCATCAAAAACAACTAAAACAATGTCACCTTAGATCTTCCATTTTCCTAAAAAGCTAGAATTCCTAACTTTTCTTAATTTATTTTTAGGGTATTTTTAGTGAAATAAATTCAAGAAAATGTCTAGTGAAAGTCTTTATGATCAAAAGTTTAAATACAAATCAACATAAATGATAAGGTTTCACCACTGCCTGTGGGTCATTTATTGAGTTAATGGATCAAATAGATCCCATTCACTTCTTCCTTTTGCCTCAAGCTGCCAAATTTTAGATAATTTCATTACTCCTTAATATCTACATCAGAGGATAAGCAGGGTAAGGAAGTTGAAACTTAAAACAATTCTATTTTATTTTAGTCGTTTAAACTTTAAAAAACAAAGCCAAAAGCATTAGATAAAAATGTTTAATTTATCCATTATATCCATCTCTTCTTAGAATAGCTATGAGAAGATAAAATCTACCATTATAAAGATACCAAGATGTTTTCCTTTTATAAATCAAAAATATGATACCATGATTATCTTTTACTAGTCTATAATCCACTGGCACCTTAAGCATTTGACTGCTAACAATGACTGGTTAATAAAGGATAAAATTTTCCCCAGAAGTATTTTGACTGAATTACAAAATATACTATGTAAAGTTGTCCTATGTTTTAAAGTCCAACAATCTAAAGAGATTTATAGCCTCCTGGTCAGCCTTTTCCGTGAGAGAAAAACCATTTAAGAACAGTCTTTTCTAATCCACTTACTGAGGATTTTTACCAGGAAATTCCAGTCATTTTATATATCCATGAACGATAGTCCTACTAACCTTGTACACCAAATTAATACTAAGAAAAAGTAATAAACCACAAAAAGTAATTTTGCACCATATTTGATGCTTACAGAGAACAGCTATTGGGTTTGCACTAGGAATAGGAGAAGGCAATTTTGCTTATATTGTCTCTAAATGAAAATTAGGAGGCCAGGGTAGATTGTCATTCAGAATATTCCAAATAAATGTACCCTTTGGATTTTAGTTACCCTAGCATTAAAACAAAACTATTACTCTTAAGGGATATTATGGTCTTTCCTGTATCTCATTAGGGGTCATAAGTCAATATCACATGCAAATCATTTTACTATAAAATAGCATAAAAGAATAAATTTAGTTCACAATGTTGTTATTCAGTTGTTTTTCAATCACATCTAATTCTTCATGACCCCATTTGGGGGTTTTCTTTTCAAAGACACTAGTTTGCCATTTCCTTCTCCAATTCATTTTACAGATGAGGAAACTGAGGGAAACAGTTTTAAGTGATTTGCCCAGGGTCATACAACTAGACAGTATGAGGCCACATTTGAACTCAGAAAGATTTGAATTCTGCCTAATTCCAGTCCCAGCAACCTATCCACTGAGCCATCTAGCAGTTCACAAAGTTCACAAAGGCTTCCCCCAAGCTAAAGCTCCTGTTTTCACCAATTCAGACAGTAACAAAAATAATAATAATAATAAAATAAAGGTTTACCAACAAGAAATAAAACCAGTTTTGGTTTTGTTTTTTTTTTTAGGATCACAGATTTAGAGTTAGGAGACCTTAAGAGATCAGTCCAACCCCCTCATTTTGCAAGAAAAAAATGCAAAATGGTGAGATAGAAAGTTTCCTGGCTTAAACATGGCCCTGACAAGGGAATGGCAGATTTAACTAATATATGGGAATTCCTGAATGAGCAGGTGGTCACCTTTTCTGCAATGTATAGTTGCCTAGCGTACTGAAAGGTTTACCCAGGAGTCTCACAATAATTAGCAGACACCTGGATCCAAGTCCTCCTGACTCCAAAAAGTCCAGCTCTGCATCCGCTACACCATGCTAACTCTTGTGATCATAAATTAAAAAAAAAAAATTTGACTTTACACTGTAAAAATGTTTCAAAAACTTCCTGAGAACCACCATGTTTAAATACAATCCACTGGCAACAATTTGGGGGGGGGGGGGTGGAGAAGAAATGCACTTGAATCCAGATCAGTCATCTCCTACCTATAAAAAGTCCCTTATTTTGGATGTCTTAAATAAAGGACTATCCTTGTTTTATTTCATGACATCCCCCCAAAAAAATTTATGTGCATTTTTAAAAGTTAATTTAATTTTCTTTTCAAATTTGAAGTACTCATACTTAATGGTAACTGAAGACAACCTAAAAATATTGGTTGGAACCAGATTTGGAAATCACCAGTTTACACAAAAATTAAAATTGAATATGGTTTTGACAAATACAATCCAAATTTTAAAAAACAGACTTTCCTCTCTCATCACTGACCAGCCTAAAACCTTGTTATTATAAATACAAAAGGGGTGGAGGAGGGAGAGGAGGGAAAAACAGGACCTTTGATTTGATGGAACTCCTGGTGTAGAAATTCCCTCTCACCCTTGTTAAGTGTAACCCTGGGCAAGTCACTTAAAACTTCTCTAAGGTTCCCCCATCAGTAAAGTGAGGATAATAGCACCTACCTCTCACATTGTTGTGAGGATCAAAATGACAACATTTGTAAAGCGTGTGTGCTTTATAAATGCTGGCTAGACAGGTAGGCAACATTTCTGTAATAGTTTTAGAGAATTGTCTAGTCACTGAGGCATTAAGTGACTTGCCCAAGACCCAGAGAGGTAGAGCATTAGAGAAAGGATTAGGACCCAAGTATCACAAACTCCAAAGCTTTATCTCTATACACAATAAGCTGGCTTTCTACCCCTTTATACAACAGCTATGAGAGCTGAAATTAAGATGTAATAAAACGACAGACACTTAACAGAAATTTGCATTCCATTTTGGCACAAAATAACCGTTTAATCCTTCAAAATGATATAGTTATTAAAATTTTTAATTATTCAAATGCTAATATTCAAATATAAATATTTAAAATTTTAACTAAAAACATTTAAAGCTATTTTTGAGTATTGATATTACTATATAAACTAAGAAAAAAATTAAGCTAACAGGTATTTACATTAGTGACAAGAAACCAAAGTTATAATTTCTTAACCAAATGTCGAATTTTAAAGTGACATCAAACAACAAAAAAAAAAGCTTAACCCTACCCTTTCACTTAAATTTAAAACAATTTTACAAGGTGATTAGATGTTAAAAGTACTTCTTCCCTGATCCCTTCATGAGATTAGTTGTTAAGAATATTCCCTGACCCCCTTCTAATTTCCTGAGCTCACCAGGGTCACCAAGCTCTTAAAGAGATGACAACAGAAGCACGTGACATAAGTTTGTCCAACACTTTCTCTTCCAAAGCAGAGCTCAGCTGTACAGAGGACTAGGGGACTGGGGAGGAGGAACTTTTAAGAGAATGATGCCCAGGCCAGTACAAGGCTCATCAACACCTTCCTCCCCCAAGAAAAGGGACCAGAAGTGAATCAACTGTGGGGGGGAGGAGGGTTGGGGGGAATCTACTAAAGAATAACAAGGGGAGTTTAGGAATGAGACGAGGCAAGAGGGCAGGGGCAGAGGTGCAGCACTTCCCAAGGTTCCCTAACCACGTGCAAACTGGCATGGACAAAAGAAAGCGGGTGAAATTACAGCTCGCCGCCTGCTTCTCCTCTTCACCGCGTAAAATGGGGTGTAAGAGGAGGAAGAAGGGGTAACCTGGTGCAGACGTGACCTCCAGGTTCTAGGGTTAACTGGAAGGGGCGGGGCAGCCCAGGCCTCCCCTAGGGGTAGAGGAGGAAGGCGGAAGTATGGGAATGGGCAACCCGGGGTCGGGGTAAATGGAGAAGAGGTGCGTGAGGAGTGACTGGAGGGGCGTGCGGGGAGTGGCCAGAGATGAGGGGGGAATCCTGGGGGAAGGAGAAAGGGCATTTGGTTTTTTACCTTTTCCTGCTCCTCTCGGAGCCTCGCCACTTGCTCCGCGCGGAGCGGCTGCGTGGAGGAGGCGGAGGAGGCGGCGGCGGCGGCGAGGCTGGGCCGAGGCTGGGCCTCCATGGCCGTGCAGGGGGCGGCTGGCGCTTGGGAGGACGCGGTAGGGGTGAGGTGGGGAGAAGGCCACCGAGGGCCTCCAAGGGGCTACTGAGTCCTAAAGCAGTGTTTATGGAGGAGGCGGCTGCTCCTTGGGGTGCGCGTCCTGCCCTGGCCTCTGCCGCTTCTCCACCTGCCGATCCGCACGGCCCCCAGCACTTCGCCCACTGCCGAGGCCGGGGCTGAGGCGGAAGCAGAGGCCGAGTCGGAGGCGGAGAGGGCTCGGGACGAGTTTAGGGCTGCGGCGGCAGCTGCTCCTGACCGGGGTGGCCGGGCCCGCATCTCACACTCGCATTATCGGCAGCGTCGCCACCGGCTCGGGAAAGTCGAGCTGGAGGCGCGGGGAGGGACAGGGCCCGAGGGCAGGAGTCGCGGAGGCGGGCAGCAGCGTAGTCGGCAGCTCCGAGAGCTAGGCCCCGCCTCCTTAGTCCCGCCCCGGCCCGAGGCCCCGCCCAGCCGCCCGCGCTGCAGCCTGGGAAGCGGCGGCGAGCCTCTAGGTCTGCGGCCTCTAAGCCTCCTGGGCTTCCCACTGCGCCTGCGCTCCAGCTTTGCTCTCTCTCTCTCTCTCGTGCACCCCTAATGAGAAGCTTTCTTGGGTTCCGCTCTCTTCTCCAGGTGCTTGTCAGATGGCTGGGAGGAGGCGCTTCTTAGGGCTGTGCCGAAGTGGAGCCACGTTCGCTAATTAATACCTCTTGTTTTATGTTAGAGGTAGAGGTGGGAAAACAGGCTTTAGACCGAGGATTCATAACTTGACGTCCACCAGACTGCCAAAGCTGTCCATGACACAAAAAGATTTTCAGAGCTAGGAGAAACCTGCTACAATACCCCTCTCTGCCCCTTCCCCCAACAGCCGTTTTACAGCTGGGGAAACTGAGACCCATATAGAGACCATAACTACCCCCAAGATTTAGCAGCAACTTAAGTTAGTAAAGGTGGGACCGGACAAAATATAGGTCTTCCAAGCCCCTTCTAGGAATTATTCTAATTCATCCACAAGCCTAGAGAAGGGAAGTGACTCTTCATAGGACATGTAGTTAATAAATATGTACCTCCCTCTCCCCATTCACATTCCCTCCTCTCCCTAATCAAAGAGCAGTCATTTATTAAGTATATAATAAGTGATAAGCGTCATTGAGCACTGATGAGAAAAAGACCTATGAGAAACAGTAAACCACCCTCAAGGAGCTTACAGTCCACCTGGAGGAGACAGCAAGCAGGTAGGTATGTAGCTACCTGTGAAAAGAGAAACAAAAGATACCAGGTATTTGAGAGGGAAAAGACAGTAGGAACTGGGGGAATCATAAAGGTCTTTGCCTAGTCCAGGATAGTAACGCTTGAACTTATCTTTGAAAGAAATGGGATTCTAAAAAGTAAAGGGGAGGAAGGAGGGTGTTCTAAGCCTGACAATCAACCAGGACAAAGGCATAGAAAATGAGGATGGTATGCCTTGTTTCTGTGAGGCAAGTTTGGCTGAAGCTAATGTGTGTGAATCCACTGGAGAAGGAAATGGCAAACCACTCCAGTATCTTTGCCAAGAAAACCCCATGGACAAAGTGTGTGAAAGGGAATAAAGTGTGATAAGGTTGAAAAAATAGGTTAGGACTAGCTAGTAAAAGGTTTTAAATGACAAAAAAAAAATTTAGCACATTTTAAGTGCTTACTGTGATAAGGACTGGGAATACATTTCTGGCAGTCTCTGCTGCTGGTATTTGCAGAAGTTCAGGGATTCTTCCACTCCTTACTGATGGAATCCTAATAAAGCTGCCCCCAGCCCCAATATTCTAACTTCATTATGGGCCTGGCCCCACTGAATAGGAGGCCCACTGTCCCTACCTAACCTTCCCTGCCCTCCCCCCCCCCATATCATAATTTCTTTGTATATGCCTCACTGCTCAGTGGAACAAGAGTTGTGTCCCTGAACTCTTAGTTCCCACAGAAACAATAGGTGTGTCCATGTGATGGGAACCTAGCTACTGCCTCTACCTGGTCACTGCCCCCAGACCCATTCCCACAGAAACAGCTGTGTTCTTGTATTCAATCAAAATCACATCATCTATCTTGACCAGACAGGACCACAGTAGCTAGCCAGTTGGAGGGCAGAATGACCATAATGTGTAACCACAAAACCATAGATAGGACCCCCTCTACATTACCTAATCCCTTAACAAACTCCTCCTGCCTTTTTAATATTAATGATATTCCTCTATTCTATGTAAATTTCCATTATGTAATTGTACCTTTACCCAATAAAAATCCATCTTGCTTTCTCTAAAGCTGCTGGTTCCTCTTGGAATTTAGCCTGCTTCATGAGGGATGTCAATCTCAATAAATGCCTATGCTAGAGGTGATCTGACTTTGAATTCTTTGAGACAGTTCCACCACAACATCATGAAACCACAACAGTTTTGGGATGGACAGAGACCCCACCTCAACAGCTTTTTAGCATCCCTGGGTGGGCCTCAGTCTCTGACTCTGACCTCCCCCTCTACATGGAGTGGAGTCTCTGATTCAGACCCTTTCTAGCTGGGAGGTCCTTCAAGCACCTAGGAAGGGTTGACTGTAACACTTGGGCCCTCTAGACAGAGGATGCTCTGCTTGGGAATTTCAAGGGGATTTCTTTATGAACTCAATTCTTCATCCTTCAGTGGGATGCCACTGAAGAGATGAATGTGGCTACAGGGGGGATTTCCTTAGGCTTACTGGCATTTGGTCCCAACTCCCATCCCATGGGACTACTAAACTGTAATAAAGTTACAAAATCTGGAAGACCAAGAAAAGTTATTGCTATCTGTGCTTTCTGTTTGTATCTGTCTGCTCTGTGGCTGTGTAAAAATCTTTGAGTATGCCACCTTGTAAGATTCAAAATGCAGCCAGTCAGAAAAATTGTACCTGGGCAAGAAAGATTGATGGTCTCTTAAAGAAAGGTTGTTGGCAAAAACAAAAATCTCTCTCTCTCTCTCTCTCTCTCTCTCTCTCTCTCTCTCTCTCTCTCTCTCTTTCTCCCTCTCTTCTTCCTGGGACTCTGGCCAAGTTCTGGAGGTGGAAAGACAGACAGAAAAAGAGAAAGGGGAAATTTCTCCCCTAAGATCTATCTAAGAGAAAAGGGGTCGCTTTATTGATCAAAGAGAGGCAGGTTTCAAAGCTGCACTTTGGAATAGGACTAACACCTAACCCTTTCTTGGGTCACAGAAAGAGAAATGTGCAATATCACTGGGAATATGGAACCAGGTAATTTAATTCATTCTGGTTACTATTTGGCAGTAAGATAAATTGGGAAAATGCATAGGTCTGAAAAAGATGTGCCTACGAGATGAAACTTTGAGCTCTCCAGTATGGGGAAGAGGGGACTAGGTGCCACTGGATCTTTTCCAGGGCCCCATTCACACTGATTGGAAGATTCAAAGCTCTCACTTTCAAAGAAATTCTACAGAAGTGAAGTTTACCTGATTCAAAGGTCAAAAAAAAAAAAAAAGCCCACTAAGATTCTCCTCCTTGTAGTCCTACCTCTGACAAGGCTAGGTCTATGGTGTCTTCTCACTGAGGTCCAACTCTGACAAGACTGGGGCTATGGTGAAAAATTAGAATGACTAAGATTTTCTTCCTTGCGGTCCCAGCTCTTCCCAGGATAGGGCTACAGTGCCTTCTCCCTGTCATCCTGGTTCTAACCAAGCTGAGGATACAGTGAAAAGTTACAACCACTGAGATTCTCTTCCTTGTGGTCCCAGTTCTTCCCAGGCTAGGACTACAGTGCCTTCTCCCTGTCATCCTCACTCTGACCAAGCAAAGGATACAGTGAAAGGTTAGAACCACTAAGATCCTTCACCCTGTCATCCTGACTCTGACCAAGCAAAGGATATAATGAAAAGTTAGAAGAAAAGTAGGAAATTTGAGTTAACCTCCTCCACCTGGTGAAAAGAACAAGGGGGGAGGCATAGCAGCTGCATCAGGGCCCCACTGGTAGCCCTAGGCCCCTGGGTACACTGAAGCCCACTCCCCTAAGTAAGCAGATGAACCTCTTCTCTCAAAACTCTAAGACTTCAGAGTCACACCTGTATGGAGTTGCAATAAGCAATAAAAGTTTACCATGACTTACGTACATAAGAGACTTCATTTCTCAGTAGGCCAAGTACTTGGATTAGAGGTGGTCTGACTCTGAATTCTACTTTGGGCCCTAGGGTTTCCCTTCGAAGAGGGAAAAAGTAAGAGATTCATGCAATGAACAAGCTACATCAATTATAGAACAGGTAACTTTTTCCTATACAGAATGAAATGATAATCTTAAAAGAAACAATGCTATTACTTATTCCTACACAGAATGTAATGGTAGTATTAAAAGAAACAATGCTATTACAGAATGATTTAAATAGAATTCAACAAACTTAACATAACTCCTAGTACAATCAACTGGAGGATAAAGTTCTAGTCTTGGCTGGGACATAAGCAATTTCTTAAGGTGGTTAATCAGCCATTTTACATTTACACTTCCATTGGCACTATTCAGTCAGACACCTAAGCTTGGCTTTCTTTTGGGTGGCCTCTCTCTCCAATGTTTCTCCTGCCATCAGCTGCTGCCACCCCAGGAAAACTGCAGCCACCAGCATTTAAAGACCTTCTGGGACCTTTTGACCTTTTAGGATTCACAAGGTCAATGTTCTGAATATGTCTAACTCGAAGTGGTTGCTCTATCACCTATTTAGGGAAAGAAACACAAAACAGAAGGAAAGACTGTCAATCAGCAGAAGCCCAGCTATTTGAGTTAACTCACACTTCACATGAGGGGTGGCCCCTACCAAGTATGTTGAGGTGGAGAAAGACTACTATATCTTATCAGCTGAAAGCCTGCATCCAAAATAGGATGAGCTAGGGAGCTAGTTCCTTCTTCTTCTTTTTTTTTTTTTTTAAGCAATTGGGGTTAAGTAACTTGCTCAAGGTTACACGGCTAGTCATTATTTATGTGTGGGTGCTCATTTTCTGAGGCCGGATTCGATCTCGGGTCATCCCAACTCCGAGGCTGGCACTCTGTTCCTTCTTTTAATAGGAGTAGCACCCCTGCATCACTAGTTCTTCTAGCTCAGCAACCAGTTAGGGTGCTCTCAGCAATATCGTACATTATCAAAAGTTGGCTCCCCCAGAACTACTCCCATAGTCCACCTTAATGGGATTTGCTTTGCCAAAAACAAAAACAGTCCCTGACTACAATGAGCTTACATGCTAATGAAGAAGACAACTTAAAGATAGATAGGTAGATAGATAGATAGATAGATACTAAGAATACACAGAGTAAATTGAAGGCAATCTTAGAGGGGAAAACACTAGTAGCTGGGGAAACTAGGAAAGATCTATAAAAGGCAGGATTTGAGCTGAGGCTTAAAGGAAGCCTTGTGGCAGGAAGACCAATTAGTTCAGAAGGCTATTTAAATAATTTAAGCAAAAGATGGTAAGGGCCTGAGCTAAGGTGATAGCTATGTAAGTGGACAGAAAGTGACATATATATGAAATGTGTTATAGATTGGATATATGGTATGAAGTGCGAGTCAGGAGTCAGAAGGTGACACTGAGGTTGTGGATCTTGGTGACTGGGAGAACTGAGCCCTAGGCAGAAATGAGGAAGTTTTGAGGAGAGTAATTTAGTTTGGAACATAGTCCAATTTACATTTGATCCTAGAGACAATAGAAAAAATATTAAGTGCTAGTGCTGTATGCAAGATGGTAAATAAACTCATAAATTCAGGGTGGCTAGGTGGCGTAGTGAGCAAGAGCGCTGGCCGGGAGTCAGAGGACCCAGGATCCCATTCCAGACTCAGATACTTAACACACAAAAATAACTGGCCGAGTAACCTTGGGCAAGTTACTTAACCCCAATTGCTTTAAAAAAATAAATAAACTCATATATTGTCCAACTCTTAGCATCATCCCTGGCGCTTCTTCTCAGAAATCCCCCAAAATATTCCTTTGATAAAATCAGATTCACTTGAGTAATAAGGTTAGACAGCCAGATTACTGGGGTTGAGAAGCATGTGAGAGGAAAGAAAGTAGAAGCAATAAAGATAGACAGCTCTTTCTAGGAATTTGGCTGAGGAAGGAAAAAAAGATATAGGAAAGTAATGTGGGATTTTAGGGTCTAGTGGGGATTTTTTTTATGAGGGAAAACTTGGGCATTTTTGTAGGAAGTAGAAAAGGAGCCAACAGATAAGGAGATATTGAAGACTAGAGAGAGAGGGCATGATTATGGAGACAACCTACTGGATATAATAGATAATCAATGATAGAGGGGTTTAAAGTATATAGAGGGGTCGGCCTTAGGGAGGAAAAGGGTCACTTCTTTATCAGAGATAGGAGTTAAAAAGGGGAAAATATGAGACAATGACAAAGAGTTGAGTAATTAAGGGAAGAATTCATCAATAAATCAAAAGGCTTTTTTTTAAGTATTTACTAGAAATACAAATGGAAAAGGAAGACAACCTTGTTCTCAAGGAACTCAAATCTTCTAATTGAGGACGACAACACTTATGAGGGAGGGGGAGAAGCTGTGGATAGATGTCAATGCCCAGGGGTCCTAAGATGAATTGGCAGGCAATGCTTGGGTTCTGGAACACATAATGGTAGGGCAAACAGTAAGAAGACTGTTTTCTTAGTAAAATATGAAGCAAGATCCTCCACTGTGAGGGTGGTGTTCAGGTGGACAATATAGAAGCTTTGCTGAGAAAGGAGGTTTGAAACAGTCACTATGGAAAGTGGAATTGATACTCGAATGGGGAAGAATAGGATTGCCTTGCTGCATTGAGGACCCAGTCAAGAGTATCAGACATTAAATCTATAATGGATGTGTAGTTCTTTTACTGAGTCATAAATAATCAGAGTAATCAAAGATTGGGGTTTGACAAGGTGTGAACAACACAAGGAAGTAGGCAAGAGATTTGCAAGTAGTGGATAGTATAGAGGCTAATTGGCTAACGGAAGGGTTGAGATGGGGAAAGTAAAGTTAAGCCTTTGATGGGGGATTGTCTCGGGGTAAAACTAGGTGAGAATCATAGTGTGGACAGAGAGTAGGGTTAGCAGGAAAATGACCTAGGAACAGAGGGAATATTGAATGTTATGATTGGATAAAGAAATTTTAAGAGTTCTTGATCAACATAATGGAAAACTTGTGGCTGATGTCAGTATCAAGGATATGAACATTCTTGGGTGTATTGAGATAAAATGGAGAAGGTCATGGGAGTTGAGATAAAGATGCTAAATTCATTATTCTCAGGAAAAAAAAAAACTAAAACACCCATCCCCCTCTAGTAAAGGGTACCACAATGTCTGGGTTATGCTTGACTTTTCACTCTTACCCCACATATCTAATCATTTGCCAAATCTTGTCACTTCTGCCTATAATTTAATTGGTACAACTATTAACAAGTATTTCTTAAGTGCCTACTATGTGCCTACTATGCTTTCAGAATTTTTTAAGTGTTCTTGTATTGCCCTTACTTTTTTCCCCTAATTTTTCCTTAACCTCTCTTATTTGATTTTTGAAGTCCTTAAGAGCTCAAAAGTTATTCCAAGAACTATTTTGGGGTTTGTTTAACATTTCTTTTTATAAGAATGGCTATTTAAATTTTACTATCTTCCTCTGAAAATGAACCCAGATCTTCTCTATCCCTGTAGTAGCTGCCTACGGTTGGTTCTTTTTCCTTTGCTTATCCATCTTTATTTTTATTTTGTTTTACTATTAGCAGCTTATTATTGTAATCAGGCTCTCTTCCTGAATGGTGGAAAATGATGCCCCAGGCCTCAGATCCTTCTTACAGTAATTTTCTGAGCCCCCAGCTACCTGTCCCTGAAATACTCTCCTTCCTCATGGTTCCTCTCAGGACTGAAAACTTCAACTCTCCTCTGGAGCTGAAACCAGGGACTCTGCTCTCCCATAAGTGCCCACAGCCAGCAGGGTCCCTGCCCCTAAGTTGCCACACTTACCTGGCATGTGCTTGCCCTTTCTGGCCCACAGCTGCAGCCTGGGACTGTGTCTGGTCAGTACAGGTGAGACCAGTGTGCTGAGGAAACAAAGGGTCCTTCAGTCTTCCCCTATGCAGCTGTCCAGCCTCCACACTATGAAGTGAAAGTTCCTATGACTGAGGCTCAGTTTTAACCCAGCTGCCCTCAGGGATTGTTGTTTGTTGATTTGGTGGAGTCAACTCCACCCACCTCCACCCCAGGAGGTAGAGTCTTTCCAGAGGTCCTCTCTGGTTGTCTTGGAAGGACAACTGCTTTACCTCAACTTTTATTTATTTCTGCTATTCTGTGTTCTCTTTGAGGTAATGTTCTGTCTTTTTTTTTTTGTGGAGGAAATATAGGGAGCCTGGAGTTTCCTGACTTTTTCATAGGACTATATACCGTGTCTTTTTAAAAAATCTGAATTGGTCAATAAGTTCCCTATGTATCTTCCTCATTACACTTGTTTCTTGATGAATTTTGAGAATTTGAATTTTTTACTCTCCAGCTCCCCCCCCCCACGATGAATTTGTGGTTTTCTTTGCTTATAACACTGCCTTATATTGCCTTGGGTGTAGGGTGTGTTCAGGGAAAACTAGTTCCACTGGTGTGATAGCTGCTTGCTTTCCACCTTTGGTGTCCACCTGTTCCAACCAACTCTTACTCATGGCTGCAAGAAACTGTAGTATACACAGTGGCCACACCCTGGTAAGCCATTTCAGCAGACAGGCTAAACCAGATTGAGGGTTAACCAATTAGTGAGTTGGGGGGGTGTCTACCCCAAGCATGTGAAGGCTTCCCCTGGTGGAATGGATGGATGAGAATAATTTGTTCCAAGGGCCACGAAGGCAGCTGAAGCAGATGCTGTGGGGTGCTTAGAGCTAGGTTAGACATCTAAGATGCCAAGGTCATCCACTGTTTCTTGAGCCATCACCAATCATCTTGATTCTGTCCTGCCACTGGACTGTAAAAACTCTGGAGGAGTGAGGCCAACAAATTCATGCAACTCTGCCTCACTTAAATCCAATTTAGGCACGCATCAAAAGACATCGCCCATACCATTTTACCATTATACCTATCCCAAAGTCATTTGGTGACACACAAGTGATTAAGCGGCAGATGCAGATACACTGGGAGTTGTAGTCACAATCCTACACACAAGCATTCCAGGCCATAGGGTAATTTTTCACTGGAAGCAGCAGTGGGATTCAGCAGCCCCCTGGGTGTCTGAGCAGCCTTTTAAGGATCAAACTGCTCACCTCCTGGTGTGAGGAAGGGACTAGACAAGGTGCCCTAAAAATTGTCTGTTTACCCTACCCTGGCCTGATTACCTCGGCAGGTGGGGAATCCCATTCTTCAGTTAAAACACAAAAAATTGTACAAAAACGTCTGCAAAGACGATTCTACTCACCATTGGCACATGGAATATGTGTACACTTATATAAGACACAAAATCCAGTAAACCTGAAAGATGAACAGTTCTTATTGTAGAGAATTCAGCAGATATCACATCCAAATAGCAACATTGCTGAAACCATTGACCATTTACCTCAGGTTGAAGTCAATCCCTCCCTAGCTGAAGCTCCAACTGAAGAAGAGGTTTTGAATGCCATTAGGCTGCTTTCATGTGGCAAAGCACCTAGTGCTGATTCTATTCCAGCTGAGATT
The DNA here is from genome assembly GCA_011680675.1 of Gymnobelideus leadbeateri. Lineage (NCBI taxonomy): Eukaryota > Metazoa > Chordata > Mammalia > Diprotodontia > Petauridae > Gymnobelideus > Gymnobelideus leadbeateri. The sequence continues at coordinate 148,041 of WOXC01000457.1, read as the reverse complement.
TACAGGGTAGGGGCTCCATTGCTTGTACAAAAGCTGACTGAAATTTTCCAGGTTATATGACAAGGGAAGGATATCCCCCAGGAGTTCAGGGATGCCTCCATTGTCTATCTCTATAAAAGTAAAGGAAATCTATTGTTCTGTGACAATCACAAGGGAGTCTCTCTATTAGTCACTGCTGGCAAGATTCTTGCCAGAGTCCTCCTTAGTAGGCTGATCCTTCACCTGGAATATGTTCATCCACCTGAGAGCCAATGTGGCTTCAGGAAGGACTGAGGAACAATGTGGTGTTTTCTGCCCAAGAATTCCAGGATAAATGCCAGAGGTGGAAAAGAGTTCTGTGAACAATGTTTGTAGATATGACCAAGGCCTTAATTACTGTTAATGGTAAGGGTTTATGAAAAATTATGTCAAAATTTGGTTGCCTGGAAAAGTTCATCAGCATTGTATGTCAATTTCATGAGTTCACGTGTGCCCGGATTCTAGATAATGGACAATGCTCTTGTGCCTACGCAGTCACCAATGGAGTGAAACAGGCTGTGTGCTTGCTACCATGCTTTATAGCATGATATTTTCAGCCATGTTGTCAAATGCTTTCAGTAAGGATGAATATGGCATCAAGGTCAACTACCACACTGATGCAAATTCTTTAATTTGAAAAGGTTACAAGCCAAGATCAAAGTGGAGGGAGTGCTGGTACATGATTTTCTGTTTGTGGATGATTGTGCACTCAATGCAGCCTCTGAAACTGAGATGAAACAAAGTACAGATCAATTCTCTGTTGCTTGTGCTAATTTTGGACTAATAATTAACACCAAGAAAATACAGGTGCTCAATCAGCTACCACTACACCATCCATACATGGAATTATTGGTTACAACAAATGGAGGAGTTTTGAATGCTGTGGATAAGTTCATTTTCCTTGGTAGTGTATTTTCCAGGGATGTATACATTGATAGTGAGGTTGACCCATGCATTGCCAGAGCTAGCTCAGTGTTTGGGAGGCTCTGAAGGAAAGTAGGGGAGAAAAGAGGTATTAGACTGACTACCAAACTGAAAGTCTACAAAGCCATGGTGCTGACTTCATTGTTGTATGCCTGTGAAACCTGGACAACCTACGAGTGTTATGCCAGGAAACTGAATGGCCTCCATTTGAATTGTCTTAGGAAGATTCTAAAGATCACCTGGCAGGATAAGGTACCAGACACTGAGGTCCTTACTGAAACTAAACTGCCAAGTATTCAAACTCTGGTTTAGAGAGTGCAACTCTGATAGGCTGGCCACATTGTTTGAATGCAAAACATATGCTTACCAAAAAAAAAAAAGACTATTTTATGGAAAACTAACACAGCACAAGTGTCCACATGGTGGTCAGAAGAGGCAATACAAGGATACTCTCAAGGTCTCTCAAGAACTTTGGAATCGATGTTTCTGGTAAAGGCCTCATTTCTAAAATATATAGAGAACTGAGTCAAATTTATAAGAATACAAATCATTCCCCAATTGATAAGTGGTCAAAGGATATGAACAGGCAGTTTTCAGAGGAAGAAATTAAAGCTATCTATAGTCATGTGAAAAAATGCTCTAAACCTCTATTAATTAAAGAGATGCAAATCAAAACAATTCTGAGGTACCACGCCACACCTATCAGATTGGCTAACACGACAAAACAAGAGAATGATAAATGTTGGAGAAGACGTGGGAAAGTTGGAATACTGATTCACTGTTGGTGGAACTGTGAGCTGATCTGAACATTCTGGAGAGTAATTTGGATCTATGCCCAAAGGGCTACAAAAATGTGCTTACCCTTTTGACCCAGCAATGCCACTTCTAGGACTGTATCCAAAAGAGATCATGAAAGTGGGAAAAAGACCCACATGTACAAAAATATTTATAGCAGCTCTTTTTGTGGTGGCCAACAATTGGAAATTGAAGGGATGTCCATCAATTGGGGAATGGCTGAACAAGTTGTGGTATATGAATGTAATGGAATACTATTGTGCTATAAGAAATGATGAACAGGCAGACTTCGGAAAAACCTGTGAAGATTTATATGAACTGATGCTAAGCGAAGTGCACAGAACCAGGAGAGCATTGTGCTCAGTAACAGCCACAGTGTGTGATGACTGATTTTGATAGACATAGCCCTTCTCAGCACTATGCAAGTACCTAAAACAGTTCCAAAGGATTCATGATGGGAGGTACTGTCCACATCCAGAGAGAGAACAATGGAGTCTGAATGAAGAGCAAAGCTGACTATTTTCTTTTGTTGTTGTTGTTTTCTTTTCTTTCTCATGGTTCCTCCCATTCTATACAACATGACTAATTTGAAAATATGTTTAATAGGAATGTAGAACCTATATTGGATTGCATGCCATCTTGGGGAGGGGGGAGGAGAGGGAGGAGAAGAAAATTTAAAACTTATAGAAGCAAATGTTAAAAACTAAAAATAAATGAACTTTAAAAAAAAGAACTTTGGAATTGATGTGTGACATGGGAGACACTGGCACAGGACTGTTCAGCATGGTGTGCTCACCTCAGAGAAGGTGCTGTGCTCTATGAGCAAAGTAGAATTGAAACAGCTCAAAGGAAATGCAGGATGCACAGGTTTAGAATATCGACCCCAAATGGTCACATGAACTATTTGTACCCAACATATGGTAGAGCATTCCAACCTCATATTGGTCTGATCAGTCACAATCAGATACAGAGAAACTTGACTGTAGCATAGTGATGTCATTCTGATCCTCTTCAAGAATGAAGGACAACCACCAACTAACCATGTGCTAAACATTGTGGTAGGTGCTGGAGATAAAAATACTCATTATCTTTCCTTCCTAAACTCTTCTGTCTTTCTACCTCCTCTATTCCCTTTTCTATCATCCTTTGCATATGCCCCCTTCTGTCCTCTGACACTGCCATCCCCTGCTGAAGACCCTTATTACCCTAAACTGTTGGTTGGTCTGTCTGCCTGTCACAAATCTCTCCCTGCTCCAGTGCAACCTATGCCAAAGTGATCTTCCTGAAGCATAGTTCTGACTGTGTCACATACCTCCACCTCAGTAAGCTCCTCATCACCTTTAGGATCAAAAATACCCAATGTCAGGCCCCCGCCATGTCTTTGGGCCCTGGACCCTATGGGCCCCCCCACCCCTGTTCTCAGGTCTCCAGGGCCCCCCAGCCTGGTGTGTGAGGCCCACAGGCCAGCAGGCCTGGCAGCAACTATGGAGGTGGTCTCCATGATATGTCTATGTCATGACATTAGGAAAAAAGCCAACTTGGACCCTGTGTCTCTGGCAGCCTGTCAGATTCAAAGCACCATAATGCCAGGGATGATCCTTTTCAGGCAGCCTCAACCACTAGCCCTTCCTCAGCACAAGACTGAAGCATCATTGAAGAAATTTTGTCTTCTATACAGTTTGAGAAGAGTGACTTTGGGCTACTTCAGAAATCTCAGTGATACCCTCAAAGAATGAAGATTGGCCTCCACTGGCTTCAAGAGAAGGCCATGCCCAAAGAGGAGTGCAGACATGTTTGGAGTGTTGGTAGCAGTGTATATCCTTCCAAGGAGAAGAGTTTGAAGGATAAGTAGCATCCCTGTGCTTCACAGAATCCCTGGCTTCCTTCAAACCACAGCTCAGGTACCACTTTCTACAGGATTGGCATCAGCTCAGGACGTTTTCCATTCTGCTGATGCTGCTTTGCCACCCTCTAGACCAGATCCCAGAGACAGTATCTGAGAGGAGCTAAGCCATTTGGCTCTGAATTCCCTGGGCCCAAGTGTCTTCATCTTCCCTCTGCCCATTTGCAACTCTGCTCAGACTCCTCTGCTTCTACCTCTTGATTTAAACTCTAAAAAAATCATCCCTACCATTGCCTCTGAAAGGGAGGCTCAGTGACCTGCCCTAATTGCTGCACTGGCTTCCCTGGCTGCCCTCCATCATGCTCCTTTTCACTTTTATATCGGGATCCAGCCCTTGGCACACATTAAGGACTTCATGAATGCTTTAGCATTATCTATATGGACTTATCTGTGTGTGAGTTGGAAATGTAAGTTCCTGGCAGGGACTGACTACTTTTTCATGAATCCCAGAACTTGTGTATTGGAAGGGACTTTAGTGGCTCTCTAGTCCAACTCACATGTCACTGGTGCCCCAAGTAATTGTCCAACTGCTGTTTGAAGCCTTCCAAGGCCAGGGGTCTCCTCGCCTCTCAAGGCAGCACATTGAACTTTGGGTCAGCTCTCATTGTGTTGCTCCTGTTCTGCCTTCTGGGCCAGACAGAACAAGTCTGATCCCTCCTCCATGACCTAGCCCTTTATATCCTTGAAGGCAACCATCATGTTCTCCTTGAGCCCTCTCTTCTCCAGGTTCCATCCCTAGTCTCATCAAATGCTCTTCAAGTGTTAATATGATTGTACATGTAGAGCCCATATCAGATTGCATGCTATCTTGGGAAGGGGGAAAATTTAGAACTCAAAATCTTATAAAAATGAATGTTGAAAACTAAAAATAAATTGAATTTTAAAAATAAAAAAAACAATGTCTTTTTGGCTTGCAAAGTCCTTCATAACCTCTCTCTTTTGCCCTCACTGTTCAGTCATCTTTTTGATCCAGTCACAGTGGCCTTCTTGCTGTAACTTGAACAAGACACTCCCATCTCTGGTCTCCCAGCATTTTCTTTGGCTGTCCCCCATGTTTGAAATGCTCTCCCTCCTCAACTTCACATCTTGGCTTCCCTGTTTTTTTTTTTGTTGTTGTTGTTGTTTTTGTTTTTTTTGTTTTTGTTTTTTTTTTGTTTGTTTTTCAGAAAAGTCCCAGCTAAAATCCTGCCTTCTACAGGATGCTTTTCTGATCCTTCTTAATTCTAGTGCCTTCTCTCTGAAATTACCCTCCTTTTATCCTGTCTATAGTTTGTACATAGTTAATTTGCATGTTGTCTCACCCATTAAGACTATGAGCTCCTAGAGAGCAGGAACTGTCTTTTTCAAGTTCCCAGTTGTTAGCACAGGGCCTAGCACATATTAGGTGCTTAATAAATGTTTGCTCAGTGACCGACACAAAACAGTTCCTAGCCTCAAGGAACATATATCCTAACTGGGGAGGGAGTGGAGGAGAGCAAAAAGCAAGTATATAAATACTTACAGAATAAACATAAAGAAAATAAATGAATACATAGTAGTTCAATACAGAGTAGCTAAGAAAAGTACCAATAGCTAGGATGATCAAAAAAGTTTAATGTAGAAGGTGGTGTTTATGCTGCATCTTGAAGGAAGAGAGACATTCTTCAAGGCAGGAGTGACAAGAGATAATCTGGGTATGGGAGACAGCCAGGGCAAAGGCAGAGACAGAAAGTGGAATACCATTTATGAAAAACAAAGAAAGTTAGCTTGGCTAGATGATAGAGTATGAGAGATAATGTGTGATGAAATTGGGAAAAAAGGTTGAAAACAGGCCCAAAGGGTTTTTAAAGCTAAACTGAAGAGGTCATGTTTTATCTTAGAGGCCATAGGAAGCCACTGGAGTTTGATGGGTAGGGGAGTGACAGACATGTCATGGTTAGACATGCACTGTAGGAAGTCAGCTGTAAGATACATGATAAAATGAAAAAAACAGAAATTTGAGGCAGAGAGGCCATTGAAATAGTCAAGGTAAGAGGTGAGGGAAGGGTACTAGGATGGTAGCCCTGTGAGTAGAGAGAAGGATAGGAATAATGTTGTGTTCATAATGGCTACCTTGGAGATATCTCAAACTCAACAGGTTCAAAATAGAATTCATCTTCCCCCCCAAAATATCTTTTCTCTTCCAGACTTCCCCATTTCTGGTAAACATGGGAATTTTTCCAGTTTCCCAGTGTCCCAACTTCAAAATTATCTTCAATTCCACATTCTCCCTCACCTACATATCCAGTAATTTGTCAAGTTTTGTTGTTTCTACCTTTATGACATTTCAATCCTTGTCATAGCCACCAATTTAGTTCAGGTGCTCCTGACTCTACCTTAGGCTATTATAATGGCTTCCTAATTGGTTTCATTGTCTCCTTGTCTCTCCCTATTCCACACTGTCTTCTACACAGATGCCAGAATGTTTTTTCCTTAAGTACAGATCTGATCATGTCATTCACCTACCCAATAAATTCTAGGTTTTCATGGTACTACTATCTTCTAGTTGTCCTCCTAACCACTCCAATCTTTTTTGCTATATCTTCATCTAGGTCATGCATGTCTACTAACTATAGGTGTTCCCTAAGACTCTCCTAAACCTTCTTCTCCCTCTGTACCTTTGGTGATCTTATCAGCTCCCATGTATTCATTCCCTATTGTATTGCTAGGTGGTGTAGTGGATAGAGTACTGGACCTGAAGTCAGGAAGACTTATCTCTTGGGTTCAAATGTGACCTTGGGCAAGTCACTTAACCTTGTTTGCCTCAATTTCCTCATCTGTAAAATGAGTTGGGGAAGAAAATGATAAACTACTCCAATACCTTTGCCAAGAATACACCAAATGGGGTCACAAAGAGTTGGACACACAACTGAAACAACTGAATAAAGTTGAATATCCCGTAAACATATCAAAATGTTTTGTTTTGTTTTATAGTACATAAAAAACCAAATTCACACCTTCTCCCCTAATTTAGCTTCCACCCTTTCTATTATTGTTTAAGACACCACTATCTTCCCAGACATTCAGTCATACAAGACCTAGGAATCATCCTTGACTCCTCCTGCTTAAAGACATGGGGGAAACTCAGTGAAAATGCCTGGAATAAAGAGATGGAATGTTCCCAAATCCAATCTGTTGTGAAGTCCTTTTAATTTTATCTTTATAACCTTTCTCACATACAATTCCTCCTCCTCTTACACTGTGACCATTCTTATGTAGGGCCTCATCACCTCATGCCTATACTATTGGAGTAGCCTAGTGGTAGTTTTCTTGACTCAAGTCTCTTCCCATTCCAATCTATCTTCCAATTAACTGCCAAAGTGATCTTCCTAAAGCATTGAATAAACTGTAGTGGCTCCCTATCACTCCCAGTATCAAATGTACAACCCTCTGTTTGGTGTTGAAAACTCTTCAAAACTTGGCTCTCTTTCCAGTTTTCTTACACCTCACTTCCTTCCATATACACTGTGATTCAGTGATGCTGGATTTCTTACTGTTTCTCACCAAGACAGTCATTTCTCCTGATTCTAGCATTTTTCACTGTCTTTTTGCCATGCTTTCAATTTTTCCCTTCCTCATCTCTGTCTCTTGTTCTCCCTAACATCTTTCAAATCTAAGCTAAAATCCCACCTTTTACAGGGAGCCTTTTCAAATCCCCATTATTTTCTCCAATTTATCCTGCTACAGTAGGCACTTAAATGCTTATTGACTGACTGGCTCTATTGGTCTAAGCCATTTAACCAGTTCCAAACCCAACTAACTATACTGTTATTTAGCTTATATCTCTCCATATTTTCTATAAAAATAACATGAAACACCTCATTAGATGTTTTGCTAAAATTTAGATAAGACATTTCTATGCCATTTTCCTGTGCTGCAATTCTACCAACCCTGTTAAAAAAAATGTATGAAGTGAGTTTGATCTGACTAGTGACAAGGCTACCTTCCTTGCTGCTCCTCCCACATGATACTTCATACCCCCAGTCCAGGCTATTTTCATTGGCTGCCCCTTATGCCTGGAATTCTCTCCCTCTGAATGTCCACTCTCTGAATTCCTTCAAGTCTCAATTGCATTTTCTGAAAGAAGCCTTTCTTGATCCTCCTTCATTTAGTGCCTTCCCTCTTATTTATCTCCAGTTTATCCTGGATTTATCTTGTTCATCCATAGTTGTTTATATGTTGTTTCAATTTAAACTCCTTGAGAGCAGGGACCATCATTCACCATGCTTTGTATGACCAGCACTCTGGCACATAGAAAATCCTTAACTGATGCTTATTATCTCAATCTGATTCCCTATTGCCTCTAGAAAAATTCTTCTGTATAGCTTTCAAAACTCTTCCAAACTTGTTCTCAACCTATCTTTCCAGCCTCAATAAACTACCTTCTCTCTCTCTCTCTCTCTCTCTCTCTCTCTCTCTCTCTCTCTCTCTCTCTCTCTCTCTCTCTCTTTTTTGCTTTTGGGGAAAATAGAGACAACTTTGTTTGACTTTTATGCTCTTGCCCAAACCTACCTTTCCAGCCTTATTATATAAGATCTTCCTCTCATTTTCTATATTTCAGTCAAATGAATCCTGCTGTTTCTTAGGCAAATTCCTTACTTCATTTCCCATTTGCATGCCTTTTGTTCTAGGTGTTCACCTGTTCCTGGAATGTATTGCATTCCTGTCTCAACTTCCTAGATCCCTTGTCTCCTTCGAAACTCTACTCAAGTGTCACTTTCTACGTGAAGCCTTTCCTGAACCTCCACCTGCTAGTGCCTCCCCTCAAAATGTTTATTTTACATATATCATATATGTGTGTTGTGAAAAATTATTTCTCTTGGTAATCTGTGTCTTGGAGACCCAAAACTCCCAGGCCCTTTCCCCTTCTGCTACAAAGTTCTTCAGAAGGACCTTCTTATCCCAGTCAAACCCATCCCAAGTCTGAATTAATTTTATCCTACTTAGGCTTGGGTGGAGGCAGATTCTTAAAGAACTGGATAAACTGATGGTGGGATGATACCAGCCCCTGCTAACCAAGATTAAGTGACCTAAATTACCTACTCAAGACCTCATTTTAATATAACCCACCTCCCACTGTGTCGACCAATCAGGGTTTATTGGCACCCCTTCAGAATACCTACTCTTCAAAGGGCAAATAACCCTGTACCCCCAAATCCCAAACTGAGCCAGTTCTGAACTGGCTCTCTAGGGTGGGGAGCCCAGTTTTAGACTGAACTCCCATGCAATGAATGTCAACCCAGCTTGAGAGAAATAAAAACATCAGTTGCCTCTTTCTTAGAACAAACTCTGGTTTGGGGTTTTGGGGGTTCAGAATTTAAATTGGAGTTTGACAGTGTATATTATGTATATATTTGGGTGCAGTCTGTCTCTCAGATTGAAAGGAAACCCTCTGAGGATAGGGATGGAATGTGAGCTCTGAGGGAAGGAACTATTTGTGTCCCTGTATTCACAGTGCCTGGCACATAGTTGGCATTTAATAAATGCTTATTAATTGATTTATTTGAGGGAACATCAGTGTGTTGGTGAAGTATCCTTGTATAAGCAGGATAGAGGAGAAGGAAAGACTGTGAACCAGGTATACTAACCTCAGGAAAGGAGGAAGATAACCTGGGGTCTGTTAGACAAGTGACCAGGAACTGAATCAAGTGATACATTTCAAATGAAAAGCATGAACCTTAAAGGAGGCTAGCTTGCTGATTGATGTCAAGTCTAGAAATGGCAGTGGGAAGCAAGGAGTATCCCAGCACTCCTTGGAGGACAGAATGTTCAACAGTGCTGGAAGTGAGAGCCAGAAGTACAGCCTCAGGGCAGCAGTTGAGAGTCAGGAAGAGAGAGTCAGTGACAGAAATTGGAAGGAGCATGAGAGGAAGAGGTCTAAAATGGAGGTAAGTTTCTTGATTATAGGGGGCACCATGGAAGAGAGGGAGAAACTAGAATGGGGCATTTGAGGAGTAAGGTTGACATGGATGGGGAAGAGAAAATGGGCAGTGAGGATTGGAGAGGGGGGTGGTTTACGCTCAGACAATCCAAGTAGTTGATATTTGGTATCAAGTATTTGGTACTTGGACTGATAAAGTAAGAGGGACTGGAAAGTTTGCTTTCCATCCACAGGGGAAGATTCTGGGGAGAGAGCAGTAGATGGGAGCTTAACTAATGATAGATAGTAGGTAAGTAAGTATGTTCAGTGTCTTGGCTCTACCTCAGTGGTCCCATGGGCTCTCTACCCTCTTTGATGGTGCTAATTTTCAGTCTCTATGGGTTTTTTTATTTTGTTGTTTTTTTTTTTAAGCAATTGGGGTTAAGTAACTTGCTCAAGGTTACACGGCCAGTCATTATTTATGTGTGGGTGCTCATTTTCTGAGGCCGGATTTGATCTCGGGTCATCCCAACTCGAGGCCGGTGCTCTTACTCACTGAGTCACCTTAGCTGCCCCTTTAGGGCAATTGGGGTTAAGTAACTTGCCCAAGGTCACACGGCTAGGTTTTTGTTTGTGTGGATTAAGTGTCTGAGGCCGGCTCCAAACTCAGGTCCTTCTGATTCCAGGGCCGGCGCTCTACTCACTGCGCCACCTAGCCGCCGCAGTCTCTATGGTTTTTAAGGAATGGTTTCCTCAGAGTCAAAGGACTGGCTAAGGAGGATAAAAACTTCTTAATAATTAGACCTATCATTACTTTGGGAGGCAGTAACTTCCCTAACAGTGAAGGTCTCTAGAGGATGTGTCTTGACTTGTGAGAGGTGTTGATTACAGTTTAGGGAATGGTTTCATTGATCTTTTTCAGTCCCTTCCACCTCTGAGATTTCCACCTCTGTTTCCCTTTCCTTCCTTTTCACCATCCCAAGGAATTAATGAGCAGAGAAAAGTATAGCAACTAAAGATAAAAGAAATTACCAGAGCCCTGAATAATCTATCACTACCAAGATAATCAGTCCCTAAATAAAAATATAAATTATTTGATCCATTTGGTAAACTGGAGATAGAGGCCTCCTTAATCATTGCTTCTGAATGTGGCCTAAATGGGGGACCTTTAATCCAGTATGAGTTTGCCAAAGGAGGAATTTTGCCCCAGGGTTAGAGATTTAAGGGGTAGATGAGTGCAATTGTACCTCTCCTAGGAAGAAGGAGTCAGAGTGAAGATATAGCCAGCAGAGCTGGTGACAGTGACAGGCTGGAGACAGGAGAAGCAGGAAAAGACCCTTGCAGAAGGATCAAGGAATATCTCTTAGGACTGAAGATTGGCACTAGCAGAACCCAACCTCTTGACATAACTGTGGGTGGGGAGGAAGGCTGAGGCCCAGGAAAGCTTCCTCCCCTCTCTCCTTAGCCAGTCCAGTGAGATGATCCACTCAGCAGCAGGTCTCTGCCTTGTTCCTTCAGACATCTTGCTACATTGGGAGCTGGGCCAGCCCAGGGATTAACAAAAGTCTTAGAAAGGTTCTTCCCCAACCCCTCTGCTCATTGGACTATTCAAAGGGGTTGTGACAACAATGACTTTCAGATATGGGCTGGGTGGGGAAGGGAAGGCAGCACCACCTTTCAGATAATAATAATGGCAGCTAACCTTTACATAGTGCCCACTGTGTGCCAGGCATTGTGCTAAACACATTATTTTATACAATATTATCTCATATGATCTTCACAACAACCTTTTGAAATAGGTGCCTATGATTAACCTCATTTTATAGTTGAGAAAACTGAGGCAAGCAGAGTTTCAGTGACTTTCCCAGGGTCACACAGCTAGTAAGTGTCAGAGGCTGGATTTGAACTCAGGTATTCCTGACTCCAACCACAGTGCTCTATCCACTATGCCACCTAACTGCCTTTTCTGCTGGATATCTTTGCCTTTCTAGAGATCAGTTCTGCTTTCTTATCCCAGGCCAGGGACAAGTCTTTTCCGTATAGTTTTGTATTCCAGTGCAAATGATCCAAACTCTACTGGTGCCCAGTTTAAAGTGCAATCTGGAACTCTGTGAGGGGAGAGGGAAAGAGGAGGGAGAACATATTCAAGTATTCTGCTAAAAGAAAAATGCCTCCTGAGGCTTAGGAGTTCTCCCTTTTTCAGCATGGTTTGTCCAGGGATGGGGCATTAAAGGCCTAGGACAAAATAAGAGGAAAAATCAACCCCCAAGTCTCCTATCCTTCAGATTTTTCTTTCCCTCAAAACTTTAAACTTTCTTGAAGAGTGAAAAGGATAGGGTTGGAGCACCAAAGTCAGAGTGGCCTGGAAGGCTCTAGATACACCTCTACCCATCATCTATCACCACTCTTAGCTCTTTGGATTCAGTGAAAAGTCTTACCATAGCTTCAAAAACTCATCTTCACAAGTATAGGATGGGGAGGTATGGTTAGATAATAGTTTGTTTGAAAAAAGATCTAAGGGTTTTAATGGACTGCAAGTTTAATATGAGTTGGCAGTGTGATATGGCAACTAACACCCCCCCCCCCAACTGCAAAACAAACCAAAAGCCAAATATGACCTTGGGCTGCCTTAAAAAGAGGTAAAACTTCCCCAAAAGAAGATAATATAGTTCCTTTGTAATCTGTCCTGGTCAGACCACAGTTGGACTAGTATGTTCTTTTCTGGGTGCCATAGTTTTATGAATAAATGAATGAAAAAGCATTTATTTAGTTTAGCTTAGTTTTATTATGAGGTACTAAGTGCCAAATACAAATGGAAAAGTGAGACAGTCGCTGCTCTCCACGAGTTCACCTTCTAATAGGGAAGATAGCACAGGCAAGGTTTGACTTTAGTGCAGATGGAAAAGTTCTGGACTCTAGGATTCAGAGGCTGGGAAGAAGATAGGAGTGCCAAGTTCTGGAGGTCACAGGGCTTGATAAGTCATGGCGGTCCGGCATCTAACCAGAAGAATTTTGTTATGGCTTCCAAGCAGTCATTCCTGCTCCTACAGCCAGGGGGTCATCAATGGTGAGGAATGAGGGAGTGGACTTTAGCCCAGAGTAAGCCAGTGCTTCAGTTTCCCTATTGTGGGATAGATGGAGAAGGTCAGCATCCATCCAGGAAGGAAAAAAGGGAAAGGATATTGGCAGCAAGGTTATAGGAGTGGCAGGGGCAAAGACAAGGAACGATTTCCTCTGCCTGATCTCTCCCCTTCATTCCTGCTGTGATCTATTCATTGATATGCTGGAGAATATACAGAGGAAGTCAAGTGAGACTTACATGTCATATAAAGAGTATCTGAAGGAACAAGGGACGTTTAGTTTGGAAAAAAGAAAACCCAGGTTAGAGGTCATGAAAGCTGTGCTCAAGTAGCTGAAGGACTTTTGTGTGGAAATAAGATTAGATTTGTTCTGTTTATCCCCAAAGAACAGAAACAGGAGTGGACTTGGATGGGGTGGGGGGGGGAAGAGGGGGATGGCTAGATGGCTCAGTGAATAGAGCACCAGCCCTGGAGTCAGGAGGACCTGAGTTCAAATCTGGCCTCAGACACTTAACACTTATTAGCCATGTGACCTTGGGCAAGTCATTTAACCCCAATTGCCCCTCCAAAAAGCAAAAAAAAAAAAAAAAAAAAGGCTTGGGATAGGGATAAAGTGCACTTGTTTCAAGCCCTTTTTCATCTTCCTCTTCCAAAGTATCTGTTTGCTAAGAATTATCACTCTACTCCCTAGTCAGACCTTGAATGCCAAGTAAGGAAACAACTGGCTTTAGCTAGTTCTTAAGAGTGATTAGTTTAAATAGGAAGGTACCAAATGGTTCCATTTCTCTGGGTAGTGGAAGAGGGCTGTATACCCAGAAATGATTTCCTAGGGTTCTGGGTTCCTACTCCCCCTCCCCATGGTAAGCTCACCCCTCTCTTCCCTCCAGATGAGGGTGTCTTTGGTGCAGTAGGATGGCTTTTGCAGCCAACTGACAGCACTGTTGCATTAAAAAACAGAAAGGGAGAGCACTGTACACAGCAAAAACCATCCTTTAGTAAAAGCTGTGGCCTTCTGGAAATGTTCTCACCTTGTGGCCCTCTCTTCGGATGATGAATCTCTGCCCCAGATCAGTATTTCAAGACTTACCCATTCTATGTTCACTTCACTCCCATCTCTTCTCAGTCTTCTGACTTCTCTGCCCCAGAACCATTTAAGTGTTATCTTCCTCCATTTGAATGGAAGAAGCTCAAACAAACTCCTCTAGGCTAGGCAATATCTTTTTTGCACTCAGAACAATGCAAACAGCTCCTACCTGGAACTAAAAGAGTGCTTAAAAAATGTGCTAAATAATAAATGTGCTACCTGGAACTAGGTAAGTGCTAAATAAATATATTATCTGTCTATCCATTCACCCATCCATTTATCCATCCATCCATCCATCCATCCATCTGTCTCTAGGGGCAAAGGGCACACAAAATATGAATGATGGCAAGAAGCAAAGAAGGTCACCCACAAATCAACTTTAAAAGACAAATTCAGTTGAGAAGAGACCAGTGGAATACCCTGAGGAGAGGGGGGTAAATTGTCTGGCGAGGAGGGTGTAGGGAGAGGAGCAACCCTAAGATGTAGGTGAGTAGTCAGACTGTATGAGCTTCATGAGGGCAGGGACGTCTTGTACTTCTGTTTGTGTCCCCAGTCTTAGCGTAATGACTGGCACATTTGTTGAGTCATTTTCAGTCATGTTCAACTCTTTATGAACCCATCTGGTGTTTTCATAGCAAAAACACTGGAGTGGTTTACCATTTCCTCCTCCAGTTCATTTTACAGTTGAGGAAACTGATGCAAACAGGGTTAAGTGGCTTGCTCAGGGTCACACAGCTAGTAAATGTCTAAGGCCAGATTTGAACTCACAAAGATGAGTCTTCCCAACTTCAAGCCCTGCACTCTTTCCACTGACTGACTAGTCTGGTAGATTTACTTTATCTCACTATTCTTTCTAACTAGGTACTAAAATGAGTTTGTAGCTGCTGTAGTAATCCAAGTGGGATATAAGCCAATGAGTTTTGGTGTCCTAGTGAAAAACCCCACCCTAATCAGGACTTTGCCTTTAGGTTTCTTTAATTCAATTCAATAAACACTGTGTTAAATTTTAATTTAATTTAGTTTTTATTGCAAACTTAGCAGAAACCAAATCAAGTGAGCATTTCTATATATATTATAGAGCAGAAAGATCATATGTAAAACAGTGAATATCAATTACATAGAATTTGCTCTCATTTAAAACATATATAAGTTCAACATGTAACTTTTTTTTTCTTCTTTTTTTTTGGAGGGCAATTGGGGTTAAGTAACTTGCCCAAGGTCACACGGCTAGGTTTTTTTGTTTTGTTTTGTTTGTGTGTTAAGCCTCTGAGGCCAGATCCGAACTCAGGTCCCTCTGACTCCAGGGCCGGCGCTCTACTCGCTGCGCCACCTAGCTGCCCCTCAACATGTAACTTTTAAAGCTGTCTAGTTTGTCTGTGCTTTCTTCTAGTCTTTCTTCTATTTTCTTTTCTATCCAGGCCCCTTCCTCCCTCCCATCTGCCTCCAAAATGGAATAAAGGAAAAGAAAATCCTGAAACAATGCATGGTCAAAACGAATTGCCACATTGATGGATCTTGTCCAAAAATGTCTCCTTCTTCTTCTTGAGTCCATTACCTTTATTTGGAGAGGTGGGTAACATGCTTCATTGTTCTATGGAAGGATGGTTGATCATTTCATTGATTGGAGTTCTTAAATCTTCCAAAGTTTAAACAAATGGCTATTAAGCATATACTATGTACAAAGATCATAGGATAAGAAACCTAGATACAGGTGGAAGGAACTTCAGGGTTAACAGTTCAGGCCCCTCATTTTATAGATGAGGAAACTGAGGGACAGAAAAGTTAGGCAATTTTGCTGAGGTTATATAGCTAGTTAGTATCAGAGGAGGGATATGAACCTAGCCTCACTGATCTGAAAGCTAGCTTTCCCTCCATGGCACCACTTGGTGCTAGTATCCCTGCCCTTAAGATGTTTATGTTCTAAGAGGAGGGATACAAATGCACACATACATGCAAATTCAGGGTAAAGTTCCCTTGATGCTTCATCTCTATCCCAGCACCTGTAACAACTCATGTCTAATTGACCTTACCTGCATTCCAGAATGCTATGCTTGCTGTCTTCTATGGTGTGGCTGCTATGTTTTTTAGTTTTGATTCTGTCTCTCCATCTGATGGTGAACTCTGTGTGTGATAATGCTCCTTCCTTCTCCCTCCCTTACCCCTTATATCTCACTGCTGCTCTTGTCTGCTGGGACTTAATCCATAACTGCAGAACTCCTCCTGGTGACCCTAACCCAGAGAAAATTCTAGGCCCAGCTATCTGTCCTTTGGCATTCTGGAGCTGCCTGTGAAAGTTACCCAGTCATTCTGGTAGTTGTTTTTGTTTTGTTTTGCTTTTCCTAGGGGCTCAGGGAGTAAAATTGACAGTCAATAAAAGTAGCTTTGCCACTATTCTTGGCGATCTAGATGTGGCTTTAGAAAGCAAGCCAGTCACTAAAATTTAGGATTCTTAAAATGTGGGTTTGTGACTATAAGTGGTTTGTACTGGAAACTCTTCCCGAGGGGAACATAAACCCCTAGCTTTGTATTCCATAATTTTAGGTCCTGATAAAATCACATAATCTCAGAATTTGGAGGAACCTTAGACCACACTCCTCCTGCAGAGATCCTCTCTACACCATTCCTGACAAGGTCACTCAGCCCCTGCTTGAACACAGCCCAGGGACAGGGCACACCTACAGATGCAGCCAAGTTTGTCAATGGACTGCTCTGAGTAATTAGGGAGTTTTTCTCTTTATTGAACCAAAGCCTGACACCCAGTTACTTAGTGCTCCCCACCCCCCACCAATTGGCCCTAGTCATGCCTCCTGGGGTCCAACAGAAAAAGGTTGTTTTACCTTTATCGAGGCATATTGGTCCTGTATAAAGATTGTTGCATATGAAGTTATAGGACCTTGATTTGATTCCTGGTTTAGTCACTTATTACCTACATGACCAAGGACAAGTCACTTAACATCTCTAGGCCTCAGACCCCCTGTATAGAAGGAGAGGATTGACTGAGATGACCTCTAAAGTTAATTCCAGCTCTCAATCTAGGATTCTGTGATTGGGCAGTGTCATGTACTGGGCAGAGAACTGGCCTGGGGGGCAAGAAGAGCTTAGGCTTGAATCCTGTGAATCTTCAGATTCACTAGCTTTTGATCCTGGGAAAAGGTATTCATTTTCTTCATCTGTAAAATGAGGTTGATGATAGTTACAGCACTCGCTTTACAAGATTTTTGAGGATTAAATGGGATTGTGTATGTGAAGCACATTGTAGACCCTCTTTCTTTTATCACCTTTGTGACCTTGGGTAAGTCATCTTCTAGGGTCATAGTTTCCCCATCTGTGAAATGGGTGTCCCAGTTTCCTTATCTGTAAATCTATGATCCTGTGGTCTTCCATGTGATTTGCCTTTTTATATATGAAGACAGTTTCATATTCCCCCATACATCTTTTCTCCCGGCTAAATATCCCTGGTTTCCTTCAATGTATTCCAGAATAGTGTCAGAAACAATTGCGAGTATGAATACATCTGGGCCACAGCAAAATAATTTAGTGGCAGGGACTGTCCTCATACCCAATTTACAGAAAAAGTAGGTATTTAAGGCAGTAACTTTGCCTTGTTCTTTGAATTGATGTTTCCTGGTCAGACCATAGTACTAAGGATGATAGTGTCATGTGAAGGAGAACACAGATGTGAATGGCCAGGGCCAAGATGCTGGCAGCAGCTTGGTTGTGCTGGTTGGTCCTGCTTTTTACATCCTTTCTCCTTAAGGGTTAGGCCTCCTTAGAAAACAGTCAAAAGCTTCAGTGGTACATATGTGTTTATCTTTGTAAAGCTTACCTTGCATCATCTATGAAGCTAGATAAAATATATCTGAAAAGGGTCAAGTGAAGATGTGTTTTGATGGTTTGGTCTGAAAGCTGTATTTCAGGCTTACTATCACTGAGCTCAACATCCTTCATTCCCTCTACTGGGAAAGACCATTCTGTGAAAAGCTTTTTTTGTGACATATGTCTTGATTTTGAATTCCCTCTCCCATCCTGATTGCACTTCTTTGGCCAATTTGTGAATGTCCTTCCTAGCCTTTAGTCCCTAAAACTGAACACCATATTCCATACAGGACCAGCCCAGAGGAGCAGCTCTTCCCTCCCTCTGGATGCTATACTTCTACCACTGCAGCCTAGTTTTACATTAGCCTTTTTGGATGCCTTACCACATTCCTGACTGACATCAAGTTATCAGTCAGCTAAAAATCTTCCTCATTTGACAGAAGCCTGAGATTCCTTACCTTGCAGCTAGGCCCAGGCACAAATTCATGTTGGCACTTAACACCTGGGGGATAGACTTGGAATAGTCTCTATCCTACTTTCTGCCACCCAAGTTTCTCTTTTTCAAATTCTGAAATGCCTACAAATTCTTTCCCTTGACACCTACCCTTTCCTTCCCTGCCTGCTTCTCTCCCTGCTCTACCCTATCCAAAGTATAGAGTCAGATCTGATTCCCTACTCCCCAATACATTTCATAACCTTGGTTCCTCATGTAGGTCTACTCTTGTACCTCTCTTTACCAAAAAAGCACTAATACTATAATGATTTCAAGAAATTTACCAAGGTGATGTTGATTCTTTTACTTGGTAATAGTTGAACAGGGAAGCAATGGGAAGACAACAAGAGATCATTCCATGGGAGATTTATTCAAGCAAAGAATCATCCTTGTATCTTAACCCCTGGAAGCAGCAGTCTGGCAGATTGCAGATATTGCATCCATTATGAAAGGATCTGCATCAAGAAAGGCATTGTTTATCCCCTGTCTGAAGTCCCCTAAATCAAAGATGAGTCATTCAGTCAAATAATCATTCAATAAGCATTTATTGAGTATATACTATTTGCAAAGTATACATAGCCATTGCCTATGCTTACAATCTATTTGGAGAAATAAGATATACACACAAAATAACACTAGTAGATAACATGATAGCATGATACACTAATACAGTAAAGTGCTAAATTATATGATAAAAGCAACTGGAAAAGAACAATGTAGTAACAATAATAGCACGCACACAGTGTTTTATAGTATGTGAGGCTCTTTGCTTTTCTCAAAATAATGCTACAAGATATTACAGAATAATATATAATAAGGTGCTAATCGTGCAGTACAGGCATCCTAACATGGTGTTAGGAAGCATTGACAAGGAAACAATTCTACTCAAATCAAAAATTAAACATTGATTAAGCCAATACAGTAGTATTTATGTAGCAGAGCAATTTGGTGGGTAGATACTAAGATAGATAGTTCTTGCCCTCAAGTTTACAATCTAATAAAAATATGATATATATGAGAATAACTATGATAAGAAAAAAGGGACAGCAAGAATTGTGAGAGAAGTGAAAACAAAGTGCGATGTGAGGTACTACGAGGGAAAGATCGATCATGGACGATGTTTTTCTCTCAATTTAACAAACACTGATTAAGCACCTACTCCGTGCAATTTATTAAATGCCTACTATGTGCAATATTTGAAAGCACCTACTCCGTGCAACATTTATTATTAAGTACCTACTATGTGCAAACCATTAAGCGCGTACTACATTGCCACATGCAAAAGCTAGAAAGGAAGGCTTTCTCAACTATATTCCATATTGATCAGGCCTTATTCAGAGATGAAAATTACTTTTTTTTTTGTGGGCCTTTACTCTAAATGAGTATGAGAACATGAGGAGAATAGCACCGGGTTGAAAAAAGGTGATGGGCCTTGCTTAATCTGGACAAGAAAATACTGGGGAATAATTTGCTAATAGAATTCAAGTCTAAGAAGATAAATTTCACAAATCTACATTTCCATTTTAGAGAACAATCTGAAGGGAAATGGTTTGAGGTTATTTGGAACAAAAGGTGAGGTTAGTAACAATTAAGGTTGTGAAACTTTGGGGGGAAAGGTTTTCTGAGAGATTGTAAAGCCTTATGCCCAATAAGATGACAGAAGACTGGCAGGGCTTAGATGCTCTCCTCTTCTGAGGTAGGGCTATATAACATAGCTGAGCTCATAGAACTTAGATCTCAGGAAACTTCAATTGTATGAAGACATACCAAAGTCTCCCAATTCCATTTTTCTAGGCTCCCAATGAAATGAACAACCCTAAAGCATTCCTTTATACCAATTCAACATAACTTTGGACCTCTCAAACCTTGAAATGTATCATCTAAAACAGGGGTATCCGAAATGGTTCCTGTTAAATTGAACTAGCTGAGGTAAATATACTTTGTAGCAAAGAAAAGGAAACAACCCAAGTGGCCTTTAGCTCAGATATGGCTAAACAAACCAGTGTCAATACTATGCTAATGAAATTGTTCTGAAATAAAGGATGCATTGATATGAAGGATGTATTATACTGAAATAAAGGATGAGTATGGAGAATTCTGAGCACCATGAAAAGATTTATATGAGATGATGCATGGTGAATTTAGTAGAAGTTAAAAAACAGGAAAAATGAAATGATTGGGGAGGAAAAAAAACAAAAGAGAGATCGAAATTAAGAGAACTGAAATGAACAAAAACATAGTTCCAAAGTTGGAAGAATGAAACATGTCAGCTACATTGTCCTGAGAAGAAGAACCTTTGAGTAAGGGGTGGAGGGGGCAGATACTGGAATCACTTTAACTTTGGGAGTGGATTGTAAGATTTCAACTGTGAGGATATGTGATTCAGAAATCAATAAAGTACAAATCAGATATTGTTTTTAATATTCTATTGAACAAAGAAAGTTATAAAGAAATGGGTAATGGAAAAGATAAACATTTGAAGTATACAATTTTCTTTTTTTCTTTTAATTTATTTTTGAAATGGTCATGGTTAAGTGACTTGCCCGGGGTCACAGAGCTAGTTAGTATCTAAGGCAGGATTTGAACACAGGTTCTCCTCACTCCTGGGGTTGGGCTCTAACCACAAAGTATACAATTTTAAAGAAACATTAAGAATTTAGAAGCAAACTCATAATTTGCCTCCAGTGTTGAACCACCAGTCAGATAGTGATATACAACTGGAAAACTAATACCTAATTCTATTTGTGTATGAAAAGGCATGGTTCAATGTAAGTGAAAAGAGCAAATTATAATACTGAGATAGTACCTAAATGATAAAAGTTGTAAAACTACTGAAAAGGATGTCTAAGAAAGAGTAAAGAAAGGCAGTGACATGTAATGAAGAGTACCATATTGAAGAATTCATTCAGATCCTAAAAAAATGACAACCACAAAACAATGTGCAAAATGGAAATTGCCCTGGTAAACAGGGGTACTTTTAAGCAGCTTGCTGTTGCAGTGAGTTTTCTTGCCTACTGTACATTGGATTGCAACCCAGTGCTCCTTCTCCCTTGCCCTGGGTGGAATGAATGCCGTGACTAGACAAGTAATGGAAAGAAAAAAGGAGATTGATGCTGGTAAATGGTTGAATAGTCAAGAGCCATGTACTACTAGTGATATACTACTGGCCACTAACCAGTGGAGATGATGGTGGAACAGAAGCCTCATGGAACAAAGAAGTGGAAAGAAACCAGCAACATGAAGATGGAAAATGCCTGAGAAATCTTTGGAAGG
The DNA here is from genome assembly GCA_011680675.1 of Gymnobelideus leadbeateri. Lineage (NCBI taxonomy): Eukaryota > Metazoa > Chordata > Mammalia > Diprotodontia > Petauridae > Gymnobelideus > Gymnobelideus leadbeateri. The sequence continues at coordinate 126,777 of WOXC01000457.1, read as the reverse complement.
AGGTTGAGGGTGGTGTTGGAGGCAAAAGAAGAGAGAAAGAAAACCTCCATAAGAATCACTGGAAGGAATCCTAAGGATATGAGAAAGGTGACTAGAAAGCATGCCCAAACTCCTGGGGTGAGAGGTGGGGAACTACAGGTGCATGATGGTTGAACTCTATTAGAGACGGTTTGCTTCTATTTAATTAATGGGAGAATGGATTTTCGTTCAAAAAACTGGCTCAAGGAGGATCAGACATGGTAGAATATGCCCACTTGATATTGGTAGAAAGAAAGTCCCGTGTAACAAAAAAGGGGTACAAATCAGTGGCCTTCCAGGAGAGGAATGGTTGAGAAAACTTTCTTTCCATGCTGGGAGTTGTCTGGTTAAGGGAAAAAAAAAGAGAAAGAAAATCTCTGTATGAATCAATACAGGGACAATTTAGGATGGTGGAAAGGTGATTAGAAAATACACATTGGAAAGGGGCTGCCAGGAGAGGGACTACAGATGTTTTATGTGGTTTACCACCATCAGAAAGTGTTCACTTTATGTGAATGTTTGGGTGAGAGAATTTAGTTTGCTACTGGGCTGGTCTGGGAAAGATCATATATGGTAGCAAACCTCCACAAGGATTCTGTCATGGTCCCAGTGGAATGAAAGGCCTGAAATGAAGTATTAGTTACAAAACATGGGCTCTCGAGGGAAGAATGACAAAGGAAATTTTAGAAGGGTACTGAGATTTGTGTGTTTAAAGTTAAAGAAGAAAAAAGGAAGGCTGCCCAGAAAGGTGATTAGAAAAAAAAAATGTCACCATCACAAGGCTGCAAAGTGCAGGAATATGGGTTCCTGATGGTGTTTACCCTGTAAGACAGGGTCCCCTTTTAGATAACTGCTAGGGCACTGAAGGTTCTTTGCTACAGAGGGGGCTAGGAAGGACACCATATGGGGCAGAGAGCCATGTGAACTCCCTATCTGTACAGAGGGAAGGGACCAGCCTTGTCATAAAGAAGTGGAAAAAAGCCAAGGAACCATCAGGTGGAGATTTTGTGAGAAACATTTCCAAGGGTGCTGAGGACTATACTTTGGAGGTCAAAGAATAGTAAAAGGAAGCCTGTATGTACATTAATAGTTGGAGTATTTAGAAGAGCTAGTAACTGGAAACAAATATTCCCACCATTACACTGCAAGGTAGGGGACTACAAAGGCTTGGTCATGTTTACTAGGTTACCAGGACACATAGGGTTCCCTGTTGGTTAACATGGGGAGAGAGATTTCTTTGCCACAGGGCAGGCTTACAAAGAATGGGAAACAGGGGAACTGCCTTGGAAACTCCCCCTCTATGCAAACGGAATGGACAGCCTTGTAACAAAGAAATACATAAAAACCTGGGGCCCAAGAGGTAAGGAATTGTGGAGACACCATTATTACAATACTGAGGGTAGAATTATTTGAAGACCCAATGTAAAGAAGGCAAGGCAGGGCCATGATAAATAGAATGAACATGAAAGTTAGCAGAAAGGTGAGAGGAAAAAACATAATTTGCCTTGGGCTGCAGGGTGGGGCACTACAGATGCTTTGGGTAATAACCCTGTGGACCAGGATGTCCTTTTACTTAAATGTTGGGAGAGTGAAATTTCTTTCTTACAAGGCTGCCATAAGAAGGATCGCACATGGGGCAGACAGCCATATGGGCTCCACCTCTATCCAGATGGAATGGACAGGGCTTGTCACAAAGAAGTGGGTAAAAACCGGGGCCCTACAGGTGAAGAATGGGTGAGCAACCTTTAGAAGGGGACTGAGGGTGGAATTGCTGGAAGACCCAATATACTGAAAGCAAGCCTGGGCACTAATGAGTAGAAGGACTATTTAGGAGAGAAGAAAGGTGACTGCAACAAAAATGCCCCTACCCCTGGGCTGCAGGGTGGGGGACTACAGATGCGTTTTGGTAATAACCTTGTAGACCAGGAGGTCCTTTTGCTTAACTGTTGGGACAGTGAAATTTCTTTCTTACATGGCTGCCATATGAAGGACATGGGGCAGACAGTCATGTGGCATCCCCTTTGGACTTGGTGTCATGGAAGGCCCTTGTAATAAAGAATTCGGTACAATCCAGGGCCCAGTGTGTGGAGAATGGTTGAGAAACCTTGCCTAGGGTGCTGAGGGCTATAGGGCAGAGGCCAAACAAGAGTAAAAGGCACCTTTTGGGTGTAGCAAGAGAATGTCTAACTAGTGCCACAGAAAAGAAATTGTAAAAAGTGCCCCGACCCTTGGGCTGCAGGGTGGGGGACTACAGATGCTTGATGGTGTTTAGCCTGTCTGACAGGGTTCCATTTTGAGTTAACTGTTGGGAGAGTGAGATTTCTTTGGGACAGGGCTGGCTTGGGAAGGATCCCACATGGGGCAGACAGCCATATGGACTCACCCCCTGTCCAGATGGAATGGACAGGTCTTGTCACAAAGAAGTGGGTACAAACCGGGGGCGCTACAGGTGAAGAATGGGTGAGTAATCATTATGAGGGGACTGAGGGTGGAATTATTGGAAGACCCAATATAACGAAAGTAACCCTCGGCACTAATGAATAGTATGACTATTCAGTTGAGAAGAAAGGTGATTGGAACAAAAATGCCCCTACCCCTGGGCTGCAGGGTGGGGGACTACAGATGCTTGATAGTGTTTACCCTGTCTGACAGGGTTCCATTTTTGCTTAACTGTAGGGAGAGTGAGATTTCTTTGGGACAGGGCGGGCTTGGGAAGGATCCCACATGGGGCAGACAGCCATATGGACTCCCCTTCTGTCCAGATGGAATAGACAGGCCTTGTTACAAAGAAGTGGGTACTAACCGGGGGCCCTACAGTTGAAGAATGGGTGAGCAACCTTTAGAAGGGGACTGAGGGTGGAATTGCTGGAAGACCAAATAAAATGAAAGCAAGCCTGGCCACTAATGAATACAATGACTATTTAGGTATAAAGAAAGGTGATTGGAACAAAAATGCCCCTACCCCTGGGCTGCAGGGTGGGGGACTACAGAGGCTTTATGGCGTTTACCCTTTCTGACAGGGTTCCATTTTTGCTTAACTGTAGGGAGAGTGAGATTTCTTTGGGACAGGACTGGCTTGGGAAGGATCCCACATGGGGCAGACAGCCATATGGACTCCCCCTCAGTCCAGATGGAATGGACAGGCCTTGTCACAAATAAGTGGGTACAAACCAGGGGCCCAGCGCATGAAGAATGGTTGAGAAAGCTTTGCTAGGGTGCTGAGGGCTTTAGGGCAGAGGCCAAACAACAGTAAAAGGTACCTTATAGGTGTAGCAAGAGAATGTCTAACTAGGGCAGCAGAAAAGGAATTGTAAAAAGTGCCCCTACCCTTGGGCTGCAGGGTGGGGGACTACAGATGCTAGATTGGGTTTACCCTGTCTGACAGGGTTCCATTTTGAGTTAACTGTTGGGAGAATGAGAATTCTCTGGGACAGGGCTGGCTTGGGAAGGATTCGACATGGGGCAGACAGCCATATGGACTCTCCCTCTGTCCAGACGGAATGGACAGGCCTTGTAACAAAGAAGTGGGTACAAACCAGGGGCCCTACAGGTGAAGAATGGGTGAGCAACCTTTAGAAGGGGACTGGGGGTGGAATTGCTGGAAGACCCAATATAGTGAAAGCAAGCCTGGGCACTAATGAATAGTATGACTATTTAGGTGAGAAGAAAGGTGATTGGAACAAAAATGCCCCTACCGCTGGGCTGCAGGGTGGGGGACTACAGATGCTTGATGGTGTTTACCCTGTCTGACAGGGTTCCATTTCTGCTTAACTGTAGGGAGAGTGAGATTTCTTTGGGACAGGGCTGGCTTGGGAAGGATCCCACATGGGGCAGACAGCCATATGGACTCCCCCTCAGTCCAGATGGAATGGACAGGCCGTGTCACAAAGAAGTGGGTACAAACCAGGGGCCCAGCGCATGGAGAATGGTTGAGAAACCTTTGCTAGGGTGCTGAGGGCTTTAGGGCAGAGGCCAAACAACAGTAAAAGCTACCTTATAGGTGTAGCAAGAGAATGTCTAACTAGAGCAGCAGAAAAGGAATTGTAAAAAGGGCCCCTACCCTTGGGCTGCAGGGTGGGCGACTACAGATGCTAGATGGGGTTTACCCTGTCTGACAGGGTTCCATTTTGGGTTAACTGTTGGGAGAATGAGAATTCTCTGGGACAGGTCTGTCTTGGGAAGGATCCCACATGGGGCAGACAGCCATATGGACTCTCCCTCTGTCCAGACGGAATGGACAGGCCTTGTAACAAAGAAGTGGGTACAAACCGGTGGCCCTACAGTTGAAGAATGGGTGAGCAACCTTTAGAAGGCGACTGAGGGTGGAACTGCTGGAAGACCCAATATACTGAAAGCAAGCCTGGGCACTAATGAATAGAAGGACTATTTAGGTGAGAAGAAAGGTGATTGCAACAAAAATGCCCCTACCCCTGGGCATCAGGGTGGGGGCTACAGATGCGTTTTGGTAATAACCTTGTAGACCAGGAGGTCCTTTTGCTTAACTGTTGGGACAGTGAAATTTCTTTCTTACATGGCTGCCATAGGAAGGACATGGGGCAGACAGTCATGTGGCATCCCCTTTGGACTTGGTGTCATGGAAGGCCCTTGTAATAAAGAATTCGGTACATTCCGGGGGCCCAGTGTGTGGAGAATGGTTGAGAAACCTTGCCTAGGGTGCTGAGGGCTATAGGGCAGAGGCCAAACAACAGTAAAAGGCACTTTATAGGTGTAGCAAGAGAATGTCTAACTAGTGCCACAGAAAAGGAATTGTAAAAACTGCCCCTACCCTTGGGCTGCAGGGTGGGGGACTACAGATGCTAGATGGGGTTTACCCTGTCTGACAGGGTTCCATTTTGAGTTAACTGTTGGGAGAATGAGAATTCTCTGGGACAGGGCTGGATTGGGAAGGATCCCACATGGGGCAGACAGCCATATGGACTCTCCCTCTGTCCAGATGGAATGGACAGGCCTTGTCACAAAGAAGTGGGTACAAACCGGGGGCCCTACAGGTGAAGAATGGGTGAGTAACCATTACAAGGGGATTGAGGGTGGAATTACTGGAAGACCTAATATAATGAAAGTAACCCTGGACACTAATGAATAGTATGACTATTCAGTTGAGAAGAAAGGTGATTGGAACAAAAATGCCCCTACCCCTAGGCTGCAGGGTGGGGGACTACTGATGCTTGATAGTGTTTACCCTGTCGGACAGGGTTCCATTTTTGCTTAACTGTAGAGAGAGTGAGATTTCTTTGGGCAGGGCTGGCTTGGGAAGGATCCCATATGGGGCAGACAGCCATATAGACTCCCCCTCAGTCCAGATGGAATGGACAGGCCCTGTCACAAAGAAGTGGGTACAAACCAGGGGCCCAGCACATGGAGAATGGTTGAGAAACCTTTGCTAGGGTGCTGAGGGCTTTAGGGCAGAGGCCAAACAACAGTAAAAGCTACCTTATAGGTGTAGCAAGAGAATGTCTAACTAGAGCAGCAGAAAAGGAATTGTAAAAAGGGCCCCTACCCTTGGGCTGCAGGGTGGGCGACTACAGATGCTAGATGGGGTTTACCCTGTCTGACAGGGTTCCATTTTGGGTTAACTGTTGGGAGAATGAGAATTCTCTGGGACAGGTCTGGCTTGGGAAGGATCCCACATGGGGCAGACAGCCATATGGACTCTCCCTCTGTCCAGACGGAATGGACAGGCCTAGTAACAAAGAAGTGGGTACAAACCGGTGGCCCTACAGTTGAAGAATGGGTGAGCAACCTTTAGAAGGCAACTGAGGGTGGAACTGCTGGAAGACCCAATATACTGAAAGCAAGCCTGGGCACTAATGAATAGAAGGACTATTTAGGTGAGAAGAAAGGTGATTGCAACAAAAATGCCCCTACCCCTGGGCATCAGGGTGGGGGCTACAGATGCGTTTTGGTAATAACCTTGTAGACCAGGAGGTCCTTTTGCTTAACTGTTGGGACAGTGAAATTTCTTTCTTACATGGCTGCCATAGGAAGGACATGGGGCAGACAGTCATGTGGCATCCCCTTTGGACTTGGTGTCATGGAAGGCCCTTGTAATAAAGAATTCGGTACATTCCGGGGGCCCAGTGTGTGGAGAATGGTTGAGAAACCTTGCCTAGGGTGCTGAGGGCTATAGGGCAGAGGCCAAACAACAGTAAAAGGCACTTTATAGGTGTAGCAAGAGAATGTCTAACTAGTGCCACAGAAAAGGAATTGTAAAAACTGCCCCTACCCTTGGGCTGCAGGGTGGGGGACTACAGATGCTAGATGGGGTTTACCCTGTCTGACAGGGTTCCATTTTGAGTTAACTGTTGGGAGAATGAGAATTCTCTGGGACAGGGCTGGCTTGGGAAGGATCCCACATGGGGCAGACAGCCATATGGACTCTCCCTCTGTCTAGATGGAATGGACAGGCCTTGTCACAAAGAAGTGGGTACAAACCAGGGGCCCTACAGGTGAAGAATGGGTGAGCAACCTTTAGAAGGGGACTAGGGGTGGAATTGCTGGAAGACCCAATATAGTGAAAGCAAGCCTGGGCACTAATGAATAGTATGACTATTTATGTGAGAAGAAAGGTGATTGGAACAAAAATGCCCCTACCCCTAGGCTGCAGGGTGGGGGACTACAGATGCTTGATGGTGTTTACCCTGTCTGACAGTGTTCCATTTTGGGTTAACTGTTGGGAGAGTGAAAATTCTCTGGGACAGGGCTGGCTTGAGAAGGATCCCACATGGGGCAGACAGCCATATGGACTCTCCCTCTGTCCAGATGGAATGGACAGGCCCTGTCACAAAGAAGTGGGTAACAAACCGGTGGCCCTACAGTTGAAGAATGGGTGACCAACTTTTAGAAGGGGACTGAGGGTGGAATTGCTGGAAGACCCAACATAGTGAAAGCAAGCCTGGGCACTAATGAATAGTATGACTATTTAGGTGAGAAGAAAGGTGATTGCAACAATAATGACCCTACCCCTGGGCAGCAGGGTGGGGGCTACAGATGCATTTTGGTAATAATGTTGTAGACCAGGAGGTCCTTTTGCTTAACTGTTGGGACAGTGAAATTTCTTTCTTACATGGCTGCCATAGGAAGGACATGGGGTAGACAGTCATGTGGCATCCCCTTTGGACTTGGTGTCATGGAAGGCCCTTGTAATAAAGAATTCCGTACAATCCGGGGGCCCAGTGTGTGGAGAATGGTTGAGAAACCTTGCCTAGGGTGCTGAGGGCTATAGGGTAGAGGCCAAACAAGAGTAAAAGGCACCCTTTGGGTGTAGCAAGAGAATGTCTAACTAGTGCAGCAGAAAAGGAATTGTAAAAACTGCCCCTACCCTTGGGCTGCAGGGTGGGGGACTACAGATGCTAGATGGGGTTTACCCTGTCTGACAGGGTTCCATTTTGAGTTAACTGTTGGGAGAGCGAGATTTCTATGGGACAGGGCTGGCTTAGGAAGGATAGCAAATGGGGCAGACAGCCATATGCTCTCCCCCTCTGTCCAGATGGAATGGACAGGCCTTGTCACAAAGAAGTGGGTACAAACCGGGGGCCCTACAGGTGAAGAATGGGTGAGTAACCATTATGAGGGGACTGAGGGTGGAATTACTGGAAGACCTAATATAATGAAAGTAACCCTGGACACTAATGAATAGTATGACTATTCAGTTGAGAAGAAAGATGATTGGAACAAAAATGCCCCTACCTCTGGGCTGCAGGGTGGGGGACTACAGATGCTTGATAGTGTTTACCCTGTCTGACAGGGTTCCATTTTTGCTGAACTGTAGGGAGCGTGAGATTTCTTTGGGACAGGGCTGGCTTGGGAAGGATCCCACATGGGGCAGACAGCCATATGGGCTCCCCTTCTGTCCAGATGGAATAGACGGGCCTTGTTACAAAGAAGTGGGTACAAACCGGGGGCCCTACAGGTGAAGAATGGGTGAGTAACCATTACAAGGGGACTGAGGGTGGAATTACCGGAAGACCTAATATAATGAAAGTAACTCTGGGCACTAATGAATAGTATGACTATTCAGTTGAGAAGAAAGGTGATTAGAACAAAAATGCCCCTACCCCTGGGCTGCAGTGTGGCGGACTACTGATGCTTGATGGTGTTTACCCTGTCTGACAGGGTTCCATTTTGGGTTAACTGTAGGGAGATTGAGATTTCTTTGGGATAGGGCTGGCTTGGGAAGGATCCCACATGGGGCAGACAGCCATATGGGCTGTTCCTCTGTCCCGATGGAATGGACAGGCCTTGTCACAAAGAAGTGGGTACAAACCGGGAGCCTGACAGGTGAAGAATGGATGGGCACCCTTACGAGGGGACTGAGAGAAGAATTCCGGGAAGACCCAATAAAATGAAAGCAAGCCTGGGCACTAATGAATACAATGGCTATTTAGGTATAAAGAAAGCTGATTGGGACAAAAATGCCCCTACCCCTGGGCTGCAGGGTGGGGGACTACAGATGCTTGATGGTGTTTACCCTGTCTGACAGGGTTCCATTTTTGCTTAACTGTAGGGAGAGTGAGATTTCTTTGGGAGAGGGCTGGCTTGGGAAGGATCCCACATGGGGCAGACAGCCATATGGACTCCCCCTCTGTCCAGATGGAATGGACAGGCCTTGTCACAAAGAAGTGGGTACAAACCAGGGGCCCAGTGCATGGAGAATGGTTGAGAAACCTTTGCTAGGGTGCAGAGGGCTTAAGGGCAGATGCCAAAGAACAGTAAAGGTACCTTATAGGTGTAGCAAGAGAATGTCTAACTAGGGCAGCAGAAAAGGAATTGTAAAAAGTGCCCGTGCCCTTGGGCTGCAGGGTGGGCGACTACAGATGCTAGATGGGGTTTCCCTTGTCTGACAGGGTTCCATTTTGAATTAACTGTTGGGAGAATGAGAATTCTCTGGGACAGGGCTGGCTTGGGAAGGATCCGACATGGGGCAGACAGCCATATGGACTCTCCCTCTGTCCAGACGGAATGGACAGGCCTTGTAACAAAGAAGTGGGTACAAACCAGGGGCCCTACAGGTGAAGAATGGGTGAGCAACCTTTAGAAGGGGACTGGGGGTGGAATTGCTGGAAGACCGAATATAGTCAAAGCAAGCCTGGGCACTAATGAATAGTATGACTATTTAGGTGAGAAGAAAGGTGATTGGAACAAAAATGCCCCTACCCCTGGGCTGCAGGGTGGGGGACTACAGATGCTTGATGGTGTTTACCCTTTCTGACAGGGTTCCATTTTGGGTTAACTGTAGGGAGAGCGAGATTTCTCTGGGACAGGCCTGGCTTAGGAAGGATTGCAAATGGGCAGACAGCCATATGCGCTCCCCCTCTGTCCAGATGGAATGGACAGGCCTTGTCACAAAGAAGTGGGTACAAACCGGGCGCCCTACAGGTGAAGAATGGGTGAGTAACCCTTATGAGGGGACTGAGGGTGGAATTACTGGAAGACCTAATATAATGAAAGTAACCCTGGGGACTAATGAATAGTATGACTATTCAGTTGAGAAGAAAGGTGATTGGAACAAAAATGCCCCTATCCCTGGGCTGCAGGGTGGGGGACTACAGATGCTTGATAGTGTTTACCCTGTCTGACAGGGTTCCATTTTTGCTTAACTGTAGGGAGCGTGAGATTTCTTTGGGACAGGACTGGCTTGGGAAAGATCCCACATGGGGCAGACAGCCATATGGGCTCCCCTTCTGTCCAGATGGAATAGACAGGCCTTGTTACAAAGAAGTGGGTACAAACAGGGGGCCCTACAGGTGAAGAATGGGTGAGTAACCATTACAAGGGGACTGAGGGTGGAATTACTGGAAGACCTAATATAATGAAAGTAACTCTGGGCACTAATGAATAGTATGACTATTCAGTTGTGAAGAAAGCTGATTAGAACAAAAATGCCCCTACCCCTGGGCTGCAGTGTGGCGGACTACTGATGCTTGATGGTGTTTACCCTGTCTGACAGGGTTGTATTTTGGGTTAACTATTGGGAGCGTGAAATTTCTTTGGGATAGGGCTGGCTTGCGAAGGATCCCACATGGGGCAGACAGGCATATGGGCTGTTCCTCTGTCCCGATGGAATGGACAGGCCTTGTCACAAAGAAGTGGGTAGAAACCGGGAGCCTGACAGGTGAAAAATGGATGGGCTCTCTTACGAGGGGACTGAGAGAAGAATTCCGGGAAGACCCAATAAAATGAAAGCAAGCCTGGGCACTAATGAATACAATGGCTATTTAGGTATAAAGAAAGCTGATTGGGACAAAAATGCCCCTACCCCTGGGCTGCAGAGTGGGGGACTACAGATGCTTGATGGTGTTTACCCTGTCTGACAGGGTTCCATTTTTGCTTAACTGTAGGGAGAGTGAGATTTCTTTGGGAGAGGGCTGGCTTGGGCAGGATCCCACATGGAGCAGCCAGCCATATGGACTCCCCCTCTGTCCACATGGAATGGACAGGCCTTGTCACAAAGAAGTCGGTACAAACCAGGGGCCCAGCGCATGGAGGATGGTTGAGAAACCTTTGCTAGGGTGCAGAGGGCTTTAGGGCAGATGCCAAACAACAGTAAAAGGTACCTTATAGGTGTAGCAAGAGAATGTCTAACTAGGGCAGCAGAAAAGGAATTGTAAAAAGTGCCCGTGCCCTTGGGCTGCAGGGTGGGCGACTACAGATGCTAGATGGGGTTTCCCTTGTCTGACAGGGTTCCATTTTGAATTAACTGTTGGGAGAATGAGAATTCTCTGGGACAGGGCTGGCTTGGGAAGGATCTGACATGGGGCAGACAGCCATATGGACTCTCCCTCTGTCCAGACGGAATGGACAGGCCTTGTAACAAAGAAGTGGGTACAAAACGGGGGCCCTACAGGTGAAGAATGGGTGAGCAACCTTTAGAAGGGGACTGGGGGTGGAATCGCTGGAAGACCCAATATAGTGAAAGCAAGCCTGGGCACTAATGAATAGTATGACTATTTAGGTGAGAAGAAAGGTGATTGGAACAAAAATGCCCCTACCCCTGGGCTGCAGGGTGGGGGACTACAGATGCTTGATGGTGTTTACCCTGTCTGACAGGGTTCCATTTTGGGTTAACTGTAGGGAGAGCGAGATTTCTCTGGGACAGGGCTGGCTTAGGAAGGATTGCAAATGGGCAGACAGCCATATGCGCTCCCCCTCTGTCCAGATGGAATGGACAGGCCTTGTCACAAAGAAGTGGGTACAAACCGGGCGCCCTACAGGTAAAGAATGGGTGAGTAACCGTTATGAGGGGACTGAGGGTGGAATTACTGGAAGACCTAATATAATGAAAGTAACCATGGGGACTAATGAATAGTATGACTATTCAGTTGAGAAGAAAGGTGATTGGAACAAAAATGCCCCTACCCCTGGGCTGCAGGGTGGGGGACTACAGATGCTTGATAGTGTTTACCCTGTCTGACAGGGTTCCATTTTTGCTTAACTGTAGGGAGCGTGAGATTTCTTTGGGACAGGACTGGCTTGGGAAGGATCCCACATGGGGCAGACAGCCATATGGGCTCCCCTTCTGTCCAGATGGAATAGACAGGCCTTGTTACAAAGAAGTGGGTACAAACAGGGGGCCCTACAGGTGAAGAATGGGTGAGTAACCATTACAAGGGGACTGAGGGTGGAATTACTGGAAGACCTAATATAATGAAAGTAACTCTGGGCACTAATGAATAGTATGACTATTCAGTTGTGAAGAAAGCTGATTAGAACAAAAATGCCCCTACCCCTGGGCTGCAGTGTGGCGGACTACTGATGCTTGATGGTGTTTACCCTGTCTGACAGGGTTGTATTTTGGGTTAACTATTGGGAGCGTGAAATTTCTTTGGGATAGGGCTGGCTTGCGAAGGATCCCACATGGGGCAGACAGCCATATGGGCTCTTCCTCTGTCCCGATGGAATGGACAGGCCTTGTCACAAAGAAGTGGGTAGAAACCGGGAGCCTGACAGGTGAAAAATGGATGGGCTCTCTTACGAGGGGACTGAGAGAAGAATTCCGGGAAGACCCAATAAAATGAAAGCAAGCCTGGGCACTAATGAATACAATGACTATTTAGGTATAAAGAAAGCTGATTGGGACAAAAATGCCCCTACCCCTGGGCTGCAGGGTGGGGGACTACAGATGCTTGATGGTGTTTACCCTGTCTGACAGGGTTCCATTTTTGCTTAACTGTAGGGAGAGTGAGATTTCTTTGGGAGAGGGCTGGCTTGGGCAGGATCCCACATGGAGCAGACAGCCATATGGACTCCCCCTCTGTCCAGATGGAATGGACAGGCCTTGTCACAAAGAAGTCGGTACAAACCAGGGGCCCAGCGCATGGAGAATGGTTGAGAAACCTTTGCTAGGGTGCAGAGGGCTTTAGGGCAGATGCCAAACAACAGTAAAAGGTACCTTATAGGTGTAGCAAGAGAATGTCTAACTAGGGCAGCAGAAAAGGAATTGTAAAAAGTGCCCATGCCCTTGGGCTGCAGGGTGGGCTACTACAGATGCTAGATGGGGTTTCCCTTGTCTGACAGGGTTCCATTTTGGGTTAACTGTTGGGAGAGTGAGAATTCTCTCGGACAGGGCTGGCTTGAGAAGGATCCCACATTGGGCAGACAGCCATATGGGGTCCAACTCTGTCCAGATGGAATGGACAGGCCCTGTCACAAAGAAGTGGGTAAGAAACCGGTGGCCCTACAGTTGAAGAATGGGTGATCAACCTTTAGAAGGGGACTGAGGGTGGAATTGCTGGAAGACCCAACATAGTGAAAGCAAGCCTGGGCACTAATGAATAGTATGACTATTTAGGTGAGAAGAAAGGTGATTGCAACAATAATGACCCTACCCCTGGGCAGCAGGGTGGGGGCTACAGATGCATTTTGGTAATAACGTTGTAGACCAGGAGGTCCTTTTGCTTAACTGTTGGGACAGTGAAATTTCTTTCTTACATGGCTGCCATAGGAAGGACATGGGGCAGACAGTCATGTGGCATCCCCTTTGGACTTGGTGTCATGGAAGGCCCTTGTAATAAAGAATTCGATACATTCCGGGGGCCCAGTGTGTGGAGAATGGTTGAGAAACCTTGCCTAGGGTGCTGAAGGCTATAGGGCAGAGGCCAAACAACAGTAAAATGCACCTTATAGGTGTAGCAAGAGAATGTCTAACTAGTGCCACAGAAAAGGAATTGTAAAAAGTGCCCCTACCCTTGGGTTGTAGGGTGGGGGACTACAGATGCTTGATGGTGTTTACCATGTCTGACACGGTTACATTTTGGGTTAACTATTGGGAGAATGAGATTTCTTTGGGACAGGGCTGGGTTGAGAAGTGTCCCACATGGGGCAGACAGCCATATGGATTCTCCCTCAGTCCAGATGGAATGGACAGGCCTTGTCACAAAGAAGTGGGTACAAACCGGGGGCCCTACAGGTGAAGAATGGGTGAGCAACCTTTAGAAGGAGACTGAGGGTGGAATTGCGGGAAGACCCAATATAGTGAAAGCAAGCCTGGGCACTAATGAATAGTATGACTATTTAGATGAGAAGAAACGTGATTGGAACAAAAATGCCCCTACCCCTGCGCTGCAGGTGGGGGACTACAGATGCTTGATGGTGTTTACCCTGTCTGACAGGGTTCCATTTTGGGTTAACTGTTGGGGGAATGAGAATTCTCTGGGACAGGGCTGGCTTGAGACGGATCCCACATGGGGCAGACAGCCATATGGGCTCTTCCTCTGTCCAGATGGAATGGACAGGCCTTGTCACAAAGAAGTGGGTACAAACCGGGAGCCTAACAGGTGAAGAATGGATGGGTATCCTTACCAGGGGACTGAGGGAAGAATTCCGGGAAGACCCAATAAAATGAAAGCAAGCCTGGGCACTAATGAATACAATGGCTATTGAGGTATAAGGAAAGCTGGTTGGGACAAAAATGCCCCTACCCCGGGGATGCAGGGTGGGGGACTACAGATGCTTGATGGTGTTTACCCTGTCTGACAGGGTTCCACTTTTGTAGGGAGAGTGAGATTTCTTTCTTACAGGGCTGCCATAAGAAGGATCCCACTTGGGGCAGAGAGGCATGTGGCATCCCCTTTGGACTCCGTCTCATGGACGGCCCTTGTAATAAAGAAGTGGGTACAACAATCAGGGGGCCCAGCCTGTGGAGAATGGTTGAGAAACCTTTCCTAGTGTGCTGAGGGCTATAGGGCAGAGGCCAAACAACAGTAAAAGGCACCTTATAGGTGCAGCAAGAGAATGTCTAACTAGTGCAGCAGAAAAGGAATTGTAAAAAGTGCCCCTACCCTTGGGCTGCAGGGTGGGGGACTACAGATGCTTGCTGGTGTTTACCCTGTCAGACAGGGTTCCATTTTGGGTTAACTATTGGGAGAGTGAGATTTCTTTGGGACAGGGCTGGCTTGGGAAGGATCCCACATGGGGCAGACAGCCATATGGGCTCTTCCTCTGTCCCGATGGAATGGACAGGCCTTGTCACAAAGAAGTGGGTAGAAACCGGGAGCCTGACAGGTGAAAAATGGATGGGCTCTCTTACGAGGGGACTGAGAGAAGAATTCCGGGAAGACCCAATAAAATGAAAGCAAGCCTGGGCACTAATGAATACAATGACTATTTAGGTATAAAGAAAGCTGATTGGGACAAAAATGCCCCTACCCCTGGGCTGCAGGGTGGGGGACTACAGATGCTTGATGGTGTTTACCCTGTCTGACAGGGTTCCATTTTTGCTTAACTGTAGGGAGAGTGAGATTTCTTTGGGAGAGGGCTGGCTTGGGCAGGATCCCACATGGAGCAGACAGCCATATGGACTCCCCCTCTGTCCAGATGGAATGGACAGGCCTTGTCACAAAGAAGTCGGTACAAACCAGGGGCCCAGCGCATGGAGAATGGTTGAGAAACCTTTGCTAGGGTGCAGAGGGCTTTAGGGCAGATGCCAAACAACAGTAAAAGGTACCTTATAGGTGTAGCAAGAGAATGTCTAACTAGGGCAGCAGAAAAGGAATTGTAAAAAGTGCCCATGCCCTTGGGCTGCAGGGTGGGCTACTACAGATGCTAGATGGGGTTTCCCTTGTCTGACAGGGTTCCATTTTGGGTTAACTGTTGGGAGAGTGAGAATTCTCTCGGACAGGGCTGGCTTGAGAAGGATCCCACATTGGGCAGACAGCCATATGGGGTCCAACTCTGTCCAGATGGAATGGACAGGCCCTGTCACAAAGAAGTGGGTAAGAAACCGGTGGCCCTACAGTTGAAGAATGGGTGATCAACCTTTAGAAGGGGACTGAGGGTGGAATTGCTGGAAGACCCAACATAGTGAAAGCAAGCCTGGGCACTAATGAATAGTATGACTATTTAGGTGAGAAGAAAGGTGATTGCAACAATAATGACCCTACCCCTGGGCAGCAGGGTGGGGGCTACAGATGCATTTTGGTAATAACGTTGTAGACCAGGAGGTCCTTTTGCTTAACTGTTGGGACAGTGAAATTTCTTTCTTACATGGCTGCCATAGGAAGGACATGGGGCAGACAGTCATGTGGCATCCCCTTTGGACTTGGTGTCATGGAAGGCCCTTGTAATAAAGAATTCGATACATTCCGGGGGCCCAGTGTGTGGAGAATGGTTGAGAAACCTTGCCTAGGGTGCTGAAGGCTATAGGGCAGAGGCCAAACAACAGTAAAATGCACCTTATAGGTGTAGCAAGAGAATGTCTAACTAGTGCCACAGAAAAGGAATTGTAAAAAGTGCCCCTACCCTTGGGTTGTAGGGTGGGGGACTACAGATGCTTGATGGTGTTTACCATGTCTGACACGGTTACATTTTGGGTTAACTATTGGGAGAATGAGATTTCTTTGGGACAGGGCTGGGTTGAGAAGTGTCCCACATGGGGCAGACAGCCATATGGATTCTCCCTCAGTCCAGATGGAATGGACAGGCCTTGTCACAAAGAAGTGGGTACAAACCGGGGGCCCTACAGGTGAAGAATGGGTGAGCAACCTTTAGAAGGAGACTGAGGGTGGAATTGCGGGAAGACCCAATATAGTGAAAGCAAGCCTGGGCACTAATGAATAGTATGACTATTTAGATGAGAAGAAACGTGATTGGAACAAAAATGCCCCTACCCCTGCGCTGCAGGTGGGGGACTACAGATGCTTGATGGTGTTTACCCTGTCTGACAGGGTTCCATTTTGGGTTAACTGTTGGGGGAATGAGAATTCTCTGGGACAGGGCTGGCTTGAGACGGATCCCACATGGGGCAGACAGCCATATGGGCTCTTCCTCTGTCCAGATGGAATGGACAGGCCTTGTCACAAAGAAGTGGGTACAAACCGGGAGCCTAACAGGTGAAGAATGGATGGGTATCCTTACCAGGGGACTGAGGGAAGAATTCCGGGAAGACCCAATAAAATGAAAGCAAGCCTGGGCACTAATGAATACAATGGCTATTGAGGTATAAGGAAAGCTGGTTGGGACAAAAATGCCCCTACCCCGGGGATGCAGGGTGGGGGACTACAGATGCTTGATGGTGTTTACCCTGTCTGACAGGGTTCCACTTTTGTAGGGAGAGTGAGATTTCTTTCTTACAGGGCTGCCATAAGAAGGATCCCACTTGGGGCAGAGAGGCATGTGGCATCCCCTTTGGACTCCGTCTCATGGACGGCCCTTGTAATAAAGAAGTGGGTACAACAATCAGGGGGCCCAGCCTGTGGAGAATGGTTGAGAAACCTTTCCTAGTGTGCTGAGGGCTATAGGGCAGAGGCCAAACAACAGTAAAAGGCACCTTATAGGTGCAGCAAGAGAATGTCTAACTAGTGCAGCAGAAAAGGAATTGTAAAAAGTGCCCCTACCCTTGGGCTGCAGGGTGGGGGACTACAGATGCTTGCTGGTGTTTACCCTGTCAGACAGGGTTCCATTTTGGGTTAACTATTGGGAGAGTGAGATTTCTTTGGGACAGGGCTGGCTTGGGAAGGATCCCACATGGGGCAGACAGCCATATGGGCTCTTCCTCTGTCCAGATGGAATGGACAGGCGTTGTCACAAAGAAGTGGGTACAAACCAGGGGCCTGACAGGTGAAGAATGAATGGGTATCCTTACCACGGGACTGAGAAAAGAATTACTGGAAGACCCTATAAAATGAAAGCAAGCCTGGGCACTAATGAATACAATGGCTATTTAGCTATAAAGAAAGATCATTGGAACAAAAATGCCCCTACTCCCGGGCTGCAGGGTGGAGCATGACAGATGCTTGATGGTGTTTACCCTGTCTGACAGGGTTCCATTTGTGGTTAACTGCAGGGAGAGTGACATTTCTTTCTTACAGGGCTGGCTTGGGAAGGATCCCATATGGAGCAGACAGCCATAGGGACTCCCCCTCAGTCCAGATGGAATGGACAGGCCTTGTCACAAAGAAATGGGTACAAACCGGGGGCCCAGCTCATGGAAAATGGTTGAGAAACCTTTCCTAGGGTGCTAAGGGCTTTAGGGCTGAGGCCAAACAACAGTAAAAGGTACCTTATAGGTGTAGGAAGAGCATGTCTAACTAGGGCAGCTGAAAAGGAATCGTAAAAAGTGCCCCTACCCTTGCTCTGCAGGGTGGGGGACTACAGATGCTGATGGTGTTTACCCTGTCTGACAGGGTTCCATTTTGAGTTAACTGTTGGGAGAGCGAGATTTCTATGGGACAGGGCTGGCTAAGGAAGGATCCCAAATGGGGCAGACAGCCATATGCACTCCCCCTCTGTCCAGATGGAATGGACAGGCCTTGTCACAAAGAAGTGGGTACAAACCGGGGGCCCTACAGGTGAAGAATGGGTGAGCAAAATTTACTAGGGGACTGAGGGTAGTATTACTGGAAGCCCCAATATAGTGATAGCAAGCCTGTGCACTAATGAATACAAGGACTATTTAGGTGAGAAGAAAGGAGTTTGGAACAAAAATGTCCCTATCCCTCGGCTGCAGGGTGGGGCACTACAGATGCTTTGGGTAATAACCCTGTGGACCAGAATGTCCTTTTACTTAACTGTTGGGAGAGTGAAATTTCTTTCTTATAGGGCTGCCATAAGACGGATCCCACATGGGGCAGACAGCCATATGAGCTCCACCTCTGTACAGACGGAATAGACAGGCCTTATCACAAAGAAGTGGGTGCAAACCGGGGGCCTTACATGTGAAGAATGAGTGAGCAAACTTTAGAAGGCTACTGAGGGTGTAATTGCTGGAAGACCCAATATAATGAAAGCAAGCCTGGGCACTAATGAATAGTATGAGTATTTAGGTGAGAAGAAAGGTGATTGGAACAAAAATGCCCCTACCCCTGGTCTGTAGGGCGGTGGACTACAGATGCTTGATGGTGTTTACCCTGTCTGACAGGGTTCCATTTTGGGTTAACTGTTGGGAGAGTGAGAATTCTCTGGGACAGGGCTGGCTTGGGAAGGATCCCACATGGGGCAGATGGCCATATGGGCTCCACCTCTGTCCAGATGGAATGGACAGGCCTTGTCTCAAAGAGGTGGGTAACAAACTGGTGGCCCTACAGGTGAAGAATGGATGAGCAACCTTTATGAGGAGAATGAGGGTGGAATTACTGGAATACCCAATATACTGAAAGCAAGCCTGAGCACTAATGAATAGTATGACTATTTAGGTGAGAAGAAAGGTGATTGGAACAAAAATGCCCCTACCCCTGGGCTGCAGGGTGGGGGACTACAGATGCTTGATGGTGTTTACCCTGTCTGACAGGGTTCCATTTTGGGTTAACTGTAGGGAGAGTGAGATTTCTTTGGGACAGGGCTGGCTTGGGAAGCATCCCACATGGGGCAGACAGCCATATGGACTCCCTCTCTGTCCAGATGGAATGGACAGGCCTTGTCACAAAGAAGTGGGTACAAACCGGTGGCCCTACAGTTGAAGAATGGGTGAGCAACCTTTAGAAGGAGACTGAGGGTGGAATTGGTGGAAGATCCAATATAATGAAAGCAAGCCTGGGCACTAATGAATAGAAGGACTATCCAGGTGAGAAGAAAGGTGATTGCAACAAAAATGCCCCTACCCCTGGGCTGTAGGGTGGAGGACTACAGATGCTGGATGGTGTTTACCCTGTCTGACAGGGTTCCATTTTTGGTTAACTATAAGGAGAGTGAGATTTCTTTCTTACAGGGCTGCCATAAGAAGGATCCCACATGGGGCAGACAGGCATGTGGCATCCCCTTTGGACTTGGTCTCATGGAAGGCCCTTGTAATAAAGAATTGGGTACAATCCGGGGGCCCAGCGGCTCGAGAATAGTTGAGAATCCTTTCTGAGGGTGCTGAGGGCTTTTGGGCAGAGACCAAACAGCAGTAAAAGGCACTTCAGAGGTATAGGAAGAGAATGTGTAAGGAGGGCAGCAGAAAAGGGAATTTAAAAAGGGCCCCTACCCTTGGGCTCCAGGGTGGGGGACTACAGATGCTTGATGGTGTTTACCCTGTCTGACAGGGTTCCAGTTTTGTTTAACTGTTGGTAGAGTGAGATTTCTTTGGGACAGGGCTGGCTTGGAAGGATCCCACATGGGACCGACAGCCATATGGACTCCCCCTCTTTCCAGATGGAATGTACATCCCTTGTCACAAAGAAGTGCATACAAACCGGGTGCCCTACAGGTGAAGAATTGGTGAGCAACCATTGTTGAGTAACCATCAAAGTGAGGGCTTTATGGTGGATGCCCTGGGTTAGTTAAAGGATGTCTGTGCTTTCATTAAGAGACCAAGTATTTAAGGTATGAGAAGGTCATTTGAAAATATCCCCCTACCCTTCAGCTATAAGGTAGGGGTGTACAGATGCTTGATTGTGTTTACCCTGTCAAACATGGTTTCTTCTAGTGTCTTTATTTTGATTGTGAATTTTCTTATGTTCTTGGATGACTTAAGTGTGATTATCCACCTTGGCAGCCAACCAAGTCTACTCCCTCTTGGTCCATGTGCTAGTGAAGCCCTGTGTAATATAATAGTGGATTCAATAGAGCAGTTTTATGAGTTAGTAATGGCTTAGAGGCCTCTGAGTTTACCCTGTATATTATGTTATCGAGCAAAACAGCTTCTCTAGCAAGTCCTTTCTGGAGTTTTCACAGTGAGCATTAGGAAAAAGGGTTAGCTGATTATGATACCTACTGTCACTGTTTGGCAGAGAAGTGGAGTGAAGACTCCAGATGCAGTATTCCCTAGTAAGCGGAGTTAATCTTAGGTAGCCTGTGGTTGCTGTGAGGCTTTTTGGGTACAGGGTCCTGGCAAAGAGTGAGTTACACTGGTTTGCAGCCCAGTACTCCTTTACCCTTGCCCCGTGCGGAATGGGATGAACTAACTAGCCACCTATTGAATAGAAATCTCGGGTATTGCTGCTGGTCAGTTCTTGAACCACCAATAACCATCACTGCTCAGACCTGGCCACTGACCAATGGAGAGAGAAACCCTGTTCTCTGGCTAGATATCACAGCCCTCCAGAGAACAGGTTAGCAAGTTGGTGTCTAGACATCTGTGCTTCACTTTGAACGACTATGAGTGAAATGGGGTGCCTGCCCAAGTAGATAGGCTCACCTTTGTGCTGGCTCTGGATTAAGTGGGTTTTCTGGACCAGAAGTCCTAGGCAAGGAGCAAAAGAGTTGCTGGTGATATCCCATGCCCTTTCTACCTGCATGACAGCAGAATGGAAGCTGTCCCTGGTAAAGGGGCCTGTTCTGGGACTGGAATGTCTAAGAAACCAGGGTCTGTACAGCAGACTTTTTTTCTGTGTCACTGTTCTTTTTTTTCCTGATTCTTTCTGGGTGTTTCTGTTTGTGCATTTTAATGTGTGTCTGTTAGTATTTCATATAGAGAAATAAAATCAGAAAGATAAAATTGATGTTTTGCCCCGGGATTGTTTGAGCATAAGAAAATGGTGTGAAGGAGATAAAACCCCATCCTGGACTGTGAGGTGGGGAACTAGGATGCAGGGTGGTTCCTGCTCTGACAGAGAGGGGTCCCTTTGTCTAGCTGTTGGGAACATGAGCTTTCTTTGGTACAAGGCTGGGTGAATAGCACCATCCATGAGTGCAGACACTCATGTGAATTCCCCCTGATCCAGATGGAGCAGTAGCCCTGTGTAACAAAGAAATAGAAAGAAACCTGGGGCCACACTGATGAATAATGGCTGAGAAAACTTTGTAAGGATGCTTAGAATTTTGTGTTGGAGGCCAAAGAAGAGAGAAAGGAAGCCTCTGCATGAGTCACTGGAAGGACTTGGAGGGATATGAGAAAGGTGATTAGAAAGTATTCACCCATTGCTATACTGCAAGGTAGGCGATTACAGGTGCATGATGGTGTTTACCCTATCAGACAGGGTTCCTTTTTGGCTGGCTGTTGGGCAAGTGAATTTTCTTTGCTAAAGGGCTAGCTCAAGGTGCATCACACATGGTGGCCATGTGGACTTGCCCTCAATCCCCAACACCACGTGTAACAGAGAAGTGGATACAAATCAATGGCCCTATGGGTGTGGAGAAACCTTTTTCTCTACACTGAGGATTATGTGATGCTAGCAAAGGAGCATAAGGAAGAAGGCTCTACTTCAGTCTTTGGAATGAGCATCAGGGCAAAGAGCTAACTGGTTAGGATATCTGCTGCCCCTGCTTTGTAGGGATTGGGGCGTGGGGGGCACTCCAGGTGTAATGTGGCTCCTCGCCCTTTTTTTCCCCCTTTTATCCCTATGGAAGGACAGCACTTATCATGAAGAAACGGAAACAAATTGGATGTTCTGAGGTAGAATGACCGAGGAACCTTCATCTCTACACTGACAACTGTGATAGAGGTAGGAGAGTTTTAAGAGATGCCTTTAAATGATATATTAGAGTTAGAAATGTGGCAGTGAGGAAAGGATTTAGAATATTTGCTGCCTAGTTCTTGCTTGATTTATGGGGAACTTAAGTTCAATAACGTTTACCCTGTAAGACAGGGTTACTTTTTCTCTTATTATTTTTGAAATGAATTTTCTTTGCTAGAGAACTAATTCAAGGAATCCTGTATAAGAGTTCAGACCTCTTTTTTCCTTTTCCCTTGAGCTAGACTTAATAGAATGCCCTCAGTATCAAGGAGACAACTTCTATCTAGCGACTTTCTATATTTATTTTTGTTTGATAAATAAGATCAGATAGTTGCTGGATTTCATTATTTATTGTTACCAACATGGTTGCATGCGAGTAAATTAGGATTCATTTTTCCTTCTATGTCTAGAGAGCTAAGGCAATAATATGAATCCAAATAATGCCTTCTCTTTCACACATGGTCACTTTTTGCTGAGTTATTGATGATTTTCCCCCTTTTTTCTATTCATGTTCAAGGTGTCACTTATGTAAGTGTAAACCACCATGCTCATTTAACTTCTTTATGTCAGAATTGACATAATATCTAGCTACAATGTGGAATAGAACTGAAGGCCCTACCACTGCACAATTTAGGACAGCCCAATTTTGTTGTCTCTACAGTGGATTCTGTAAACCCGCTTCGTCAAGGAAAAAGCAAACTGCTATCCAAGTAATTATAATGACCTTTAGTTACCAATATAGTGACCAGTTCATATGTGATAGAACAGATAAAAGGAAACCAGGATCCCTTTTATGAAATGAAAACTGGGGTTTTAGCATTTTAAATTTGGCACCTTTTTAACCACATGGATTCCATTTAGCTGGGATCCTTTCTCACATTTTCTACTTGTTTTGTTAAAGGGCAAGTTCACGGTGGTACTCACATGGGAGTGGCCAACTATGCTCCTCCTGCCTGAGGTTTTGTTAATGTATGCTCAATCACAGAAGTGGAAACAAACCAGTAGGACTTTCAGATGAGACAGGAGTGATAGATTTCTGATGATATACTGATTACAGTCTTGAAAAGAAAGAGAATGAAGAAGAATTCCTTGTCCGTGTATTTACAAAGAACAAATAAGAAAACATGACACCTTTCTCCCTATGTGTTGAGATGCAGGTGGATTTTTGTTCACTTTTTTCCTAAAACTATTGTCAGTTCAGTGAATACAGTAAGTATGTAAAGGAAGAGAACATTTCTGAGGAAGCCTTTCTTTATGATTATAACTCGATACTGTTTTATAAGAAGAATATGTAAAGGTCAGGAATTTTGAGAATCCCTGGAAGATTTTTAATAAATTTATATAAAGAAAATTTGTCTAAAATAAAAATATATTCACCATTTACAGTAATATGTAAGTAAAAAGAAACTCAACTCTGAATAATTTTCAAGACCATTTTTTTCCCCAGCAGTAGATACTGAACCATGCCTTTCTCTTTTGGTCTTAGAGTTTGGGCTCTACAATTTCACTCTTTTTACATTCGTTGCCTGACAGGGTCACCCTTTGGGTTGTTGTTGCTTCAGTTTTTCTTTGCTACAAGGCATGTTCAAGGTGGATTTCCAGTGGGGACGACCATACCTGCTCTTTCTATCTTTTTATAGGTGCTGTCAATATACTTTGTAGTAAAGAATTGGAAACAACCCGGGTGCCTTCCCCTAGAGGAATGGGTGAGTAAATCATGTCCTCACGTACGAACGTAACATATTATTGTACAGGAATAAAGGAGTAATATTAGGAAATCAAGAAACATTTAAAGACTTCTTTGATCTTATGAGTAAAGTAAAGCTCAGTCAGGAGCAGAATATATATACAATGACTACAATAATCTAAATGGAAAAACAAACACACAGTAAAAAAAAAAAAAAGGCTAACCTCTGGTAAATTGTAATGACCTGTCTTGATTGTAGAAAGCAGATAATGCATTATACTTCCCCTCCTTGGGATGAGGGATTTGGGTCTGTGGCTATACACTGCTGCCTACACTGTCAGCCAAGGTGACCTTGAGGTTGCTAATGCCAAACTGTTTTCCCCTACTACAAGGCAGATTTAATGTGGAATGGCAATGGTTTTGATCACACCTGTTTCACCTAAACTTGATATAGGCACTATGTATGTATGTGTGTGTGTGTGTGTGTGTGTGTGTGTGTGTGTGTGTGTGTGTTGTGTACTTTAGCAAAGAATGAAAAATAAACCAGGTGCCCTTCATTTGGGGAATGAATGAATAAACTGTTTTACAGTACCCGTGTAACGTAGTATTACTGTGTTATATGAAAGGACAAATGTGAGGCGTTCAGAGAAGCATCAGCAGACCTATATAAACTGATGCAATCAAGTAAGTATATTCAAGAGAAGAATATATATGCATATATATGTATATACAATAAATGAAAAGAATGAAAAAAGGAACCCAAACTCTGCATAGTTATAATGACTTCTTGGTTCCAAAGACCAGCTCATGAAATATGCCTTCCTCTCTTTGCTGAGAGTTAGGCACCTATGGGTACAGCATGTTCCATTCCCTCTCCAAGTTACCAAATCAGTGGCCATTGTTTGTTTCTTTCTTACAAGGAATTGTTTAACCCTGAAACAGAACAAGATTAACTGTTCCTGCTTCTTCTACCTTGAAGTAGGTGTTGTGACTATCCCTAAGGTGGTAGGTATGAATTTGATGCATTCCCTGGATGAAAGAAACTATGAATACAAGTTGCAATACTATTGGTATATACAACAAAACCCCTATATAATGCTGGTGTTGTGAAGGAAGGATACGCTAAAACCAGTAGTATGAAAGGAGGAAGGCACCAAGCTAATATTTAAGTTCTATACTAATCATACTCTACCACACTTTTGCCCATTGCTGGTGTCAGGATGCATGGTTTAACTCACAATTTTTGAAATAGTGAGCTCTTCTGCAATGGGTTCTGTCCTTATTGTTATCGTCAAATAGCCTTTCAGGGCCAGGGGAGGGCCCTTTTCTAGGTAAGGGAATTTCCTGCTTCTCCCTCTTCTTTGCTACTCATACCCCTAGCCCAAGAAATTTTGCTACCTTTTCAGCCACCTGGAAAGTCACACATGTCAGTGTCACAATATTCCCAAAGAGGGGCGAGAATCAAGTCTCTAATTGCAGAGGCTTGGTTACGGGTGCCTTGGGCCACATTCTAGCCAGTGCCTTTTCAAGCACAGCCTCTGAACAAATTGGAAAGTTCTTCCAAAAAGGAGCTCAACCAGGGAAGAGTGAGCAAAGAGGAGGAGGGAAGGGGGAGAAAGGGAGATCTCCAGTTGTCAGCTGTTAGACAGCAGCAGCAAACTTGGTGCTGTTGGAGAGATTTTTTTTTGTCCCCCTACAATGTGATCACCTTCCCTTATGCTAGAGTGTAAGCAAAGCCCTTGGTCCATGGACTTTCCTTCTTATGATAGCCCAGCTCTGCCCCTCACAACTCCTAAATGCTGTGACATATCACAGGGCACTCTGTAATGTTTCCCTTATTACAAAATCTGAGACTCTCAGAACAGACTCCTGTGCAGTACCATAGGTCTGTTGGTGGAGGAGCATCTTACAAATTTCCCCACAGCAACTCCCTAAAGATCCTCTTCTAAGTTTGTAGAGGGGTCACAACATTTGTTGGGAATACTCACAATATTCCTGAAGTGTTTAAGTAAAAACTCAGAAATAGGAAGGATTTTTTAAGTGATCTAGTCCATCCTCCACTCTGTGATATTACTATGGGGAGAGTGGGTGGAGGGGGAGCTTCTCTGAGCCAGCCTGTGTTTGAACATTTCCAGTGTCAGAAAGCTTACACTCCCTTCTGAGGCCTACTAATCCATTGCAGGACAGCTCTGACTGTTAGGAATGTTGTTTCTTGTACTAGGATATAATTTTTCTCCCTATGACTTCCACCCAATGGCACACATTTACTTGGCACAGTTTTCCCACTGCCATTTTCCCTCCAATGTACATGCCTCTCTTGCTACCAAGGAAGGACTCAATCCCAAAGGGGAATACAATTCAACAATGTTGAAAATTCCAAAGGCTAAGATGTTTATGAGCTTCTCTAAGGTCCAGAAGAAAGCATTTTACTTTTAGGACCTTAACCAAAGAAATAATAACCCAGCCTTAAAAAAAATTACAATAAGTACCAACCCAAGAGAACTATGTGCCTAGCCCAATGCTAGACCACATTCACCCTGGGAGCTACAAAGACATATAAAGCACATTCCCGGCCCTCAACATAAGCTCGAGCTCACCATTTGGTGAGGGAGCCCAGGCTCACACATAGGTTAAGCTGAGTAACAATACAAGACAACAATAGAAGAATACTCACTGGACAGTATATGATGTGAGTGCTAATCAAACAATACAGAACAGATAAGTGCTGTTTGAGTTCAGAAGAGGGAGAGGTCCCCTGAGACTGTGTGGGTCAGGGAAGGCTTCGTGGAGATTTAGAGCTTGAGCTAAGCCTTTGAAAGATGACAGGGTTCAAGTCTCATCTCCTCTGTGAAGCTCAGCTCAAGTGGCCCTCTTCAGAGGTCTCACTGTGGTGTGAAGAAGGTGACTGGGAATCCTTGAAGTCTGTGCCCCAGGGGGTAGGAGGACAAGCTCCATTACCAGGTCTCCAAGGACGGGCCAAGGATGTACTGTTGTGTGAAGACCAGCCAAGCTAAGTTCATAAAGACTTAGGGCCAGGTTGGCCTCATGGTGATGAAAGTTTTTGTAAGCAGTACCTCCCAAAGAACACCAGTGAAATGTATTACAGATCCTTGAAGTGTTGAATCATTTGAAGGATAGGAAATAGGACTGGAAAAGGTAATATGAGACTGGAATGTGGCCACCAGCCTAATGAATCTGGATTTGATCCTATTAGGAATAGGGAACCACTGGAAAGTCTTTGAATAGGGAAATGACATAATGAATGAAATCAGTAGTCTAGTGACAGCTCTGGCATAATCCCTCCCTCTCCCTGAGCAACCGACTCTTTAACAGGCTTCACTCAGCCATCCTAAGAGGGAGTTCAGCCTACAGTGTCTGTGGCTCCATAGCCCCTCCAGGAGCATACCTGGAGCCACTCGGAGCCAATGCTCCGTTAGGCACAATGGTTTCTAGGAGCCAATGCCCCATTAAGCACAATCGTTTCTAGGAGCTAATGCCCCATTAAGTACAATGGTTTCCAGGAGCCAATGCTCCATTGAGGAAAATGGTCTTGGGCCAAAAAAAAAGGGTGTGGCTCCCCAGAGAGACCACATCCGCTCCATGGTTCTGATTACTTTCACTGGCTGGCAGCTGCCTGAGCCCAGAGTAGCAGTTATACCAAACCTGTTCACACAGTTTGGACAAAATGATCTATCTCTGTCTATTACTTCCTCTTTAGAAATGCCAGGAAATCAGCTGCTTTAGACCCAGGTAAATGTATTATTTGCAAGCATGCTGGGATGTTTACTTCTTTTACATTATAGCTAATCAGTAGCAGACCAGGAGCTCAGGACAGCTTGTCCTCATGGCCTCAGTTTCACCAGCTGCAAATTTACAGAGCAGGACCAGAGTATCCCTAAGGTCCCTTCTAAAGAACCTTGGACTTGAAGTCAGAAGACTGAGTTCAAATCCTATCTTTGCCTCTTTTGTGATTTTGGGCAACTAACTTCCCAAGATGGATTCTCCATCTGTTAAATGAGGGGGTGGACTGGATAGTTTTGTAAGAACTACTGAACAGCTCTCTAGCTCTGAGGTTTGATGACCCTATCGAAGGCCATATTCTCCTGAGGGGTTACAGAAATTATCCCTCAGCTTGTCAGTGTAGAAATCACCTGCTAAGTGTTTGTAGGATTGTAGGGATGCTTCCCCAAATCCTCCTTATATTTCTTCTCCGCCTTTTGATCTTCTCTCAAGACCCCAGATGAGCTAAGTCTATACACTAGGCATTGGTCAACGCAACCGAGGGGCTGTTACTGCAGAATATTTGACCGACCTTTGTAACCATCTTCGAAGAATGTTCTTCCAGTTGGGTTTCCTTTTCCGCTTCCTCTTCCGCTTCTTCTTCCTCTTCCTTTTGCTCTTCCTTTTACGCATCCTGATCTGGATGACCCGTTCTCTCTCACATTGTTGCCTTGTTTCTGCTCCTGAAAGGAAAAGAGCAAAGTCATCAAAGCAGAGTCTAACTCTACTTTTCTTGTACCACCTGAGATGCACAGCTCTTACTTTTCACGAGGCAATCATTTGTCCAATGATGTTTTGGGGGCTATTACCCTTCATTAGGGAAAGAACAAAACAGAAGAAAAACAGAAATTTCTACCTCACAGTAATGGCAACCTTACAGACAATGGCTTGGGACTGTTAGATTTTAGCATTCATTTTTGCAAACACAGCTAGGCATGTTTATGTACTCCAAAGGAAAAAGACACAGTTGAGTTCTATAAAGGGAACTACATTTATACTAGAGCAGGGTCTTTCCTTTCCTCACACCCACAAAGGCAGATCTTTTGATCCTCAATAGAAAAAAGTAGGGTCAAGAGTTCAGAGACAGACATGTGGACCTAGATGATATTACAAGTTGGAGGCTTTATGCCCTTCTAGGAAGAAGTCCCTTTTGCCTGATATAAGAGAGATGTGAGATTGCTTTTACGATTCTAAATGGTTCTCACCAGTGAGGGCAGGTAGGTGAACTTCACTTTGTGTGATCTTCACATTCCAAGAAAGTTATGAGTAAACTAAATCTATAAAGGTGGAAGCAGCTACAGGTTTTTCCAAATGAATATGTTTTGGGTTTGTTGGTTTGGGTTTTTTGGTTTTTTTTTTTTTTGCTTTTTTTTTGGAGGGGGGAGGGCAGGGTAATTGGGATTAAGTGACTTGCCCAAGGTCACACAGTAAATGTCAAGTGTCCAAGATCGGATCTGAACTCAGGTCCTCCTGACTCCAGGGCTCGTGCTCTATTTACTGTGC
The DNA here is from genome assembly GCA_011680675.1 of Gymnobelideus leadbeateri. Classification (NCBI taxonomy): domain Eukaryota; kingdom Metazoa; phylum Chordata; class Mammalia; order Diprotodontia; family Petauridae; genus Gymnobelideus; species Gymnobelideus leadbeateri. The sequence goes on along the minus strand of WOXC01000457.1, from coordinate 97,962 downwards.
CACCCCAAAATGAATATTTTAAAAATAGAATCTTGTTTTAAATGTATGAGTGGAACCAAATATCTGAGGTGAACCTGCAGTGTAGAATTTGTCAAAGGAAGAAAATTTTGGAAACATTTTCTCCAAAATGTTGCTAAAAATTAGCAACTTATTGTCCAGATATTGGACTCCTAAAGATCTTAGGATTCAGTTTCTATGTGACCTGGGGATGAGGCAAGCTGGAAAACTATTTTTAAAAGTATTCTTGGGGCAGCTAAGTGGCACTGTAGCTAGAGCCCTGGTCCTGGAAATCAGGAGGACCTGGGTTCAAATTCAGCCTCAGATACTTATTTAGTGGTGTGACTCTGGGCAAGTCACTTAATCCCAACTACCTCCCCCCAAAAAAGTGTTCTCCATTAGACGCACTAGGTTAGATGAAGGGGCTGCCCTTGACGACCACACTAGTACATATTATACCCAGAGCATGGTTTCCTGGTCCTATCAGAGCCAATCCCACTTCTCTGTTGCCACTATCATTTTATAAAATGGATGGGTTGTCAAAAGACACTTGAGTGGCTTCTTCATATGCTCTGTAGCTGCTTCTATCTTTTTTTTATTTCTGTCTCTTAAAAATCTCAACTTGTCTATGTATAGTTAATAGTGAGAACAAGCCAGGTTCAGAACATTATTTTCAGTGGTGCTATATGATTTTTAGTTGTACAGCAGGAAAGGCCTCTGAAGAGGAATTCCTGGCATTTTTCCCTTTGATAGTAAATGTGAATGCTGGACATAGAAAGTAGTATTTTAGAGCTGGAGGAGACCTTAAAGGTCAGCTTACCCAAAGTCCTCTTTTTACAGCTTGGGAAACCAAGGACAGATATTTGCCCCAAACCACTAAGCAGCTGACCTAGCAACCAGGTGTGCTTACTCTTGCTCTTTCCACAACACTACATTAGCTCTTTCTGCCTGAGGCGACAGAAGTCTAATCTATGCCCTTTCTTCTTTTCAGAAATGAAACCATTTAACTTTTTGAGTTTTTAAAAAAATAAGTACATGGTTCCAAAGTAGGTAAGGGAAATATTAGGAGACCTAGGGATTTTTTAATATTTTCTTTTTCAACATGAAAATGTTATCTTTTCTTGCCTTTCTCATTCTCTTTCTCAACCCAATTCCTGTAGAAGCTTATAGCTTTATAAGGAAATCGATTATCTGAAATCACCTTTAGAAACATACAAAAAACAAGTTAAACAAGTCTATACACGTCATAAGCCATATCTTCAATGCCTTGCCAGTGTGTCTCCCAGGGCTCCCCTGGAGCAATAACAAAATGTTTCCGCTAGGGACAAGCTTCATAAAATATGAATGAGTAGTAGAAAATGCACCTTCAAACCAACTTTTTAAAGACAAATTCAATTAGGGCAGAAAGTCTGGGGCATAGTCAGTCTTTTGAAGGGGGAAGTGAACCATGAAAGGAACTTACCTAGGGTACAGCAGCTAGGGGGAGTAAAGAGGTACCTTCTGATAACTTCCTACTTCACTGGGTTGTGCCTACAGTTAACTAGGTGGTAAACTTAATCGTATCTGTGTGGCTGAAGGAGTATGGATGCTATTGGTGCTCTCTAAATGTCACCTCTTATAAAGCAAAGCTCAGACTGCCCCATCCTAGTTATGTCTGTGAAATCCATTCTCCTTTTCAAATACTGTTTTATTGTTATTTATTTGCTAAGATACTAGATTGCTTTAGGTTCTCCTTGACTACAGGAAAGGGCATGAAAATGACCTTAGATAAGAAAAGCTTTCCTTCCTACACTGAATAAATAAGCTTTCAGGGTCAGAACTCCTCAGGGCTTCACTTTGAGGTCATGGTACAGTAGTGAAAAATAACCCTGGATTTGGCTTCATTTTTGTTTTTGAATCCCCAGTGTCCAGCCTAGTGTCTGACACAGAGGCCCTAGATTTAATATATTCTTCTTAATATATTGATTTTTGGAGTCCAAGGACCTAGATTAGAATCCTACTTTAATCAAGTTATACTCTGGGCTTCAGTTTCCATGTCAGGAAAAAGAGGAGGATGAACTTAATCTATGAGGGTCCCTTCCTATGATCAAGGAACAATCAAAGAAGAATGAAAATATTCTAATGGGTGGGGAACCTGAAGCCTTGAGGCCACATGTGGCCCTCTAGAGCCTCAAGTGTGACCCTTTGACTCAGTCCCAAGATTTACAGAACAAATCCTTTTATTAAGGGGATTTGTTCTATGAAGTTTGGATTCAGTCAAAAGGTTGCACTTGAGGACCTAGAAGGCCGAATGTGGCCTCAAGGCTGAAGGTTCCCCACCCCTGTAATCTAAGAGGAGGCCCATTTTAAACTTCCAGTATAGCAAAGAAGAGCCAATATCCAAGATTGGATATAGAGTTGCTCCTACTGATATGGGGTGTCAATAGGGTGACAGTTCCTAGTGACTCCAACCTATGAAGTCTGTGGTGATATGACAAAGGCCCTATTCCTTAAAACTTATTATAGTGTCTGTAAAACCTAGTTTGCACTGATGGAGAAAATTCCCTGGGAAAAGTATTAGCCCTTGAAGAGACTGAAAGAGCCCAAACCTGGAGAATCAGTAGAACTAGGTTATAATCCCCACCCTACCTCTAATTCACTGTCTATCCTTGAATGAGTGCGTCGTTTCCTTTCTCTGGGCCTCAGTTTCCCCAAATTATAAAAGAAGAGAAGATTGGACTAAGTGATTTCTAAGCCCTCTTGGGACTCCAGCATTCTATGACTCTATGAATCTGAATTTTCCTCTCAATATGCTTGCCCTGGATCTACTTCACAAGGTTGGTCTGAGAAGCAAATGAGATCATGGTTTCCAAAGTAGTTTGTAAATATTCCTGACCCACATTTAAATAGTGCTTCAAAGTTTGTAAAGTGTCTAGAGCAGTGCAAGTGTAAGATATGTTATTACTTTTTTTTTATTTTTACAAAATCTGACTTTCAAAGCAAGTGGCCACCTAGCCCATATACTTGGATCAAAAAATGATGGCAAGTTTGTGACCTCCCCCTATCAGATTGCTTTAGTGGCTCCCAGCTCCTCTCCCCCAATCACCTCTTGGTAACTACTGAGGTTGAGAGGATAGTTGGAAAGACATAATTTGCTATTTGGACAAGGGGTGTCCCCCTCAGTTAGGTTTCATCCGCAAAATAGTTACAGACTGACACTGGCCAAAGTAGTGTACCCCTTTTTGTCTGTTAGCTCATGATCCCAGGCAAACACTGGAGTAGTTTCAATATTTGGGGCATTTTTTACATTACTGACCCTAGTATACAAGTAGCCAGTCTCTTCTATAGTTGTATGTTCCCATTTCTATCGTCATTCATCTCAACCTTCCTAGGAACTTTCCAGAAAAATGGAAAGATGCTGTAGAAAAAATTGTGGGCTCCTTGAGAACAAGGATTATTTGGGGGAAGTTTTGGGGGAATTTCTTTGTATTCCTAGTGCTTAGAACGGTGCCTGGAACGTAGAAGGTGCTTAATAAATTCTTATTGATTTAAATTGGCTTGGAAGGAGAGGAGGCTAAGGAGTCATAAGGGAAATAGAAAAATTACTCCTTTCTTTTGAAATGAACTTACTCCTTCCTTTGGAAAAAACAAAAACAAAACAGGGAAAACAAAGTAGAACAGATATCCCATTCCTTGCTTCTACTCCCTTGGGTAGAGATGTTGCAAGATTCATAATGGAATATATGATAGGGGGTTAGGGCAAGGGTTCCTAACACATGTACCCTTAGAAGTGATGAAAAGTTTGTCTTATGGGGAATATTTGGGAAATAGCTATTATCTTAATGAAATTAATTAATCTCCTTATTTCTTGTTTAATTATTTATTTTTATGTGCATATGAGTTATAAACTCTAGCATTTATTTCTTTTCACATTGAAAAGGGGGTTCAAGAAAAGTTACTAAAAGCCAAGGGGGTATCCAACTGAAAAAGGTGGGAACTCCTTATATAAATTAGGAGAGATAGAAGAGTGACTGGTGATCATTGGGTTACATGGTACACATGGGGCTTTGGGGCTGGCTGGATCCTTGGGAACCTTTTTCATTGAAGGCACCTTTGGTGCTTGGGGGCCAGAGGGTCCAGGGTGTGGTCCGACAGTTGAATGTCAGGCATTGGGTCTTAGGGTTAATTTTTGGCTCCAGGCCTTGGTGGGGGAGGAGCATGGGGGAAGGGAGGGAACAGCTCATATTTCCATAGGGTTTTAAGATTTACAAAGTACTTTTCTCAAAATCATCCAGTTAGGTAGATAGAAGTAAAGGATTATTATCCTAATTTTACATAGGAAGAAATAAAGATTCAGAGAAATGTTCAGGGCAGCTAGTCATGGCTAGGATTCAAACTCAAATATTTCCCAGAATCGAAATCTAGAGCTTTTTATGCCATACTAAAAGGGACATTTTGTTTCTTTCTGGGTTTTCCCCTAGGCTCCCCCAGGATAGGAAAGGAAAAGGGAATTGGGGATAGGGATTGAAGCTGAATCCCTCAGGAACCTGAGCACAGTGGATGAGATGTGAAAGAGTGAGAAGACCTTCCAGTGGCCAAAATACCTACCGTGTCATCCTGTTATGGATATCTGAAACTCCACAATTAAAAATCCAGTTGACTGAAGAAACCGTCCCCCTGTTAAAATGAATGTTAAGCCTTTAGAGGACTTTATTTATCATTAACAACTTAGCATGAATTAGTCTAAAAGATGCTTTTCCAAAGTAAGAAATGGTTGAGGACATTGCCCTGCTGGAATGAGATACTGGACAGTTTAGTTTTAATAAGGGAGACTGTGGTAAGCTAATAGGTATGATATGGGTAAGGTAAGTGGATGCCAAAGAGACAGCTGGGGAGCTTTGCCAATGGCCACACCCTAATTAGCCATACTCTTAGATCTGGCCAAACGGAGAACTGTTACCTTGGAGTCCTTTGGGTCCCAAGAACAGACTTGGTAGCTCAAAGATGGCCAGAGCTGGGCGGCAGTAGGGATAGAGTGGAAGGGGAGGAGATTTGACTTGGAACAAGCTCAGGGAGTCAGATCATACCCTTTGCTCGATGCCACACCTCACTTCACCAATATTTCTAGCAGAACTATGTACAAAATTTGGAAGCCTACAGCAGGTATTCCACTGCCTCTTTCTCAGTGATTTCTTGACTTATAAAGCTAAGGGGGCTAGTTGTAGCTCACCTGAACTGCTGAGCTAGGTGGGGTAGATGTTTCTTTGCAGTTTCAATACTCGTTTTCAGAGTAGCCGCTCTAATTTTATCTGCCAACGTGGATGATTTACTCTGCCAACATATATGATTTTCTGCGTCAAAATAGATGATTTTCTCCATTCAGGAGACCTGAAGTTCCTATGAGGAATAAGAAAAAAAGACCTTTAAATTCTCAAGATTATAGCCCCTGACTCTGTGCCTTTATGACTTATTAAAAAACATAGAGATTCAACAACAATCAAGTCATCTGTACACACAATGGAGAAAAATATTATCTTTATTTAATGTATAACATCGCCAAGTGCTAGAATTCACACAATCAGTCCTCCTTATAAGATATCTCACTTTGCTTTAGGATATTTAGAATAATCATTTTAGCCATGTTACATTTACATGACACCTGGACCTAGTATAGGTCTCTATATGGTGACCTTGTATTTTTTCAAACTTGGACTTCTCTTTGCATTTTATTCTCTAACTCGATGTCAGTCCCCTGATAGAAAAGTCACACATTATTCACATGCTTACCAGAATCCAAGGGCTCCAGTTATCTACTCTACAGAGTCAAAGGGCAAGACTTTTTTTTTTTTTTCAAAGTGTGTATTGTATTGACCTGGCTCTGGGAGCTTTCTGACCTTCCCTGTACATTTATTATCCATGGTACTGTAGCAGTCCACACAATGTATCATGATATGTAAAAATGGCTATAGAATTAAGTCTTTGCATTGCCCCCACACTTTTCTTAATCAATTCTGTTTATGTAATGCTTTTTCTAAGATGAGGGAACTTCGCATGCTCAAACAAACCCATATAACATAACAGAATCTGTGAGAGAGAACCAGAAGACAGGAACATTTCAAAACAATATTTATGCCCCTTTTACAGATGAGATAAACTGAGGGTGTCGGCACATTGAATGATTTGTCTGTCAAATGGATGAGCAACTTTTTTGTTTCGCCAAACAGAAAAGAGACAAGTTTCTATGTGGGCAAAGCTTCCCGCATATTACTTTGTAATTCCTAACAAGGTTGGACATTTGGACTAGAATACTTCTGCTAGATTGTGGCACCACACTATTGCCCAGGAAATTGCCAAAATTATTATACAGATGACATTAACTGGTTTTTGTTATGGAAGTTTATGATATAGTATTATATGGCACAAATTTTACATAAAGTTTCAGACCCACTCCTTGCTAAGACATACTGTATTTTTTAAGCCAAATTTAAGAGACTGCGTTTTATGAGAGCTAAAAGGCCTGGCTTCTAATTCTATCAGAAATTTCTTTTTTTTAACCACTCTGAACTCACTGAAATAACTATTTACTTTAGAGAGGATTTGGTGGGTTCATCTTGGATCCCATCCAAGAGTTTAGTTACTAAAGTAATTTTAAAGGACCCTATTAGAAGTATGTCTCTCTTGTAAAGCTCAGTACTTGAACCCCCACCTCTAAAAGAATGGGATTATAAACTCCCCAAGGGCAGGGATCTAGCCTCCTCCTTCCCTTCCTCTAGCTTCTCCCACAGCGCCTAGCACCGCAAGCACTCCATACATACTTATTGACGGGTTGACCGCGTCTCCGATGCATAGCACATCAGTTTCGAGAAGTTCCTGGAGTGTCCCACGAAGTCCAAACTCGCCGAGAAGAGGGGAAATTCGGCCGTCTTCCAGAAGTTCTTCTGTAGAGTGAGCGAGCTGCAGCCGAGTCACTGCACTCTCTGCAGTCAGAGGGTCTCTGCAGAGATGAAACAGGAGACTTTGGGAGAGTCAGGGGCTGGTATTCGCCCCGTGAAATAACTCATCCATCCTAGCGTCTCAGCAGACGCAGGGGGTGCTCCTGATCTCAGCAGTGGCGATTCTGCTCTGTGCTCAGCCCCTTATAAACGTTGGGTCCTGACTCACCTTCCCTCTTTCCTCCCACAATGCCCAATGAGAGATTGTTAACAAGACGAGATCCCAGGGTCTGTTTTCGGAGCAGATGGAAGCCTGCCAAACACGGAGGAGAGACTCGGCTTGCCTCCCAGCTCCACACAAGCTCACTGTCCCGGCAGAGCCAAACACCAAGAGCAAACTCCGGCATCCTCCCTCCTCCAAACTCCTCGAACTTCCAGCCCTAGTCTCGCAGCAAATTGGACCCCAGGTGAGTTCTCCAGTCCCCACAGCAGCAACAAGTCAGCCCCTTAGAGGTCAACTCCTCTATTCAGAGCCTGCTGGGGAAATGTATGAGTCTCCCTTTGCTAAGAGAGGCCTCCATCTGGCTGGGAAAAAGGGGGGAATCTTTTTTTTTTAATCTAACAGGTTTTATTGTTGATTAAACGATAGCATATTAGAGAGATTGCTTGCAGAAGAAAAACCAAACCCTGTTGCAGTCACCAGTTATCTGTCCAAAGATGCTGAAGTAACCCCTCTGTGTCATTAGTCTCATACAGGGACCCCACACACAACAAAGAGGATGTATGTTGCCTTAAAAGGTATATAGCTTTATACACTGGGAGAAGCACCTTAATTTAGAAAGGAGCACGGTACCAGAAACCAGGAGATATGAGTTCATTAGAAGTTCTGCCACTAACTTGTGTGATTCCCTACTTTGCTCCTAACTCACTGTGCCTTGGACAAAACACTTCCCTTCATTTGCCCTCAGTTTCCCATTCTGTAAAATGAGGAGATTGAACTAGATGTTCCCTTCCAGTTCTCTGACATATGATTCAAAGAGTCAAAAGCCACTTCATTCCTCTGAGCCTCAGTTTCCTCACCTGTCAAATGGAGATCACATGACTTCCTGCACAGTTTTTGAGAGGATCAAAAGAAATTATAAATGAGAAAGTGCTTTGCACTTTGTGTAGACCTACATAGGTATACACAACAATCATTTCTAAGCCTTTTTTAAGCAGAAGAAAGATCCCTAATAAACGGCTGATCCAACTGGGAGCTTCCTAGTTCTAAATTACTGCTTAGTTTTATATCCTCGTGATGGAGAATCAGAGATGAAGGATAACTTTATCTTTCACAAAATCTTAGCAACTGAAACTGTGGGAAGAATATTACACAGCACTACTTTCCTTCCCTGTGATCAGGGACACTCCCTGCAGCTGCAGTGGGGTGTTTCCCAACCTTTTTCAATCAGGGCCCCACCTGTGAACATGTTGGGACACACTATGCCCCTGCCCACTTGTCCCAACGTGTCCATCCTTCACCATTCCCTGACATCTGTCTATCCACACTTCCTACTATTCACACATATAAGGTCATCCTCAATCCTCTCCTCAAAATAGCTGTTATCATTCTTCCTTCCCTCCACCCCTCACCACCACCATTCCCCAACCACTCAAAAGTTGACAGATAGATGTAAGGACATAAATCTTGCCCATCTTTCAAAGACCAGGAATTTCTGGTGCCTCCATGAAGAGTTCCCTCACCATTCTAACTCCCAGTGATTTCTCCAGTGTTCGACTACTCATAACAATTAAAATCTTTGACACACAAGCAGGACTCTTGTCTGTATTGCTTTCTGTTGTTTAAGGTTACAAGTCCTGTCCCTACAACTAGATTCTTAAGGATACTTCCTTAAGAATATATTCCTTAAGGATACTATGTCTTAGATTTCTGTCTTCACAAATATAGGCTAGTACAGAGCTAGATGCAAAGTGGGTACTCTCCCCCCCCCAACAAAAAACCCAACTTATTGGATTAATTGATTCATTGCAATAAACCAAATGTCCTAGCACCCTCTTTTATCTCTTTTTCAGGTTATGTCCCTAATCTAAAATGAAGTAAAATTTTCAGATTAATTCCTTTCTTGACAAGATAGGTGAGGCAGGGACCTGAAGAAGAGAAGTGTTGGAACAGAAGGGTAGGGTGAGTGACTAAATTGCTAAAAACAAATTTATGGACTTTCTATAATGTCCATAATTTAAGTATTACTACAGCTTAAGGACTAGAAAAATCGAAAGATTTGCCATTTTGCATTTTGTGGTGGGGGAAGTTGGTAGAAGGTATCTGATTTGAAACGAATTTTTGGAAGAGTGGTGATGATATTGGCATTGTCAAGGTTTCGGGGGAACTGGGTTGAGAGTGCCTATTTTATCCCTCTCTGAGAACATGGTCAGATTTGGATCAACTCATCTAGACATTCCCCCAGAACCTGCTTCTTCAACTGTCCTTTTGATGTTTCACTAACCCTTTTGGCAACCCGATGAAGCCTATAGAACCCCTTCTTAGAAATGAATATCGATGAAAAAAATAAAATAGGATAACAAAGGACACCAATTATGATTAAATATGATAGTCAACATATTTTAAAAACCTGCCCTAGGAAAAGTGCTGCCTCTAATACTATAGGAAGCACCACGGCACGCCAGGTTGGCTATAACAGAATTGGGCATGTGGGTCCCAAACTGACCCTTACAAGATTACATGTTTAACATATTAGTTTTATTAAGTTCCCCTGAGCCATATTTCTACCTTTACAGCCCACCTAGTTCCTGTTAATGAAACCTGCAGGACTAGCAATCAGGCAGTCAAGTCGGGAAATGCCCACCTTATTAGAAATTTTCTTTTGGCTTTGATTGAATGATATAATTCTATGAATCTATGAACTGACCCTCAGATCTGATGAAAAAGACTAATATCCATTACCCTGGTGAGATCCCCACAAGTAGCATGGAATGATCACCCTTGTAATCTCTGAACATCTTGTACCAACTGTCAGGCTATGGTCTGATCTGATCTACTCTGGTCTCCCTGTTGAGGCAGGGTCCCTACTGCCAGAGTAACCAGCTAGTATGTTCGTCCTTGGGAAGGATGAGGAAAGGAGCAGAAAAACCAAAGGATCCTTAGTTTTCTTGCCCCTTCAGTGGAAAAGCACTGGAAGGATGTTGTCGGGAATCAGCACATCAGCTGACTTAGCAAGTCCCAGCTTCGGCTATGATTTTCAAAGACTAAGGTCCCCAATCTTTCATAAAAACAAGCATGAGGAAGAGTCAGAAAGCAGATTTTTTTTAAAAGTACTTAAACACAAAAGTACAAATATAGGGTCATGAATATGGAAAATCAACTTATTTGAATGAACTGAATGATTGATTATAGAAGCTTTAATTTCCTGTATATGAATTTACGTGAAGACTGAAAATTCAGGGAATCCTGTTTAAATATTTTAGGGAGCTGATCCCTTTAAAAAAAGAAAAAAACTAACTCATTTTTTTAAGTGACTTAGCCCATAATTTTAGGTTTTAAACTCTAAGTATAGATTTTGTAAATATCCCATACATTTTCTATTAAAAATTTTAAAAATCATACCTACAGTACTTTAGTACCTGACTTGTATATTTATGTGACTATTGTTAGAAGTGACTAATTGGGTTTGATTAGCTTCATCATTAATATTCTGTCCATAATTTAACATGCTTCAATAAAATACCCTAAAGCAGTATAATGATTAGATTTCAGGAATATGTGTTTTGCAATTAAGTTGCTCTTGATTTTGATATGCAGATTAAGAAATGGTGGTCTCATTTAAAAAAAAAAACTGCCCTTATTAACTCAGCAGTATACTCTGAAGATTAGGTAAGAAATCCAAGATTTTCTCTTTGTATATGCTAGTTAAAATGTATTTCAATCAAGCGTATGTGGGCAAATCAGATTTGATTAGTTTAAGTTCACAGTCATTCTATCTAAATGAATAATGTGTCACCTAACATTGCAAAAATTTGATTAATAGTTTATCAGTTAATTAAAAACGAGGTTTAATTTTTCTTTTTTAGGAAAATGCAAGGTAGATATTCCTTGTGTTCATCATAAATGCAAATTATTTCAGCTCGAATCTATTGTTCCTTGTTCCCTTCTAAGCCAACTAGCAAGAAAAATAGAGCTCTTCAAATTATCTCTTGCAGGGAGTAGTAAAACTTTGTTTGCTTCCACATATGGTTGCCACTTGTCTCAGGCTCAGAAAAGATTTTCATTGTGGGCTGAGTCCGAGCAACCTCAACTTTTACCCCGAGCCTTTTCCAGTCCCAACCCCATGATTCCTTCCGTCTCCTTGCCTTTCCTTCTTACCACCAGTTTTTGTTCGTTTGGTTTTTGTTTTGGAAAGACTATTGTCATCGAGCTATGTTGTTCGCCTGCTTGTATTGCAATGTTCTCACCCTTTACCGGTTCATGGGATCAACTTTACCAGTTACCTCTTAGAAACAGCAAAGAATGACACCTTGACCCACAGATATACATATATTGATGCCTTCTGAATTTGGAGGCTGACTTTTCACTATTTGGCATCAGAAGACAAGGCATTAAATCTCAATTTTTTCAATTGTCAGATGAGATTATTCATTCCCTCCCACCTCAGATTCTGTGCTCTGCCTGGGCTATTCCTAAAATAATCAAACTGGGTCAACCAGAACCAGTCATTTAATGTCCTCTAAGAGGCTTTGTAAGTTCTAATAGCCTTAACACAAATGTGCTATCCTTCTAGTTACTGATTGTTGATTTGCACATGATCTGAGGGATCTGTGGGCAAATTATATTTGACTTTGTCAATGAGATGATCTGAAATAAACAGTCAGCGTAAATTTTTACTTAAGTCTTTGGTAACTAAGGCTCTGAAATCTGTACTCAGGGGAGGGATATACAAAAACAAAAGAACCCACCAAGATGAGTCCCCAGCCCTCATGCCAGAATGTAAGCTCCTTGAGGTCAGGGATTGTTTAATTTTTTTTTTTAAATTCGTATACCCAGTACTGTATCTGGCACATAGTAGGTACTGAATAAATGTTTGTGGAATTGAATTAAATTAGGGGAGATTAGACATGGACATGAATAATTAAAATAAAAGGTGCCATTAAAAAAGAGGTAGAAACAGTTATGGATGAGGATTCAGGGATGGGAGAAAAAAAATGGGGTGGGAATAATTGTTAAAAAAAACCCTTAGCTTCCTTCCATTTGCCCTCTGGGCCATTTTTCCATTAATTATGTTAATTAGATGAAGCATATTGGAACAACCTAGAGTTGGAATTTTTTAGAGTCCTTTTAGAGTCCTTTAGATGAGGGAGGTCATTTAATAAGCAGTAAAAGAGCTCTGACCACTGGGGTGGTGCCATGGGAGAGAGAGGCTGAATCCCAGGGTAATTACTGGAGGGACAGACAACAGAGCCCAGGAACAAAAGAGAATGTCCTTCTTCCACTGAAGAGCTGGTCTTAATAAATACTTAAATGAATTTAATTTAAAATAAAAGAGTTGATGGTCTAATTTTTCCCCTTGGAGTCAGGGAGGAGGCTACAAAGATCTAAGATCCAGAGGAGTGGAAACCATGCTTTTGCCCATCTTGGAGTTTCTCCCTGGTCCCTGTAGCTACCCACAGCCTCTTCTTGATATCATTTCAGAACCAGATCCCAAAAGCTGACTGAATCCTCCACACATGTACCTCTGCCCCTCCTCCCTCTACCATATGCACATCTTCTGCACCTTCTTACTAGGTCAAGACAGAGGCAGAATCTGTAAAATATTCCCCTGCCCACATCCAGCATGAAGCTACTCCTCTTCACTTAGTAAAATCCATCCTTCAAGGACCAGTTCATCTCACACCTGTCAGAAAGTCTTCTCTGATTTATAATATAGAATTAAATCTGGAAAGGACCTTAGAGACCAATGAGACCAGTTCTCTCATTTTACAGATGCAGAAACCAAGACCTAGAGAAGGTTAATCAACTTGACCAGAATCACACAGCTAGTAAGTCTCTGAGACACAATCTGAACCCATTTCTTCTTCACCCCAAGTCCAGTGCCCTATCCATTATGACACACTACCTTTCTAGTCCACCTTTATTTCTTATAATCAGTATCCCACAAAGCAGGTGATATTCTGTCTTGTATGGTTCTCTAATTGCTTTTGTGAGAATCTTGTGCCCTAGTTAAACACCATGAGAGCAGGACCCTACCTTCTACTCCTGCTTCTGTGACTGAGCACTCAGTGGGGGATCAAGGAAAGACTTGTTGCCTTAACTTGAATTGATTCTAACAATCTCCCTCCCCCAACCTCCATGTAAGCTAATGATGCGTAGAAGCCTGATTTTCCTGCTGGAGAAGAGAGAGGGTTAGAAGGTCGAGGGAGAGAAAGAAGAAAATAAATCTCAGAGTAAAACAAATCAGTCATTTTTAAATTGTTTGTAAAAGTGTATTCAAGGATAAGTCTCCAACTGGCTGTGAGTTAAAAGATGTCCATATAGTTTTGTTTTCTTTTGGGTCCTAACCTGTAATTTCATTAATATAGGCAACTCATCTATAACTCATAGTCTTAGAGATTTTCCTAGGTCACTGAGAGTTGAAGGGCCAGTGTATTTCAGAAGCAAGATTTAAGCCTAGATCTTTCTGACTCCAAGGCTGCCTCTCTCCAGCGTCAATGGCTGAATAGTATCATTTTTAAGTCATCAAAAAATTCAACAGGATCTTTTGCCCAATACCACCCCTCCCAAACAAAAACATTCCACAGCAAGATTAGGGACATACTTGTGTCACCTTTTAGAATTCAGAACTTTCAAGCAATTATGTCTCCCCCCCAGAGAGAATAAATATCCATGTTTTAAAATGACGTAGAAAAATTGACCCAAAACCTCAGAAAAGAACTTCTAAAATTTCTGGTGTTATGAGGTGAATTTCTGATGAAATTTCTATAAAGATTTCAGAGTAAAACCCATCACTTAATGTAATTACAGAATAGATAAATTCTGTAGTTTTTTTTTTTTTAATTTGAATTTAGCCATGGTACTCAAAGGGAACCATTCCTGGTCTCACTTCGGCAACGGTCTTTCTAACTGTACAGAAGCCAAACTTCCAAGTGCTCAGCAGCATCTGGTTATAATAAAGCCTTTATCCAGCATCTAGAATTCAGGCATACACCACTAAATTTGCAGGATGTATCTGGCCTGGGAGAGAAGTGCAGCTACATAAATGAATAGATAAAATCCTATCTATTTTATCTTTGGAAGTAGACAGAGCAAAGGATAAACTGTATCCCTGCAGTGTCACAGATCAGTCAGCACCTGATCAAAGATGAGTCCACTTAAAGAAGGGTCGTATTTTCAAAGGAGGGCCAAATTTCACTGTGAGATGTAACTATATAGGAGTGTGTGAAGGAGTCATGTGTTAGCATCCAGGGGCAGAATTAGCACCTGTGCTTGTAGCTCATGCTGTCAAAATCTGCAGAACTATTCTGAATTAGACTTGATACTCTCTTCCTCCGGCTCCTAGCAGCTCTCTCAAGAACCAAGTATGATCTGTGTGAGTTGCACACAGTAGGCAATTAATAAACGCTTATCTAGTAGAACATTGAATCTGGGCATGATTTCTGCTGGAATAAAGGAGGAGCAGCATAAGGATTTAGGGAAGAGAACAAAGCTTGAAATGTCATCCTTTGATGCTGATGCCTAGGCAAATCATGAAGCTGTGAGGATCAACACTTAAAATGGCTGAAATCATCAGGCTGAATACATTTCACCTTGTTCAGCTATATTTCTGATGCCAGACATTTTTCCTTTTCCATGGAATTGCCTGGCTATTTTGGTATCCTGAGATATGATCACCTAAGTCTTCACAAACTATCTTACAAATGTCAATAATTAATAATAATAATAACTAGCATTTTAAAGTTTACAAAGCACTTTCCATTTGATCTCATTTGATCGTCTTATTAACAAAGTAAAACTCTACCTCCTGTTTAGCCATCAGAGATGTCATCCATTCTCATAGCTTCAGCTATCACCTCTGTGCAAATGACTCTATGTATCATCACCTCAGACCTCTTTCCCAAGCTCCAGTTCCACATTTCCAACTATCTATGTTCAACCAATCCACAAGTATTTATTAAATGTGTCTAGCACTGTGCAAGGTGCTAGGTATAAAAACATAAAAATTAAACAACCCCTTCTTTCTTTCGAAAACTTATGTTCTTTTGGAGGAGACAAAGTACACATAAAAATATAATTGAAATACACATAAAATAAAACTGGGCAAATTTTGCAGGAGGCTACTAGCAGCTGAGAGGAATAGGAAAGGCTTTGGGTAAGAAGGTGGCTCTTGAGTAGAATTTTCTGTCTTCCTCTACTCCAATTCCAAACCCATTTCCATATTTCTTAGAGTTTCCTAGGCCTGAAGACTCATAGTCGTCATTTATCCTTTTAATCTTTCACCTCCTTTATCACCCAGAGCTAGCTTGTCACTGTGACCTGTCAATTCTTGCGTTGGCTCCTTTAAGCTCAGTTCCTGCCACCATTATTATAATCTAAGTGTCCATGACCCTCCATGTATCTTCCTACAACAGCCTTCTAGCTAGTGATCCTGGCTCAGCTTTCTTCTCATTTCAGTATATCCTACATGCTTCTTTCCAGATTAGTCTTCCTCCTAAAAGACATCTCTCTCCTCTTATGCCCCCATTCTGGGAGCTCCAATGGCAGCTTCCTGCCTATTGCCCTAATGAGAGGGTCTTTCAAATTTGGCTTGGCTTGGTTTGGCTTCTTTTCAAACTTGGTTGAATGTGCGGCGCTTCAGTCTGACTAATCATTTCAATATTCTTTGTTTGTTCACAGAACCAGTCTTAGAATCTTGGAGGGGAAATCTTTACTACATCCCCTGTAGGAAAGAGAAAAGAACCCTGGCCTTGGAATTGGAAGGTTTGGCTTCAAGTCCAGATTCTGACATTTATTAGCTGTATGACCCTGGGCAAATCACTTAATATCTTTGGTCCTGATTTTCCTTATCTGTAAAATTAGAGGATTGAAAAGGAAAGTTTAAAATTCCATGAGTCTAAATGGGAATTTTAACTGAGTTCTTTTGCTTATATTATATCATCTTCTCATTCTGTTTTCACTCTTCCCTATTCCCCCTTTCTGGAATTTCCCCATCCTACCACTTTCCCAATCTGAAGCTTATCAAGATTCCTCCTCAATTCTCACCTCCTCCAGAAAGGATTCTTCAACTGCTCTGGCATTTCGATATTCTGACAAATAGTTGGTGCTTAAAAACATAGATTGATTACTCCACCTGGCACTGGTGTGCCTTTTGAAGTTATCACACAGTTCAGCATTTGATTGTTCTATAATTAGTTTTTTTTTTAATAAGTAGATAATTAACTTCTCTTAGGGTAAGATTGTGTATGATACAGGGAGCTAGCTAGAGCACTGGGCCTGGAGTCAGGAAGACCAGAATTTAAATCTGGCATCAGACAGTAGCTGTATGACCTTGGACATGTTACTTAACTTCTATTTGCTTCAGTTTCCTCAAATATAAAGTAGTTCTCAATAATACTAGAACTTATCTTACAGGTTTTTATGAGAATCAAATTAGATAATGTTTGTAAGGTGCTTAGCAGAGTGCTTTCACATAGAAGATGCTATATAAATGCTTGTTCTCTTCTCCTTCCTTCTCTTCCCTTTCCCTTATTTCCCCCTCATCATCTAATATAAGTCTAGGCATAAAGTTTAGGGTAGATAAAAACTTTCTAAAAAATTAAAATGCTTAAATTGGAGAAAAGAATAGGGAAATAACTGGGCCATAGCCCCTCTCTGGCACCAACCGTTTGGGGATGCTTGGACCCCAGGGAGAAATGCCCCTATCCTATGACTGGTCCTTGGGTAGATTCACTCTTGAGGTGTTATTGACATTTGTGTGTGCTCTATAGTTATTTTAGGATAGTCATTAGTACCAAAATCTGAGAGGAGAGGAGAGGAAAGGAGAGGAGGAGAGGAAAGGAAAGGAGAGGACAGGAGAAGACAGGACAGGACAGGACAGGACAGGAGAAGACAATGAGAGGAGAGGAGAGGAGAGGAAAGGAGAGGAGGAGAGGAAAGGAAAGGAGAGGACAGGAGAAGGCAGGACAGGACAGGACAGGAGAAGACAATGAGAGGAGAGGAGAGGAGAGGAAAGGAAAGGAGGAGAGGAAAGGAAAGGAGAGGACAGGAGAAGACAGGACAGGACAGGACAGGACAGGAGAAGACAATGAGAGGAGAGGAGGGGAGAGGAAAGGAGAGGAGGAGAGGAAAGGAAAGGAGAGGACAGGAGAAGACAGGACAGGACAGGACAGGACAGGAGAAGACAATGAGAGGAGAGGAGAGGAGAGGAAAGGAGAGGAGGAGAGGAAAGGAAAGGAGAGGACAGGAGAAGGCAGGACAGGACAGGACAGGAGAAGACAATGAGAGGAGAGGAGAGGAGAGGAAAGGAAAGGAGGAGAGGAAAGGAAAGGAGAGGACAGGAGAAGACAGGACAGGACAGGACAGGACAGGAGAAGACAATGAGAGGGAGAGGAAAGGAGAGGAGGAGAGGAAAGGAAAGGAGAGGACAGGAGAAGACAGGACAGGACAGGACAGGACAGGAGAAGACAATGAGAGGAGAGGAGAGGAGAGGAAAGGAGAGGACAGGAGAAGACAGGACAGGACAGGACAGGACAGGAGAAGACAATGAGAGGAGAGGAGGGGAGAGGAAAGGAGAGGAGGAGAGGAGAGGAAAGGAGAGGAGGAGAGGAGAGGAAAGGAGAGGACAGGAGAAGACAGGACAGGACAGGACAGGACAGGAGAAGACAATGAGAGGAGAGGAGGGGAGAGGAAAGGAGAGGAGGAGAGGAGAGGAAAGGAGAGGACAGGAGAAGACAGGACAGGACAGGACAGGAGAAGACAATGAGAGGAGAGGAGGGGAGAGGAAAGGAGAGGAGAGGAGGGGAGGGGAGAGGTTACTTTTAATTCAATACTTAACCTCCTTTGAAAAATCTAAGGACAAAAACGTACTGTTAATGGGAGAAATATGAGCCTGAAACAACTAATAAAGCTGATGTCAGTCCAGTCATAAATTGCCGGAGATTTGCTGGGCTTCAGAAAATGAAGTCCCTGGTCCTTCCTTGGCCACATTTTCGAAAGGAAAAGCACGGAGTTCAGTCAGTCTTCACAGGACGCGCTGGGTTCAGCTTATTGAAGCCTTTTGTGCTGTTTATGGACCATTTCTGCATGTAAAACAGGAAATTAGAGTACTAAAAATGACTAACGGGCCAAATTAGCCTGTTTTCATCCTCACAGAATCCCCCCAAGGCCAAATTAACTGTGACCCAAAGGGTCACTTCAGGAGCCAGGGAGCCGCCTTGGAGCCAGGCTGGGGGGACCGGGGCCCTCCCACCTCCCAAGACTAGGAACCCAGGCTCTGTTTCCTCTGAAAACACAGAAGGATGGGTAACCCCCTCCCCTCTCATGGAAGCTCACTCAGGGATACTCCACCCAGTGCACACAGTAAATGCCCACAGAGCTTTGTCTTAAGTCCTTCGATCAACTACATTCAACTTCATTCAGTAGGTATTTATTTGTTTCTATTATGTGCAGGGCCCATTCTGGGCCCATTCTGAGTCCCTAGGCATCCAGAAAATGGGGGCATGGGGACGTAATATAGGACAGCAGTACAGTGACCTTAACCTCCTCTTCCTCCTCCCTTCTCTCCCTAGCAAATGTGGGGATAATGATTCTTATAAAACAACTCTCATTTATATAGCATTAAACAGTTCACAGAGCTTGCTTCTCATGGCAACCTTTAAAAGCAGATAGCACAAGTATTATTACCTACATTTACAAATAGGGAAACTGAGACTCAGAGAGATGAAGTACTTTGTCAGAATTCATACAGTTTTTAATCCTTGAAGCTGAGATGGTAAGCCTGGACTACTTGGCAACTGACCACCCATCCATTCTTTCTTCCTCAGCCCCTGCCCCATACCCCATTGATAGGGAAATCCTAATATAAACTCTTTGAGGGCAAGGAACAATTTTATGTTTTTTATCTTTGTATTTGTAGGACTTCATATATAGCAGACATTTGTTGAAAGTGTGGAAAGATGGGAGGGAATTGTTCCATAATAAAAGGATTCTTCACTTCGAAAAAATTCCTTTAGGAGTATATTTAAGTGTTTATCGTTCCTTAAACACTTGAAAACCTAGGCAACCCTAAAATGTTGGTGTGGAACTGTGAATCTTTGAGAAAACTAGAGTCAGCCTGCTCTGTCAGGCTTTGGTACCAATTAGACTATCCAAGTACCAGGTAACCTCCCTTGAGCCTTGCTTTCCTCATCTGTATAATGAGAAAAAGAACGTCTGCCCTCACCTCACAGGTTCATCGTGAGGATCAAGTGAGAGAATATGTCGGAGATCACTTTGACAAATAAGAAGCATTCCCAGGGTCATAGCACTTTCAGCTAGAAGAGACTTTAGATATCATCGAGGCAAAGCCTTCACTATCCAGACGAGAAAACTGTATGGAAGTGACTTTCCAAGGTTATGGTCACAGTTCATTGTCATTAAGAAGGCTTCAGCTTGTAGCACTTCAGCTGGACAGAACTCTTCAGGAAAATGAGACCCTTTGTTGTTATTTTACATCCTTTCTCAAGCACTGCCTCATTTCCATTTCCTTTTTTCTCTCTCCCTTCCCATACCCCCTCCATACTCTCTGAACATACCTATTTCTCAATAACCACCTCCTTGGGTTTACAATGTCTCATTGGTGAGCATGAGGAGGTTGATGGCTGTGGTGATATTTATTGTGTAGGGTGAGCAGAGTACCCATAATTCACCGGTGGTACCTCTGCTAATGAGCAAAGACAAATACCATGACAGGGATCAGCCACGATGCACCCAACAGAGTAAAAAATATGCAAAAAGAACATCCCCACTAGATTAAGGAAATTAGAGACTGGGGTGAATTCTATCATGGTGGCATGGATGCAAGGAAGTAATAAGGACAGAACTTCCAGAAGGGAAATAAATCCCAGCTCTTCAGCAGAACCAGGAATGACTCTTACAGAGCTGGGCTGATAGCTCGGGAATCTGGGCCAGAGTATCATAGAGTAACATACTGTTTCCAGCCTCAGAGATCATCTAATCCAGTGGGGAACCTGTTTGGATGCAATCAAAGGGCTGCACTTGAGGACCTCAAGGGCCACATGTGGCCTTGAGGCCAAAGGTTCCCCACCCCTGAATCCAATCTTTTAATTTTACTCACAAGGTAAAAAAGAGCCACAAGGAAGAAGAATGACTAACCCAGGTAATATAGATTATAATCGGTAGAACTAAGATCTCACCCCTTGCCTTCTGATTCCAAGTATGGCTTTCTCTAGCATGAAAGTACTTTGTGAATGGTTAAAAAAAAAAGTGTAGTGAGATAAGGTATTCTTTCCCTCTGACCTGTCATAGTGCCTTTATCTCAGATATATTGCTTTCCCAATAACTAACTACTCAGGGAGGTGGGTTATAAAAAACATAATTGCTCCCATTTTACAGGGGAGGCAACTGAGGCCCTGAGCAGCTCAGTGTCTTTAAGAGCATAACATAGCTACTAAACCCAGGTCTCGTCTCCTGACTCCAGGTCCAGAATTCTTCCAACTGTGCCACACTCTCTCTTTAATCTGATCAAAGCAAGCTTCACCTGGGTAGTGTCTGAAACCCTCTCACTTCTTCTACGAGATTACAAACTCCTCCAGGAAGAAAATTCTGTCTTACCCAAGTCTGTAGCTTTCTCACTACCTGCCTGGTATAGGGTCCCACACAGAGTAAGTGACTCAGTGAACATTTGATCATTAAAGACTCTGCTTGGTGTTAAAAAAAAAAATACATTCCCTTTGGAGGGATCCCAGCTGCTGACTCTCCAGGGGAGCTTCCCATATTGGCAGCAAAGATGGGGAGAAGCAGGAGATTCACAGGGCTCCAGGGAGGGACCCCAGAAATGGAGGCATAGTAAGATGCCAGAATCCTTCTCCTTTGAATTCCCACCCATGGGTATCTGGCAGCCTGCTGTTCTGCAAGCTTGTTATTCAGATAGATGGATCATTTTGTGAATGTGTGTGTGGTGTGTGTCTTTCTGGGTGTGTGTGTGTGTGTGTGTGTGTGTGCACGAGCTCGTGTGTAAGAAAGGAACACAGAAAAGAAGCAGAGGGAAACAGAGAAAGAAAAGAGAGGACAAAAAGGGAAAGAAATAGGCTGAAAAATGAATTAGAGAAAAGAACAACAGCTCTCATTTTTATAATGCTTTAGGGTTTACAAAGCATTTTCCTAATGACAACAAGGGAAAAGATGACAACTATCGTGTCAGATAAAGTGATGTTTATAGCATCCTTTGGGATGGACCTGCCTGCCTCCATTTTAGAAGGAAGTTCAGGAAGGCCTGAAGCAAAAAGTGAGAGAATAGGACATGAGATGATGGACATACTTTCTCAGCTGGAGAAATACTACTTGGTTTGTCCATAAGACTTTTTGGCAAATCCACTGGTATGGTTACTGGACCATGGGTTTGTACACAGCACACATTTAATAAATATTTGGTCAAATTGAAGTAAAAGAGAAGGATCACCATCCCACCCCAAAGAGACCCAAGCTAAGGGCTGAGTATAGAAGTCTTTGGGGATGTCAGGTCTTGTCTCTAAAGGAAGTCAGGTAGGTGATCCCAAGACTCTGAGTTTGTTTGAGCCCTCAGAGTTGACTCAGTTACATTGAAACTAAAATGTTAAGTGGACCTGTTCCAGGATGTGTAAATTCCTTTGAATAGGGAACTTAGAAATCCAAACGAAAAGCCTGAGATCTGCAAATAGGAAACCCTGAAGTCCAAGCTGATCATTCCCAGAGTCCATGGTCAGTGAAAGTGACTTGCTCCTGGCTCTAGCCAATGGAATTCAGGCTCTACAAGGTGTAGACCATAATTTGCTATCTATCTTTTCTGAATGAAACAGGGAGCTTCTCATGAACAGGACACCTCTAGATTCTACACACTCATCCCAATCTGTCTAGGGAAGCCAAAGTCAGGCAGGATTATGCACCAGTCCAGCCAAGGTCAAACACCAACAATTCCAGAGTAGAAGACACATGGCCAGATTCAGGGAACTAGAAACAGACATGAGTCAGGGATTGGTCAACAAGCCAAAACAGATAGATTGCGGTCAATGACCTATCTGGCTCTTGGCCTCCCCCTCATGTCTACCCTGGCTAATCTTCAGACCTCTGGGAAGTGGTCCAGGCTAGAGCCCACGACTAGGCCAAGGGACAGAGTTTGGAGACCAGGAGGGGCAATATTTGCCTTGGGTCCAGGCACAGATATCAAGATGACAAATCTAGGTCATAAGTTAAACAGGCCTGGATACTGAAGTTCCTCTGTAAATATCTGCTGCTATGGATGAGCCTTTTATCCTTGGCTTCCTTTAAATGAGTGACATCTTACCATGCCACCTGAGTGAAGCCAGAAGACTCAATGTTGAGAATCACCTTCCCTTTTGAATTCTCATGTTTAATCCATACAGATCATCCCTTGGAAACAAAAGAGAAAAATATTGTGGGGGTCTGTTTCAGGATTCCTGATCAAATGTAAATAGATATTAATTGTATTTTCCATTTACTTCAATATTTCAAGGATCGAGTTTTCATCAGTGTGGATACTCCTTCCATAGCAATGGATCACTCACTCTTAGCCTTCATGAGTTGCTTTGACTAGAAAAAAAGATCATATGGTGACCAACTTTCTGGAGATGAGCTCTCCAAACTTGGCTAAGCTGGTACTTGGATGGAAGACCGCATGGCTGGGTGCCAGACCATTCTCAAAGTTTTTCTATCTTGGATTTCACCTAACAGAGCTTGGTTGACACCATCATAGTATTCAGAAAGACTATATTACCTCCATGCTATGATAAGGCACCAGAGAAGGACTTTAGCAGAGAGTTTTCAATTTCCTCTGAAGAAATTCTGTCAAAAAGTACTTCTGGCTCCTAGCACATCTCTCTACCAAAGCTCTCTGAGTAGCAGAGATGGCAATTCCTTAGTCCAATCCACTTCTACTCGTAAGCATATATTCATAGCTCAGACTAATACAGGATGCATGATTATGTGTGTACTGTCTTATATCTTCTTGAAGACCCTCATTGGCTGCCCATCAGCATAACCTTGAATGACACAGTACCTCTATCACCTAAGGTGGTTCCTCTCTCCTGATCTCAGTCTTCTAATCTGTAAAATGAAAGACTAGACAAGAAGAATTCTTAAAAACCCTTCCAGCTTTAACATACTATTATCCTCTCCATTTTTAGTGTCATCCTCTATTTGTCCCTGCCTCCTAGCACTCACAATACTTGATATAAGGCTCGGTCAATATTTGCTAACCAAATGGTTATTCGGCCCTATTCTGTACCCCTTCAGTATCAATAAAGGGTTACTGTCTGTATTTTAAACCTTCTCAACTACTCCAATTCAGTGACCTTTCTCTTCTTTGGCCCCCAATCATACTTGCAGTGTGAGCCACAAGACAGACTGCAGATAAACATATCACCTCCCCAGTAAGGCTAGGACCAGGAGTCACAGCTTCATTTCCCACATACTGCCTAGCATGGACTTTGGATCACAGTAGGTGTTCAATAAATTCATGAATAATTACAACATGGACCAAGTTGGGAATTCCCTGAAGTCCAGGAAAAAACTAAAGTGCCCTTTGCTTCCAAACTCTGGCAGAGAGAGCATGTGGGGGAGGAGAGGCACAACAGATATGACTAGGAACAGCAAACTCTGCAGCTAATTCTAGGCCAAAGGGGAAGCTGGATAAAAGTAAATGTATGAGTGAGCTCTTGAAGTAATGAAGTGAAAGTAATACTGATTGGCCTCATTTAGAATAGTTCAGAAATGGATTGCCACCACTGAATAGCAGAGAATCAACTGACAATCATCACCATGGCCCAGCAACCACAGCTACCTCCACCAGTCGATGGAGAGATGTAATTAGGGACCATTTAAACCGGATCACTTAGGAAAGGTGAATTTTCTTTCCCTACTAGTAAGTACCATGGAAAGGGAGGGAAAGATGGAGGTACACAGAGGAAACAGAGACAGACAGAAATAGAGTTGCAATGCTTATCATGAAATTAATTATTAAAATACCAAGGTTAGGAAGGAAGCTCTTTTCCAAATGGAATAAGAGTATGCTATTGGACTAAAATCTTAACTGAGCTTTAACTGCCACCCAAAATGGCAGACTTCAAGGGGACAGGTCACTACTCATTGTCTCTATGTAGCAAAGGCCAACTAGCATAAAATTCTCCCAAGACAGTCATCTCCCTGTATCAGGATGCAAGGGATTCAGGTTTGAAGCTTAAGAGTTCTTTCATAGGAAGCATATGACTGGCCATCAAATAGAGTTTACCTAGAGGACCTTTATCAGATGCCACTCCTGCTGCAGCTGTTTGCTAGCAGGCAAACAAAAATATAAACATGTGAGGACATTCTGTGCACATACATGAGTATGTTCATGTCTATCATCCTAGAAATTATTAGGATGTAGGATAACTTTCTCCCCAGAACACATAATATGTTAATCCAGAAGGGAAGCTTGAGAGAAATAAAGACATCTAGTTTATATCTGAATTAGCTAGTAGTATATTATTTGAAGAAATGTTGAACAGCTTGGCAAATATTTGATACCTTTGAGTTTGAACGTAGCCATCAAGTCAGAGGCTGAGTTGGTGTTTTCAGAGCCAAAGCAAACGCTACTCCTTGAGACCCTCTCCTCTTTTGTCTCCCTTTTCAGTGATGTATCAGGTTATTATAATCTGCTTTGTAGGCAACCTCATGTTATGTGCTGAGACATAATTACAGTAGCCTGCCTGATGGAATTGTCTGTGACATACACATAGTCTGATTCATCAGCCTTAATACTCAGGAAGAGGTCTCAAGAGGCAGAGGGGGAGGTAGGGACAGATCAAACATATGTCTTTACATGTAGATACAGATCTATATGTGTGTATGCATATGTATACATGTATGTATACCTATGTAGGTATATATGTTGTGTGTGTGCATATACACTTATACATTTATTCCTCCTTACATTCCCCCCATTCAAGGATTAAAGCAAGTGTCTTCAGTTTCTGACTGATGTTTCTGTTGAAAGAGGTCAGAATGTCAGGGGGAGAAACTGCAGGATGGACATCTAGTTTGGCCCCTGATGAATAGTTTGTCTGTTATCGTGTGGCCTTCTTGTGTGTCCTTTCAGAGCCAGTGTGTTGATTTACTTCCCCTTGCAAACAGACACTTACCCTCAAGGAATGAATTATGTCTGCTGATGATTTGATTTATCGTATAATTGAGTCAATTATAGATCCTCTGGGAAGAGAACAGGGTGGTAACTCATTTAGGTGGGCTGGTAAATTCTTTGCCTTTATTTTTAAGACTGAATTAAATCATCATTGTAAGCCCTGACTTTGTTTATCATACACAGTCCTATTTTTATACACCTCTTGGACCCTTACTGTGTTCCATTTTGTACTATGTTTATTTCTTTCCCTGTCTCATTTATTCAGCTAGACTACAAGCTCTTTGAAGACAATACCTACGACTTATTCACCTTTATAGTCCTAGCACCTAACAAAGTGCTCTGCACATAGTAGGTGTGTTCATTTGAAGCACTTAAAGATGGAATACATGCTACTGTGTACCAGAAAGGCATATGAAAATAGAGGACCTTATGTCTTTTAAATATGACATTCCTTAGGCATGCCACAAGTAGCCTGTACTGAGACGAAGCAATTGCCTCCATAGAACCCCAAATCTCTCCAAATATATTTCCGACATACAATTTTCTAGGCTTTATTGTGAAGAAATAACTAAATTTAAGTTAACTGATAGGAGAAGGCCCTCTCAGCATTTCCACTACCCATTAGGAAGGTTGAGGGAGAGTTCCCAAATGATATTTTGGAGACTGATACAATTGATTGGATATTGGTTCTGCTAGATTTTTTTTTTCTGTGCAGGAAAAATAAATTAAAGTAAGGCCTCAAATGAGAGCCTTCAAGTCACTAACTTCGAGTGTCTTCATGTATCCTGCAAGCCTTTGGGCATCTTTAGCCGCTAGTACTTTGAGGATGAGGAATGAACCTTGCGCATTCTTCAGTGACCTCTGTGCAAAACTTTGTAGGTGTCTCCACAAGATGGCAGTAGAATCTTTGGAATCTCCCAATCTGAGCCATAACCTAGCACTTACCCAAAAAAAATTTTTTTTAAATACAGAAAAGGATGGCGGTCCAACAACTGCTGAGTCCCGGAATCTTAAACCTTAGACCAGAGACAGAAGTGGCTTTATTTGGGACCATGAACCAAGGCGGTGTCAGCTGTGCCTGGAACATTCTGTCTCGGAATCTCGGCCTCCGAGGCTGGCTGGGGGAACAGAGCTCACTAATGCCGTTGTTTGGTTGTAAATCAGTCTCTCCTCCAGTTAATCAGCGCTACTAATTCCCCACCACCCCAAAGCTCTCATCTTCCCCAGTGTCACTGCCTCATGCTGTTCCAGACAGTAAGGATGCTGATTGGCTCCTGCTGAACTAAAAAAAAAAAAGAAAAAAGAAAAAAAAGGAAAAAAGGAAATTAACCCGCCTGGGAATAGAAAGGGGAAAAGGGAAAGTCTGAGAGGGCTATGGTATGGTCTCTGACTCCTGGCCTCAGGGTCTTACCCATCCATCCATCTATCCATTCATTCATTCGTTCATTCAATCATTCATTCATTTGAACACTTACTATGTACCTACTGTGCATAAAGTTCTGTGATGGGCACTGTATAAAACATAAAGATAAACAAGATAGGGTCCTCCCTAGGCCTTTGGGTGTCAAGAAACTTTACTTTTACTAAGCACCTACTGTGTGGAAGAGAGAGTGTGTCCTATAAAAACTACACAGTTCCTGCTTTCAAGGAGCACAAAATCTAATTGATAGTGGTAATACAGCATGTCCACAAATAAATATGATGCAAGATAGAGTATGCTAGGAGCAAAGGAGAATCAAAAGTGCCCTAGGAAAACTGGGAGAAGGAGAAATCACTTTCAGCTCAGTGAATCAGAGGAGGAAGAGCTAGAGAAGAATTTCAACAGGAAGAAATGAGAAAGGAGAACAGTAATGTGAATTGTACCAGAAGAAGGATCACCTAGCAGCATACGCTCTCATTTGGCCTTATGTATACACACACACACACACACACACACACACACACACACACACACACACACCCCTTACACCTTCCTTTGTAGCATGAACTAGATTTAAGAGAACTCTTGTAATATACTAGGACCTCAAAGGGAAATCAACTGTCTTGGTGGGAAATGCCAGGAAAAAAATATGTCATCCTCACAGAACCTGGGTTCTAGTCCTATATTTGCCACTAACTTGGCCTATGACCCTGAGCAAGTCCCTTCCCTTCTCTGGACTTCAGACTTCTCACTTATAAAATGAGGTTCTTGGGTTAGATGAACTATCTCTGAAGTCCTTGCCAGCTATAGGGCTGCATTATTCTTTGATTTTGCAATAAAAGGCCCACCCAGGTTGGTGGCTGAGCCTCGGTGCCAGAGAAAGGAGGAAAAAGGTTCTGGGTGGCTTTTCTTCCTCCTCTCTGTTCCTTGAGTCAAGTACATCCACTACCAACCATCTCCCACCCACCTAAACTCAATCTCTGTCTCTATGTCACTCCTACTCCCAGGGACCTGGATGATTTAATAAGTACTTCTTATTGATGGCAATTTTCCCCAAATAGCCCTTTTTTTCAACATCAGCAATTGGGACAATCAAGGATTCCTCTATCTATCCATTCAGTAAAAACTTATTAATGACTACATGTAAGATCCTACGCATGGGAGAAGACTAAATTTAGTTTATTCAACCAAGAGGGGGCAGACAGCCCCAAGATAACAACAATACAGTAGAAAGAGCACTGGACTGGTTGTCAGAAGACCTCCATTCTGGTTCCAGCTTTGTTGCTCACTTTTTAGGTGATGTAGAGCAAGTCAGGGACCATCTTAGGTTGGAAGAGACATTGATACAGATCATTTCAGTCAAACCCCTTAATTTGCAGATGAGGAAAATGGGGTACATAGAAATGAAATCTTGCCAAAGGTTACTCAGTTAGCTAATAAGAGTTGACACTCAAGCCCAATTCTGCCTAATGTAAGTCCAGGCTCTGGGTTCTTTTTATTATGACACACTGTATCCTTTCTGTACCTTAATTTTCTCATTTTTAAAAAGGAAAGGAACAGACATAGTAACATGTGAGGTTGTTTCCAGCTCTTTCATTCTGTGTGAATCAAGGACAATTTGGGTGGGGATGAAGAAAGGGAGAAAGATGGGCAAGCAGGGGATGGGTATACAAGAAGAAAAAAGAGGGAGAGACAAAGAGAAAGCAATGGTTCCTTTTGCTGTTTCATTTTAAGCAGAAAAATATGAAAGTGTCTCAAAGTGAAAGTTGTAAAATTCACTAATAAAAATGAACTCAGGGCCTGTGCCTATAAAAAGTACATCTGGCTTCTGGTGTGTGAACACCACTAGGAAGGAGATCCTGGAAGTCCAGACCCAGCCCAACAAATGTGCCCTCTCACACCAGCCCTCATTGCCCAACTGCTGGGTGACTGCAGCCTTCTCTGCTCTCTATCCATGGACTGCTCAAGAAGATGGAGAAGCTAAATATAAAGCAGGGAAAAAAATATATCCTTGGCAGACCATGAGAAAGGACATAAGGACAAGCACTTGGAGACAAATTGATTGTGAGGGAGAGAAGCTGGAGTCTTACTCCTTCATGTCAGTGACATGCTTCCCTCTCAATATTTCTCCTAGGGTCCAGCCAAGGAGCCTACAATTTTTGAGTATTATTTTATTTTGAAATTCAGGAAGTCCTTAAAAGTCTCAGTATGAATGAGTTTAGCAGATTGACCTCCTCTCACAAGAGAGATCCCTGTCCCAAGAACACTGAGCACAGGAGATAGGGAGAGAGAAGGAATAGGAAGGTGGGAAAGGGGCTAATGGCTGAGACAAGTTTCCCTGGCTTCCAAATTTTGGACATCAGGCATACAGATAGCACTTAGAAGAAGCTTCACTTGGGGCAACACCCTAATGAGAAACATCTGACTACAAAAAAATCTCATCTTCAACTTCATCTGAAAGATATATCATCCCTTTGGCCTCAATAGAAAGCTAACATTGGGAAGCCAAGGGAAGAAGAGTATCACAGCACTTTTGCTGCCCATCTCTTTGAGCCTGTTTCCTCATTTGCAAAAGGAGAGGTCCCTCCCAGCTCTAAATCTTAAGATTTTGTGATCTGGCAATGCTTTCTTCTCCCCATTCCTTGTTTTATGTTCTATGATTTCTGACAATTGGGACCTCTGGAGCACCATAGTCCTAGACTCACTAATCTAGTCCATCTCCTGTCCTCAGTTGGCATATACCTAAGTGATGCAGAAAGAGCAGGTCTCACTTTCCAGGGAAAGTAAGAGCCCCACTTCCCTTATTAGCCTCTTCTAGGGTTCTGCCACTTTCTGAAGTCACTTTCTGAAGCCTGATCTGAGCTCCTTTAGCCTTTTCCATTTCTCTGTCCCTGAAGATGTCAAGGGTAATTAAGCCAGTCATTGAGGATCATAGAGAGAGTAGGAAGAAAAAGCACAAGACTCAGCATGTAGAAGGTCTGGATCCAGGCTCTGCCTCTTCATCTCTTTGAGTTCTGATTTCTTTATCTGTAAAAAGAGAGGTAATGATCCCTGTGCTACCTACCTCCCACAGCTATTATAAGGAACAGGAAGGACCACAAAGATGGGAGCTATCATGGTCATGGATGATGGTCACATCAATAGAAAACTTTCTGAAAAAGAAGTACCTGTGTGCATCACTGAGTCTTAACTAGAACTGGAAAATCATCTATCTATTCAAGCCTCCATTCTGAAGAGTCATCCTCTCCATATGTCTCTTAGTTTGGACAAGATACTTGCCCTCTCTTGGCTTTAATTCTCCATCTTTAAAATTAAGAGATTGGACTAGAAGATCCCTGAGGTCCCCTCCAACACTCATGTTTTAGAGGTTTATACCCACTCTTCTTATTTTCATAAAAGAGAAACTGTGGACTTGGCATATTCAAGGTCGCACACATAGTTAAGAAGAAGGGTTCAGACCAGAACCCAGTTCTCCTGACTTGAAATTCAGTAGGGGCCTCCTTTACACATACCTTGCTGCTTCCTATAAATTATCCCAAAGGTTCTTTCAACCTTCAAGTCTAAAACCAATATATGGCACTACAAAAATGCGTTTGTCCTTGTGAGAAGCAGTATCCCATCCAAAAAAACCAGCTTTTTTCTATAGCCTCTAGACTCTAGACAGTGAAAGCATATTTGGGGGACTGGGAGGGGGGAAGAGGGGAACTTCTCATTTCTGGCTCCAGTGCCCTCATCTTTTATTGAATAGCAGAGTAAATATTTAAATAAAAAATAGTGTAAACTGCTGGCAGGTATGTGCCATACTAACTAGTCAGCATTTGCTTTTAAATAATTAAAAGTCAACACACAAGTACAACGTTCTTTTCAATGAAGAATATGAGCGGCCGTTGTGGGAAGGGGGAGCATTTTTGGCAATCTCAGGGACACACGTGCACGGGTAGAAGAAAGTCCCTGGTCTGGGAGACCCATAGGTTCTTAGCCTTTGGGCTCCCAGGGTTGAAATTATTTACACTTGGCTGCTAAATTGACAGTACTTTTAGCCAGGAGGGTGTGGAGGAAAGAAAGTCTAAGTTTCCTTTGAATTATGCATAGTGGAAGTGTCAGGACAGCTTTGATGGCATTTAATTAAATATTTGGCAGCATTTAATTAATTAAATATTTAAACCTTAAATACCAAATAGGATGTGACTTAGTAGACATTAGTTATATTTCAATAGCCATTAGCCATTCAATAGTTTTCAGATCAGCTCCCCCCTGCCCTCCCCCACAACTAAGGGAGGTCTTAAGTAGTCACTTAGAGAGCCTCATTAATTAGTTAATAACTGAAGCTACCCTTGGGTTCTGCTGCCCAGAGCCTATCAGTCAGTCAAACCTGGGTATATGAGAATTTCAGAGATGGAAGGGACCTCAGAGATTTCTGTAATCTAAAACCAAGCCATTTTACAGATGAGGAAAGTGACTGGGAAGTGAGCTGCCTAAATTCACAAAGGGAGCTATTGCTCTGGGAGGAAGAGAGGAGAGGAGAGGAGAGGAGAGGAGAGGAGAGGAGAGGAGGGGAGGGGAGGGGAGAGGAGGGGAAGGGAGGGGAGGAGAGGAGAAGGGAGGGAAGGGGGAGGGGAGAGAGAGAATGAGAGAGAGAGAGAGAGAGAGAGAGAGAGAGAGAGAGAAACTTGATTCCCATGAGTTCCCAGTTTTTCTCAGGGCTGGCTGGCTGGCTGTCCTCTTTCTAAGCTCTCTCCCCCTCCCCCAGATCATACAAGCTGCTAAAGGAAGGGCTTTTCCATAGGGGTAGCTTCCTAATTTCTTGAACTTCCTGGGAGATGAGTTGAGCTCCTGGCAAAGTTTTCACTGAGGCCAATTTGTAACTCCCATGGGACACTGGGGCTGCATGTGATTAGAACAGTAATTATGTCTTACATCACCAATGCACTCTACAGTCACAAATAATCATAATAACTCACATTTATGTAGCACTTCAAGGTTTCTCAGAACACTTCACACAATTCTCTTTTTTGATTCTTATTACAAACCTGGGAGGTAGGTGCTCTTATGCCCATTTTACAGAATGAAACCCAGGCTTTTTTGATGTCAAACCCAGATCTGTCATCTATACCATGTTGCCCTTTCATCAATTATGGAATAGGTCCCTGTTTTTCAGGAGTAGCAAGTATAGAAGACAGGAAATGAAAAGGAGAATGGAAAACAAATAATTGGAGAAGAGGGCCAAGCTATATATAACAAGCACCCAACGTTTGAAATCTAGGTTCTCTGCATGGATCGCTGTGGACTGTAATGGTCACAGCAAAGAGGGCTGCATAAATGAGCTGGGACCTTAAGAACAGATTTATTTGGAAAATGATAGGGGGAAGGAAAGGCATTCTAAAGAGAAGGTATCATGTAGGAAGTTAATCATGGCTTGTGCTCCATGTAAGGGACAATAGTAGACCAGTTTGGCTAGAGTGGGAGAAGAATTATATGCCTGGAAACCATGCCTTATGAGGATCAGTTGAAAGAACAGGAAAGGAGATTTAAGGGAGTTGATTACTGTCTTCCATTCAATTAAATAAAAAACAAAACAAAACAAAAAAAAACATTTATTAAGTACCTGCTTGGCTGACCTGTGGTAAAGGAAGAATACTGGTTCTAATTCTGCCTTCTGGGCACAATTAATCCATTAGAATCTAATAGAAATTAAAGGGAGTGAGGTTTGAAGGCTTCCTATAAAGACCTTCCTAAGAACTCAACTTGTCTAGATACGGTTGGGCTTCCTCAAGTGGACCTAGGTTCCCCATCACCAGAATTCTTCCAGGAGAACCTGGGTGATGAACTGCCAGGGATTTCCTGGAGAGTGAGTATTCTTCATCAGGTATAGGCTAGACTAGATGGTCTTTGAGGTCCTTTCCTACACTGAGATAATACAATTGAACAGGTAGAGTCGTCCTAGTAGAGGAGGCTGGATTCACTGTGGGAGACAAGAGGAAGTTAGACAAGGCGTGTGATGTCTGGCAATGTTATGAAGGGTGGGGTATAGTCAGTCAGCAAAACTTGACTTCACCACCCTCTCTCTGTCTCCCCCTTGCCCTCTCTATTCTCTGTAGCACACCCTTATTCTCCATGTGTTTTGCTCTTTCTTTCCCATCACCTTCCTCCTATTAAAACATGCTCAAGAATCCAGTCTCTGACATTAACTGCTTCCCTTCTCTATGAACCTCAGTTTCTTAATTTGTAATATGAAGGAGTAAAATGAATTATTTGACCTCTTAAAGCTCCTTCCAGCTGTAACATTCAATGCATGCATAATTCCAAGTCCATAGACTGAAGGGACTTCCCCTGAGCCATAGAATTGGACAGTGGTGGATGGGTGGGGGCAACAACTCAGGGGCCCTCCTCTCCTCCGCAGCTGCCCAGAGCAGCTGCCCTGAGCAGCTGTTAAACACACAGACCCACCAAACAACCTAGAGATTGTTTGGTTTAATTTTTTTTGAACATTTGTTTGCCATGCTACACAGTTGACAGTGTGGAAATTCAGGGTTGCAAAGCAAAACCCTTCTGCCCAATCCATCTTCCTGTGGCCAGAGCCAATTTAAGAAGTTATGACAAGGGTGGGCACAACCCACCAGTGCTGGCCGGGCACAGCCCCAGGAGGCCTAGCCATGAAGCAGAGTATCCAGGGGCTCCAGCTGCTGCTTCTTTCCTTCCTCCTTCTCTCCCCCACCTCCCCTCTTCCCCCACCACCATACAGGAACAGAAAGGGCCCCATGGGGCAGCTTTCCTATGTATTGGCCTCACCATCCCCTGAATATTGCATTCTAAATGACCACTTTTAAGAAGGCCACTTTTTCTTTGTTTCTCTCCTCCATGGGAATTTCTCACACCCCCAAGTTCCAGGTCTTTCCTAACCAGCCCATTCCCCTGGCACGTCCAGCCCAGTCCCTGTCCTCATTCCCATCAGCCCCAGACCCTCTCTTCTTTGTTTCCTAGCTGTTTATAAATATGTATTGGACCTGAAAGATGGGGGGTAAAGCATTTGCTGTTCCCTTTTTTAAGAGAAAATTAAACATGACAAACTTAGTTATTCATGCAAACCATCAGCCTGTTATCTCTGATTATGCAGGATCCAAACTGTGAATATTTGAGTGGAGACGAACACTCATCAAAGGCTGCTGTCACAGGCGGCGGGCCTGCTCCTCCTAACCTAGCCTTACCTATTTTCCTTTGTACTCAGATTTCATCATCCACACCAGGCAGTTGGGGTGCCTCATACTGACAGTGCCTGTTCCCAGCAAACAGGCCTCTGTACAAGTGTATTTTAAAGGGATTAATTAACCTTGTGAGATTTGTGGGGAAAATCTCCACCTGGCTATCTATTGAATTAAAGCATCACTTCACCAGTGTATTTTAAGCTCACAGTGCAGAGCATATGGTATTTCAAAGAACAGAAGTTGAAAGTACAGTACATATTTATTCCTTCCACAGAGTGCATTAAAGGGGTTTAAGTATTTTATTAAAGCCTATATGTGTGTGTCTGTGCATGTGTGTGTCTCTCTCTCTGTGTCTGTATGTGTGTGTGTGTGTGTGTATGCGTGTGTGTGTGAAATAAGCGGAAATATACTTCACGCATAGAAAAAATAAATTACACAGATTTATTTTCATCTCTCTGCCAACCTACCCCATAGCAACAGTGAAAATTTGGTCTATGTAAACTTGAGAAAACAAGAAATATTTTATCAAGTCATCTCAATTTATGGCTATTGCCAAAATTTACTCTCATGTTTGAACTGAGAAGTTTCCTTGGTTCCAGAGCTGCCAGTGAGGGAAAAGAGCAGGTGTGAGATGAAGAGGGCAAGAGAACAGGACAGGAAAGCCAGCAGCACCTCATTCCCCTGCTTCAGTGAGGGGACCCTCAGAAAGCCATATCTGCATTCCAATCCAGAGCCACAATTCTGCCTCTGGCCTCAGGTGAACTGTCCTGAGGTGTCGAGTCGGTTAACTTTCGGGAGAAGGCAGAAGAATGAACATCTGATCTCTACTGCTGCCTTTGAAAGTCTGCCCAAGGTTAGGGTCTCACATGGCACTATGTGCATTGCTCAGGGCCCCTTTCCTTTGCGGCTCCTTACAAGGACAAGTAAATGTTAGCTGTTGGATTATTTCAGGGGACAGTTATTTCCAATCAATCAATCACAGCATTTTAGAGCTGGAAGGAATGCTTGAGATCATCTGGGCCAGCCTCCTCATTTTACACATGAAGGAACTAAGACCCAGAAGGTGAAGCCACTTTCCCAAGGTCACACAGGTAGTAAGTAGTAAACTGACATTTTTATTGGGGTTTTTGGCTTCAAATTTAGTATTTTTTTTCACTACATCATGAATTGATCATTAAGGTTTTATGGAATACCTACTCAGGAGCGCCTAACCCTGTTGCTATGTGGTGTGAAGACATACCAACTAGAATCACAAAATCTATGTGTTGTAAGGCAGTGGCATAAAACTGAAATAGAAATGGGTGCCACTAATATACAAGGATTCCTATGGATTTCACATTGACTTAGTCCTAAAATGTATATTTATCTATGTCTTAGTGTATTTTTATTTATTTTGTTAAATATTTCCCAATTAAATCTTAATCTGATTGGGTCACATGTTTGAAACCTCTTTTGTAAGGGACTGTAGCAACAAGCACCCCAATATCCCCAGGGTGACTGCCAACACAGGTTCTTAGATCTGCTTTTGTAAAGGAAAGCAACTCAAAATGGGTTAACAAGCTTACTTTAATCAAACAAACATATATCATTTAGTTCAGGGGGAAAAGGTCAGCACCCCAAACTTCAGAGTATACAGACAGATCAAACAGACAGGCTTCCAAACTGTCTAGCCATTATCAATACCAAATCACCAGAGAGGGAAGCATCAACATCTGGGTTTTCAAAGGGGGGGGGGGAAGCTCTCAACAACGGCTTCCCAGAGTCTCATCTGGTCAAATCACACAACACTTCTCAAAGTGAGCCCCAAAGCAAAGCCTCAAATCAGGGATTATATAGTCTTCTCCTGGCTCAGGGAATGTAACCACCCTCTTGACCCACTGCCCAATCACACAGCATCAAGGTGTGGTCGTTCCTGAAAACCAAGCCTCCTACCACAGGCTCCATGTGACCACATGCCTATTAGGGGGCAGAGTATATTTTCAAATCAAGGAAGGTTCTCAGAGTCACTTAAGTCAATCAAAGTCTCTTAAGACAATCAAAGGGCCTAGGGTCAGGGAAGATCTTCAAATCTGCATTTCCATTACAGGGACCCCAAAGGACTTTGAACATAACCTATACCTGAATACAAATTGCCCTCACAGCATCATTGTCAAGTGGACATTAAGATAGCCTTTCCTTGAAGACCTTTAGTGAAAATTAACCTGCTCTTTTTGTTATTTTATTTTAGTTTTTTTGCTTTTTGGAGGGGGGAAGCCAAGGCAATTGGGGTTAAGTGACTTGCCCAAAGTCACATGTCTAGTAAGTGTTAAGTGTCTGAGACCAGATTTGAGCTCAGGTCCTCCTGACTCCTGGGCCGGTGCTCTATTCACTGTGCCACCTAGTTGCCCCTACCCTTCTCTTTTCCAAAGCAGCCTATTAACAGTTTTGGATAACTATATGTTGTCTCCTCTTACCACCAAAATCTTCCCTTCTCCAGGCTACACAACCCCAGTCCTTTCATGTGATCCTCACATGATCCTTCACTGTCTCTTCAGTATGCTCCCCATTTTAGCAATAGTCTTCCTAAAATGTGTTGCCCAGACCTGAAAACAATCCTCTGGATGTGATCCCACCAGGGTACAGTACAGTGGAACTACTGCCTCCCTAGTTCTAGACACTGTACTTTTCTTAATGGGATCTTTGCATTAGTGTGTGTGTGTGTGTGTGTGTGTGTGTGTGTGTGTGGCCTTACCATATTGTTGTTGAGTTTTCCTAAAAATACTGTCTTTTTTTCCCCAAACTGATATATAGCCATGCCCTCTCCATCTTGTATTTGTGAAGTTGATTTTTTGAGCCCAAACATAAGATTTTGCATTTATCATTATAAATTTTTGTCTTAGATGCAGCTCAACCTTTTAGCTTATTGTAATCATTTTCTATCCTATTATCCAGGGGGTTAGCTGCCATTCCTGGCTTCATATTATCTGCAAATCTCATCTGCAAATTTGATAGCTATGATTCTATCCAAGTCCTTGATAAAAATACTAAAAGGCACAGATCCCTGGGGTGTTAAACTAGAGACCTACTTCCAAGCTGACACCTAAAGATGAATGACTGGTCCTTGTTTCCAAGTTAGGGACAGAATTATCACACATATAAAACAGTATAATACTAAATAGTATAATACTAATAGTACTATAATACTAAATAGTACTAAATACTAAATAGTATAGTATACCAAGCAGTTAAATATGAGTTATCCTGGAGTTGTGGTTAGGAAAGAAGTGGGTTTTTGAGGTGGGATCACCTCATAATCACAAGCCAAGTCTTACAGCCCCACCATCCACAGACTGAAGGTGACATTGAATAATATTTCAATCCCCCCAAATCCATACTTTATTTAGGCACTAAACAACTGACAAGTGCTAGGACATCAATTCATTTATTCAACAGATGGTTTTTTGATGAGCTGATCTATGGAGCCCATGGGTTCACTGCCAACCATTGTCAGGAAGAAAAGTATCCCTTCAGGAAACAAAAAACAAGTAGGTTCAA
The DNA here is from genome assembly GCA_011680675.1 of Gymnobelideus leadbeateri. Lineage (NCBI taxonomy): Eukaryota > Metazoa > Chordata > Mammalia > Diprotodontia > Petauridae > Gymnobelideus > Gymnobelideus leadbeateri. The sequence goes on along the minus strand of WOXC01000457.1, from coordinate 60,503 downwards.
AATAAATGTCTTTATTGGCTGGATCTCTAAATAATTATATATGTCTTCTTGATGGACTATATGATGAAAACTATAGATATACATAGATACTTACAGAATTAAGACCCAGTCAATTGTAATAAGAACAAAAATGCTCAGAGACTTGGCAAAATCTTAGGGAAAGGCAGATTGCTTGGGGAAGATAAAGGTTAAAGGGAGTGTCAGGAAGTAAAGTGTTTATAAGGGTGTGGTAAAGTCTATTTCTAGAAGCCCAGAGGAGTGCCTGAGTCTGTAATTTAACTGAGGAATCTGGTGGTAGCTTGATTGGGAAAAATCTTGGTATAGAAGAAGGAGCACTGAATTTGGTTCCAGAGGCCCTAGGTTTGGGTCCCAGTTCTGTGATTTACTATCTATATGACCTTGGGTGCTTGTTCTACTTGATCTCTGGTTCTTCCTCTTTTCCTCTGGAAACTGAAGGGTGTGGGGGGGGGGAGGGGCCGGTATAGAGGGAGGGAGGGAAAGACAGGGAGAGAGACAGAGCCAGACTCTGTGTGTGTGTGTGTGTGTGTGTGTGTGTGTGTGTGTGTGTGTGTGTGTGTGAGAGAGAGAGAGAGAGAGAGAGAGAGAGAGAGAGAGAGAGAGAGGTGGAGGGGTGGGGAGGGATCAATGGTTTACATGAATTCCAAGAAGCCTGGATCACAGAGAGAGCTGAAACTTGGAGGTAGCACTCAGATCTCGGGAAGTTGTAAGGGCAGGAAGAAATGGGCCCAAAGGAGGGAAGGACATTAGACAGAGAACTGATCATGTACTTATGAACACCCAGGCTCTTCCCCTCTTTCTTCTCTCTTTCCCTGTCCACCTTTTGGTCATGACAAACAATAATGACTCAACCAATTTTTAGGGAGTACCTACTTTCTATCAATAAAGCTAGAGCAAGATACAGTTAGCCTTTAGCATGTGTAATGTCTGAAGTTTTTCTTTATCTTCTTCCCCTCTCCCTTTGAATGACTCCTCCATTTCCCTGGGTTTTCCATAGAATCTTCCATTGCCCTCTCCACACACCCCCCCATCCTCACCTTCCTAAATTATTCTTCCCCTGATCCTTTTCATTCAAAACTTCACTCCTACCCAGCTTTAGAGGAAAGTAACTTGATTGTCTGATTAAAGTAATCCATCCTAAAATCGGAATAACTGTCATTAAGCTTAGCCCTCCTAGGAGGTATTTGCATGTTAAAATAGGGGCTTGTTAACTCAAGTGAATTACAGAATCAGAATTTTTGAGCTAAAAGGGAAGGAATCTTTGGTAGAATGAGTTGAAGAGAAAGTTTTATGTCAGGGAGATCCTTCCTGTGCCCCTGGGCAACCCCTCTCCTAAGAAGAGCAGGAGTCAGCAACTTGGCAATCTACTTCTGAAAAATTGCCAAGAAATTCTGCTCTTTTTTAGCAGCCCTTTTTAGGTCTGGGCAGGTGGTGTTGAAGCTGTAAGTTAAAATGGGATCATGGGATCATAGGTTTAGAACTAGAAGGGGCTTTAAAGGTCATCTAGTCCAACCCCTAACTTTTATAGATGAAGAAATTGAGGTCCATCGAGGTTATATGATATGCTCAAGGTTGTCCAGTAGCAAAGCCTGGGTTCTAACCCAGATCTTCTAATTAAAAATCCAGTATTCTTTCTTATATACCACACTTTGGTACTTTTCTATTGCTTTTAATTATATTCCCCACCCCCAGCCTCCCCAACCCAGGTCCTTGATTAGCATGGATTTACCTTACCTTCTAAACTCAGGTATGAAGTAGAGAAGTCCTTGAATCTTGGGATTAAGAGGGAGAACCCCAAGGGAAAGAAGAAACTCAATCAACTAATAAACATTAATTATGCATTTATGATCAAGTATGCCTCTAGCCTTGTGCTAGGCACCCTATAGAAGAACAATCAGAGGACCCAGGTTCAAATCCAAACAGTATTGCCTACTACCTATATGACCTTGAGCAAATTCATTTACCCTCTTTAGGTCAGAGTTTTCTCTTCCAGAAAATGAGAGATTGAACTAGATAAGCTCGAGTCTCTTCCACATCTAAATCCTATGATATCTCACTTGGGTTCTTGTCTTAATAGAGTTCACAGTTCAGTCAAAGAAATAACACATACATAAACTTGCAAAGGTAACTTATAGGTTAAGGGCCAAGAGAGTGGTAGCAATAGTAAATTCACTAGAGAGATTTCATTCAACAACAAAACATTATTTAGTAGTATTAATAGTGACATTAATGGGAGAAACCCAAGGTCAGCTACCCTGTAACTTCACTCTTTTTCCCCTCTTTGACAATATACATCAATGAAAGCCAGACTAATTTAGAACTGGGTGGTCTGGGATGGAGAAGTACTGAGAAGAAACCCACCCTTCTTTACTTTCTATTGTCTCATCCCTTTCCCCAAGTTCAGGAAGGAGTAATTCAATCTTCTTCAAGGAAGGCTCCAACTCTACCACTCCCTCCCTCTCCCCACCTCCCTCATTGTTTATCTTCAGACCCATTTTTTACACATATTCCTCAATTAATCTCCTACTAGGTCCTGGAGGCCCAGGTAGACAGCATTAGCTTCTTGGTCTACAGCTTGATTTTATAGTTGGGAAGACAAGTCATCCATTTTCCTTTGGGCAATGGAGGGAGATAAAGAAGAAGAGAAATAAAGTAAGTACCTAAAGAAGAATCTTCATTTCTTCTTATCACTGTTATATCTCCTCAGCTGGATAATAGAAGGGTGGGAGAGACTTTGGTTGACCTGGGGAAAAGATAACTTCAGGTGAAAGGAGAATCTTTGGCCTCTGAAAGCTGATAGCTTCAGGATCACTGAAAAGCATTACATAATAAATAAAGAATCATATAATCTCAGTGCTGGAAGGAACTTCAGGATTCACATAATATAATCCCCTCATTTTAGAGAAACTACCACCCAGAGAGACAGATGCTTGTCCTTTTTTTTCTTCTTCTTCTTCTATTATCAGCTTCTTCAAATTTCTTCTTTTGTATGTGTAAGGGGCTGGAAGATAGGGAGATAGAGCCTGAAGTTTATGGGGAAGACTTCAGCAGGAAAAAAGATAACCAGATTATTGGTTGATGGTTTTTATTTATTTATTTTTTAAGTTTCTACTGCCAAGCTAGTGAGGTAGAAGCTATTTCAGAAAGGGGTAATATTAGAAAAGTGTGTCCTGTTTTCAGAAACAGACTTTGGGACATAATGAAAAAAATGAACCTAAATTGGGCTCCCTGCCCAGAGACCAAATCCAAACAAACCCACACAACTTCTCTTGTCACTTGTGAGGCATTGACAGTCTACTGGGAAATCTGGAGATAGAACATGGATGCAGTTCAGTTCTCCAGAAAGAAGTTGTGAACACACAGGAGACTTTAGTATTCTGGGGACAGGAGAGGCAACTAGAATTGCTAGCATTTCCTTTCCTTTGGTCAGCGATTCATTATCAATCAGCAAATTACTCCCACTGTAAAAAAGGAAAAGAAAAAGTCCTATGAAAGAGATTTCCACACCAGGGATGAAGATTAGCCTACAATTGCCCTGCTATAAAAATTGAGTTTTGGTGAAACATTTAAAAGACTCATTATGTTTGTGTTGATGAATCTCCAGAATTACTGGAGGATTATAATCCCATCAGTGTCTTTGTTCTAATGAAGTGGCCAACACTGGAAGCTATTCCATATGAAAGACAACCCAGAAGTCTGGGTTCTAGTTGGCTTTGCTACCAGCTCATTGGGTGGCCTGAGGTAACTCTTATTGCTGGACCTCAGTTTTCTTTTCTATAAAATAATGGGCCAGATGTTCTCTAAGTGCCCTACCAGCTCTGACATTCTTTGAATCTACCTCTGGTCTGGGAGCAGTCCAAAGCCAGAGCTCCCAAAAGGAAACAAAATGCTGTGAATTAAGATCTCTACTTCCAGTCCCACCCACCACACTGAAGCTGATCTCTTCAGCAGACAACATCATTTAGTAATTCTAGTGGGATGAGGGCTTGAATTACCTGAAGTTTTTACTCCATTCCTCCATTTGAGCTGACTCAGCCATACCCTCTGTAAACCAATTTTTCCCTTAACTTACTAATTTCACATAAGCAGCTAGCATATAATTCAATCAACTCCAGTGGCTCCCTATTGCCACCAGGATCAAATATAAAACTCTGTTTGGCTTTTAAAGTCCTCCATAACCTGACCCTTTCCTCCCTCTTCAGTTTTCTCATACCTTATACTGCCCTCCCTCCCCCACCCATTTAAATAAGCTGTGATTTATCGACACTGGTCATCTTGCATATTGCAAGACAATCTATCTCCCAATTCAATGCATTTTCACTAGTTGTCTCCATGTCTGCAAATCTCTCCCTTTTCATCTCTCCTTCCTAACTTCTCTAGCTTCCTTCAAGTCCCAGCTAAAACCCTATATTTTGCCTTGTTCCGATTAATGCTGGTGCTTCACCCTTCTTGATAGTTGTACAAAGTTCTTTTCAAGTTGGCCCCTTCATTAGACTGTGAGTTCCTTGAAGGCAGGAACTGTTTGTTTTGAGACTGGTTTGGGTTGGGTTTTTTTGGGTTTTTTTGCCTTTCTTTGCATCCCCAGTGCTTAGCACAATGTCTGGCACATAGTAGGCAATTAATAAAACTTTGTTGACTTGACTAGGGTTATGATGATAGCTAAAATTTACATAATACTTTGAAATGGTTCAAAGGGTTGTACAATACCTTAATCTCAGTGGAACATCACAATAGCCCTGTGAAGTAGATACCCCATTTTACAGATGAAGAAACTGAGGCTCAGAAGGGTAAGATGAGGGGCAGCTAGGTGGGGCAGTAGATAGAGCACCGGCCCTGGAATCAGAAGGACCTTAGTTCAAATTCGACCTCAGACACTTAACACTTACTAGCACCCCTCCAGGAAAAAAAAAAAAAAAAGGTGACATGACTTGCCCACAGACACACAACTAGTAAGACTCAGAGGCAAGATTTAAACTATAGGCTCTCCTGACTCAAAGTCCAGGGCTTTCCAAAGACAATCCTCTCTCTGCTTGAGGATCCTTGATCCTGTGGAATATGTACCGAAGAAACAATGCTATAAACTCAAAGCGTGATCCTTTCTCTACCATTTGTAACATCAGTTTTTATCTAAGAGTGGGAATCCAAAAGATTAACGTTCAACATTCATTCAATAAAAATTTACTAACTGAATTACCATGTGCAAAGTACTAGGTCAGATGTTGGGAGAAAAATATGAAGTGTCTATGAGACATTATATTCCTGCCATTATAGCACCTGTTGGGATGAAGTCATTGACACACACAAAACGGGTCCCTGGAGTTTTTGAAGGAATAAATTAACTAAATGGAAACAACCAACATTTATTAAGACTGGGGAGGGAGAAATAGACAATCCAGATATTGACTTCCTTTTCTAAACTTTGAAGATTCGATCAGCTACAAACCACTGAACTGCTCTGTGCCGAATCCTGTACTAGGCGCTGGGGATAGAAATACAAAGTGAAATGCTTCCTGCCCTAGGTAGGCTTACGTTCTAGAATGAATAGGATGGAAGGAAGGGATCCGTGTGTCTGTACGCTAAGAGGCTCACTCAGTCTCCTTTCCCCATACCCTGATAAACAAACTAGGGGCATTTCTCGTTGGCAGATTAAATCCGGTCTGAGGAGGGGGCGGATGGGTCAGAGTCCTGGGTCCTTCTCCCAGTTCTGTCTGATTGGTTTTCCAATTTAGCACAGCCGTCCTCAACCTCCTTCGAGATGCGCCCGCCCGCTTCGGTTTCCACAAGGACCAGAGCAAGAGACCCGGAGTGACGCCAGAACTACTTCTCGGGAGGCCCGACCCAGCCCAGCTCAGCACTGCAGAGAGCGCCATAGCTTGGCCCCGTCGGCCTGGAGCAGGATGGAGGAAGCACAGGAAAGGCCCAGACCCCGAGCCCTTGGGTCCAAGGTCCCCTGCGCAGACGCCCGAGGTGCCAGGAGAGCGGGAGGGGGAGGGGTCCTAGCACATACTCTGGAGGCGGGACCTTGAGGCTTTAAACGGAGAGGGGGCGGGGCTTAGAGGCGCTGGGCCCTTGGGGCGGGATTTACGGATCACGTGGGTAAACAAAGCGCACGTGGAGAACGCTGGCCCGGAGGCTAGTTGGCCAGGACCGAGCCAGGTATGAAAACCTGGGATCCTTGGAACAAGGGCCCCAACTAAGTGAGTGGGAGGGAAAAGATGGCAAGGGGAACTAATTTAGCCTCTCATGTGACTCTTGTCCTTATATTAGATTTCTGTTCTTCCTGGAGTCATCACAAAAAAAAAAAAAAAAAAAAGCGAGCCCGGACTAGGAAGTAGGAGAACTGAATACCAGTCCTGGGTGTGCCACATTAATTGACTACGAGACCTTGATCCAGTCATTTTCCCTTCCTGGACCTCAGGTTTTTTTTCATCCTTATTTCTATGAAATGATTTATTCTTTATCTGTCAAGTAATAGAGTTGAACCAGATGATTGGAGGAACTCCTTGGTTCTCCAAATACTCCTCCGTTTCCTCCTATCTCTCTGACTGTTCTTAAATGGTCTCTACTGGTCTCACCTCCTTGTCCTGACTCCTTATTATAGTTATTTCCCAAGGTTCTGTCTTTGCCCCTCTTTTCTCTACAAAGAGAACTCATCTGAACTCATCTTCTAACAAAGCTTCAACTGTCATCTTTTTTTTTTTTGCAAATGATTCCCAAATATGTATCTTCAGCCCTTACTGTTCAGACTTGTATTTCCAGCTGCCTCCTGGGTGTCTATAGTTGACTATTCCCACCACACCTCAAACTTAAACACATCTAAAATCAAACTCATATTCTTTCTCTCAAATCAGTTTCTCCTCCTCTTTCAGTTTCTGTGGCACCGGCATTTCCCTTAATAAGTGCCTTAGACTAAAAAAACTCATTCATTGTTGACTCTCTTCCCCTCAGCCAACACCCAGCTTTAGTCCTCAGTCATCACCAATTCCTGTGAATGATTTTGTCTTTATCCTCCACTCTGCCCCAGTTAGAATGTAAGCTCCTTAAAGGGCAGGGATTATTTTTGTCTTGATCTTGTTTTGTATCTCCAGCGCCTCGACCTGTGCCTTATGCATAGTTATCAATTAATAAATATTTGTTGAAGTCTATTGTTGGCTGACTTATTTTACTGCTTTACTCAAAATCTTTTCAAAAACTCTCCGTTAAATTCAGGGTTCTCCACAATCTAGTGTCAACCTACATTTCCAACCTCAACTCACTCTACAAACTACAAACCCTCAAAACTACAGCTTTCTTTACAACTCAAACCTAGGTGATTCCTCATTCCACAACAAATTCTCTTGTTTTGCCTTGGTGCCATAGCTAATGCATAGACTTTTGTTCTTCACATCTCTGCCAGTTGAAATCTTATCCATTCTTCCAAACATGATGTGAGTGCCATCTCTTTTTGGAAGCTTTCACACATACAAAGGGCAAAAATGATCTTGTCCTCGTACTAACTCTTAGCACTTTATTTACCCCTCTCATATTAATTGTCATGTTTTATCTCATCTTATAGCTATGTGCTTCAGTCATTATTCCCAAGCTAGATTTTATGCTGCTTAAGGATATTGTTGATTTTTATATTTTCTTCAGTGCCTAGCCCAGCATATCTCATGTATTTGGCACTCAACAGATATCTGTTCAACGAGGGGATGAATAAATGAAAGAATTGTCCTAGATGACTTCTAGAGTTCATTCCAACTCTAACTTTCTATTATTCTAAATTCTATGTCATAGAATCACAGAATTTTAGAGCTGAAAGGGAACTGACAATTGTATCTCTGTATACAATGTCAATTGTAAAGACTCTCCTATTGTATAATAATAGTACATATCATCGATGATGTACTAAGCCTGTTATTACATTATGTGAGTCTTTAACACTTCTTTTTCAGATGAATTGTCACCACTTTCTCAGAGCTAGCTTAGTACCCAAGTCTCATTTTTCTAAACCCTGTCTGGCCCAGCCATCCTCTTCCTCATCCTCAAATTCAAATAGTTCTTTCATTAAAACACACATGGCCCAGGGATCTGTTCTCCAGAGCAAATGTAACAGATGCAGTCTCTGCCCTCCAGATGTTACTGTCAGTTTATGCAAGATTTTCAGCCAAGCCAAGTTGTTTGGGTTTGATCCGGGGGCCTCCTGTTGGTATTTTGGTCACATGTGGGGAAAACAAAGAAACCCAAAGATTCATATTCCCACTAGTAATGCCGATAGCAACAGGTGGGTGCTTTTAGTGACATGGGAGAAATGACCGAACAGAAGTGTATTATGCAGATTCCAAGGATTACACCAACATTCAATGCTCAATTAGGACAGGAAACTACATGTTCCAATGTGAGCACGTTTGGGGGCCTTTTCTCAGTCTGTGTTCCCAGTCCTCAATTTTGAAGGTTATGCTTCTTGGTAAAAAGCCAAATTCATGCCAACCCAATCTGTCCCCATAATGCATATGCTTGTGGATAAGAGCATTGTTCAGACACATCTAGACCCTCCTCTCAGAAAATCCAGTCAACAAAAATTGAAATCTATAAAAAGCAAGTGTCTTTATCACTCAGACCTGTAAAGGACTTTTGAAATAATCTAATTCAACCCTACCATTTGACCAAGAAAGAAGCCCAGAGATGCTAAGTGACTGACCTAATTCACTACACAGTGAATTAGGGGCAGGGGCAGGGCCAAACTGCAAGAATCTTGATTCCCAGTGTGGCACTTTTTCTCCCTATAGCTACAGTCATAAATTTCAAGCTGGATGGGGATTTTAGAGGTTATCTCCCTCTCACTTAATTTTATAGAAGAGGAAACTGAAGCCTAGAGAGGTTGTAAGCAATTCAAACCCAGATGGTTGTTGTTGTTCATCCTTTGTACTCTAAGAGGACCAATGACATCACAATATTGGGGTCAACAGACAGTGTATTCAAGTATGGTTGATCAGTCCAATATGAGCTCGGAAGGCTTTACCTCAAGTCAGGCACAAATAGTATGTTTGGATATTTGGGATAGAGATCTCTCTATATTTGCACATCTCACATTTCCTTTGTGCCACTGTGATTCTGCTTTGCTCATAGAGTACAGCTCCTTTTTTGACGTGGGCATGCCTTGCTGCGTGGTTTCACAATTGATGTGCTGTGTCTCATAAGGGATACTAAAATTCTTCAGAAAGACCTTGAGAGTGTCCTTGTGTGAGCACTTGCCTTGTGTGATTTCTCTGTAAAATAGTCTTAGGTAAATATATATTTGGCATTTGGGCTACATGACTAGCCCACTGGAGGTGTGCTCTCTGAAGCAAAGTTTGAATGCGTGGCCCTTCAACTTGAGAGAGGATCTCAGTGTCTGGCACCTTATCCTGCCAGGTGATCTTCAGAACCTTCTTAAGACAATTCAAATGGAAGCAGTTCATTTTCCTGGCATAGTACTGGTAGATTGTCCAGGTTCCACAGGCATATGTCAGTGAGGTCAGCAAAACAGCTCTGTAGACCTTCAGTTTGGTCTACGGCCTAATACCTCTTCTCTCCCACGCTTTCTTTCAGAGTCTCCCAAATGCTGAGCTACTTCTAGCAATAATACTCTAATTACCAATACAGCATTCTTTCTCTTATCCCTTGGGGTGTTCTTTTTTCTTTTCTTTTCTTTCCTTTTTTCTTATTTTTTGAGATTGGGCCTCCTCCCTCTCTTGCCTAGGCTGGAAATACAGCAACCACTCCCAGGCGGATCCCAATACTTATCATCACAGAAGTTTTAACCTGCTCTGTTTTTCCAACCTGAACTGGTTTGCCCCTCCTTAGGCAGCTTGGTGGCCCTCCACTCCCAGAGGCTCATCATATTGCCCTCCTGCATTTCAGAATGCCCAGTCTTAAGTGATCCACCAACCTTAGCCTTCCCAATAGCAGGAACTACCAGTTCAGCACCATACCCTGCAATCCTTTGCTTTCCAAAGGATCTTTGAGTGAAGTCCCCTTAGTTAGCAAGTAACTTCAGTGCATTTAAAATAGGATTAAATTAACACAAATTAGAACACACCAACTCAGGAATGGAGTCATTATGAGTATGCCTGTATTGCTCTGTTTAGGAACTAAACTTCCACAAACTTGACAGTCATTCACTATTTATACATCTGGTCTAAAACCCTAGTACAGAATTTCTCTTGTCCTGCCTAGAGCCTCATCCCATCCTCCTCTGGACAATGGGATGATATTTTCATTAAATCCTTCTCTGATAGTACTTCTTCCTTGCACAATAAGGACACCCACACCTGTTCTTATGAACCTAATGGACCTTTCTAAGTCTTGTAATATGGTTTAATTTCTTGTCAATGTCAGCATATTTATTCTATTAAAAAAATTAATGTTTCCTACTAAGTTGATGGAGATGACAGGCATGGAGTTGTCTTTGACTCCTAAAGAAAAAAGGGATTGAGGTTTGTGTGGGCCTGTTAGAGAAGTATCTAGCTCAACACTCTTCTTTTCCCTTATTTGTTCAATCCAGGGGTGGGGTGGCTGAGGGGCATGTGTGATAGAGGTAAAGGAGGAGAATTTGTTTCTAGCACTATGGTAACCTTGCTTAGCTTCTGAGCCTCTGTGGTCTGACTGTAAGGAAAGGGCCCACTGGGGACATAACAGGCAAAGATTTATTTCTGAAAGCAAAGCCTTGGCACCCAGTCAGGAAGGAAACGTGGGAGGACATGGGAGAACTCAAGTCCACCAGACAACTGGCCCTACTAGCAGGTCCTGGAGAGAGAACAGTATCTCCACTCTGGTTTATAGCACCCCCACTTCCCAGTACCACTGGCTCCTTGAGAAGTCTAGGTCTGTTGGCTGAGTGTGAGTTGGACATTTCCAAGATGAGGCTGAGCAGGGGCGTAAGCTTGGATTCCAGGCCCCTGAGCTAAAATTTGGCAAAGCTGCCCTTTACCCCCACCCCCATTGCTTGACCTTTCTTCCTTCCCACTTTCCACCCCAGAAATGCTGGCTCCTTCACCACCCCCTGCCTGGTCCAGACCTCCTGGAGGCCTCTGGTAGGCTACTCCACCCCTCCACCTGGTACAACAAGGGCACATATGTTCTTTGGCAGCTATTTCTGCTTTCCCTCCTTGGGACCTATCTAGCTTGTAGGGACTTCTCAGGAGGGATTAGTCCCTCTGAACTGGGGTAAACTAGGGTTGTTTTTGCTATTTTCTGACTTTGATGTCCTTCCCCATGGGCCTCAACCTGAGGCTAATTTCTAGTATCATGGCGAGGTTTCATGGGTACAGAATTGAAGCCCCAATTTGGGGCTTCTACTGGGTTGACATCTGTCTATTTATGCCTCTGCTGCCCAATATGTTTTATTTTTCCAATGTTTTTTTACCTCTTGTTTGCTAGGTAAGCAAAAGGACCTTTTTCCCAGCCCCAGAAGATAGTCTCCTTTCTCTCCAACTTGATGAAAGAGCTCCTACCTCAGCTACTATCTTAACAGTTTTCATCCATGGGTTTTTAATAGACAGGTTTGATCCCAAACAAGAGAATTGTTTCGGTTAAAGTCCTATCAATTGGAATCATCTAATGACCCAAGTAGAACCCGCCTCTGAAGTGTCACTATTGATCAGACCTCTTTTGAAGAGGTCCAGGGTTCATGTTTCTAGGACTGCTAGGGAACCTTTCACATTCCCCTTGTTTGGAAAGCTCAATCAATCAACAAATATTTATTAAGCACTCATGAGGGCAAGGCTCTAGGCTCCTTCTGTTGGAAAGATTAGAAAATATCTCTGCCCCTTATCTTTCCCTCTACCCTAAGGGGTCTTGCCTAGCCATTTCAAAGTGGGCTACAGGGATCCACTTCCCCTTTTGCCTAGTTTTTAAAGTTTATAAGTAACACTTTAAACCAACTTTGTAAATAAGTACAAAGAACTTACTAACCCACAATTCAATCCCCCACCTCCCAGGCTTGAATTGACTGGGGTGAGATGCTGTGGGTACAGTGAGCAGTGTCTGAAGTCATATTGCTATTTTGTCACCAATATTCAGTAGCTGGGGGTCAGAAGGGAAAGTATTCAGGGGAAGTAACCCTCCTTATATCCTCAGGCCCTTGGCTCCAGAAAGCCCGACACTCAGCAATAATACATTGGCCAACAAGTATGACTTTGGGCAGGTCCCTTGTTCTCTGTTTCCTCATCTGTAAAATGAAGGCCTAAAAGAGCCTTACAGTGGTTCTTAACCTTTTTTATGTGTCATGTATCTCTTTGGCAGTTTGATGGAGCCTTTCTTAGAATAATGTTTTTAAATGCATAAAATAACATAAGAGGAAACCAATCTCTTACAATATAGTTCTAGACCCCAGGCTAAGAACCTTTGAAGATCTCTTGAAGCTCCTTCCAGTGCTAGGAGTCCATGATTCTGACCTAGACCTATTCTCAAAACTTGACAGAGCAGACCCTTATTGTTACTATTTCAGTGTCAAGGCTGCAAAAGCAGGGAATTTTCTGTTGCCACAGTAACTGGGAGGACAAGGACTTCCTGACACAGTTTATGAACTGCAGACCATTCATTCTCTTGGGTATTATAGAGGTGTGGTGGAAAGAACCTTGGATATTGAGTCAGGAAACTTCTGCCTTGAGTCCTGCAGCACCAGTTCCTTAATTGTATAATATAGGGCAGTTTATTTCATCTCCCTGACTCTGTTTCCTCCTTTGTAGAATGGGAATGATAATATTTTAACTACTTACCAGTCAGGATTGTCGTGACAAAAGTTCTTTGTAAATGTGAATTGCCAGTCACATAATACTGGGACTTTAGTGCTAAAAAGGAGGTTTGGGGCTCATTGAGTGAACCCCTTCTGAGAAATATTATCCTTTGTTGTTTGGAGTGGTTATTTGCCCAACAGGTAGAATAAGAGGAGTAGAGGAAAGAACTTAGAAGTTAAAATTATCTCTTGTGCTGTCTTGTGGTGGTGCTTGAAATTCCATCATTAGAAAGTAATACTTTGGAAACCAAAACTGTTCAGCAGATCAGTAACAAACTTCCCGCCTGTGTTTGAATAGGGGTCTAATACTCTATCTCCCCCTTTATAAGGAAAAGCACCTTAGGGTGCTCTTTTCCCAGTAACTGCTACAGACAACTGGCCTTTCTCGGACCTACAGTGACATATAAGCTTGAATTTCATCTTTTGTTTCTCCCAAACTGCTGATGTGAAAAGAGTGAAAGAACAAAGCTTGGCGACTCATGCACATAGTGCAGCCTGAATGGGAGAATATGATTCTAAAAAGGGAGATGTTTCTGCTAGGGTGAAGGCAATGTGCTTCTTTAAAATGTACAGCGAACACATCTGCACAGAGAAAAAAGAAGGGGAAAAATGCAAGCTTTGTTATTTTTACTCTTTGGTGGTTGGGGCCATCTGTGCAGGTTTAAGCTTGTCTGGAGAAAATTGGGATTTGTAGAAGAAATTCAAATTTATGATTACTTTCCATGCTGTCATTATGAAAAGAATTTTTACAGGATTTGGGGAGGCAATTCTGGTATTTTTACAGCACTTGTGCCAAATTCCAACAGCTGTTCTGGGTGTGCATGGATGTGATGCCTTCTACCAGGGTAGCACCATGCACTGAATCGATATTCTTTCTCTCAGCACTTTGACTTCTGTGGTCTATTCACATCCGGTTGATGGGGGGGAAGGTCCACATTCCTTGTACTTTCTGTGAGTCCCCCATTGCCTGTTAGGATCCCTAGGAACAAGGTAACCCTACCTGCCATTACAAATGATGTAAGACAATACTGTATACCTTTGCTTTATCTATGTAAGGGGCAGGGGCCATCTCCAGTTGTTTTGATCTATATCTTGCCACTGGACCAAGATGGCTCCAGAGGAGAAAGTGAAACTGGTGACTTTGCACAGTCCTGCCTTACTTAAAGCCAATTTACTTGCAAGTCATGGCATGACCTTCGTGATGTGGTCCTCCTCGAGAGCAAAGGACAGACAATAACAATCTATGTAAGGAGTGTATTTTGGATGTAGAAATGCTGAGAGATTCAGACTTACAGAATTCTAGAGCTAAAAGGCACCTTAGAGGTCATTTAGTCATTCTGTAGATGAGGACACTGTAGGACACAACAGAGAAGTGATTTGCCCAAGGTCACACACTAGCAAAGTCCGTAAATAATTAGAACACAAACTCAGGTCTTTTGACTCTTGGTTGGCTGCTCCTTCCTCTGTAGTACATTGACACAGCATGGAACTGACACTGTGCTGAGACAGTGAGTGTGGGCTTTTAGCAGTGTTATACTTAAGTAAAAGGGGTAAGAGAAAGAGAAAGCTGGACTGTAGCTCTGGGATTCATTTATTCAGCAAACCTTAATTAAATACCCACTACAGTGCTCCAAGGAGATATAAGGATAAGTAAGGCAGAACTGGGATCTCTCCACTAATCAACCTACAGGCCTTTATTAAGCACTAACCATGAACTGAACACTCTTCTAGGTGCATGGGATACCAATACAAAGAATGAAACAGCCTTTAATGGAAAATATCTTATATTCTAATGGTGAGAGAGAACAAATACATATGCAAATATATGCAGAATGAATATAAAGAGAATAAATACAAATAAATGTGAAGGAGGGAAATACAAGATAGGGGGAGAGGATGAGCATTCACTATTGAGGGAGATCAGGAAAAGTTTCACATAAAAGGTAGTGCTTGAGCTTCATCATGAAGAAAGGAATTCTATGACAAGAGAATGTTTCCAGGTATGGAAACAGCCTGTATAGAGAGGCAGGTAGAGAGAAAGCATCCAGTATGAGTAATGGATGGAAGGCCAGGGTAACTAGGAAATAGTGATGTACAACAAGACTGAAGGTTGGGCCATGGTTGGGCAAGGCTTTAATAAAGGACTTTGTATCTTATCCTAGAGGCAGTAGGGAGCCACTGGAGTTGATTTGTATAGGGAGCAACCTGGTCAGAATTGCTCTTACCGGCTCTGTGAAAGATGAACTGGAGCAATGAGAGACTTAAGGATGAAACCAATAACCTGTTGCAGGAGACTGCTGATTTTAGTCCTACCTTATGAGTCAGTATATTCAAAGGGGGCAGATAAGCCTCTTTGCTAAAAACAGGAACCTTTCTGCCTGTCATTCTGATATTATAGCTGCATTGTAGGATTGGGGTGGGGAAGAGGGATTGAAGATTTTTTTTTTACTTTCTCAGAGACCTCTGTGAAAATACAAATTGTCTTAGAAAAAGTCCTACCTTAGGGCTGAAGTCCTTAACCATTTTTTCATCATGAATTCCTTTGGCATAAGGTGAGGTCTATAGACCCCTTCTTAGATTATGTTTTTAAATGTATAAAATTAAATACAAAAAATTACAAAGAGAACCAATTATATTGCAATACAGTTATCAAAATATTTTTTAAAAGAAAAAAACAAAGTAAGTTCATGGACCGTAGGTTAAGAACCCCTGCCTTAAGCTGATATTTTTGTTATTAGCTAAATGCTTTAGTAAGGATTTGCAGCCAACTAAAAGGAAAAGTGGGACAAGAATAGTAGAGCTAGAAAGGAGGAATGGTGTCAATAATTCCTGGGGGAGAGAAAAGAAGGAGGAGAGAAGTAAGGGATGGGAGAGAGGGTAAGGTGAAGTGCTGACTTCACCATTTTGCCAAACTCTGTCCCGTTCTCCTTTCCAACTGTATGTGAACCACTGAACATGATTTAATCACTATCTGCTGAGTATTCCCAGAGTAGATGAGTAAATCTTGGTCCTTTCCCATCCCTGAGCTCAACGCTATATAGGTCATCCCTTTTGGAGTCCAGTGTTCATTATTTCTACTTTCAAGAACAGTGGGAAAACAAAGGACATCTTGCACTTTATCAGAATAAATTTCCCCTAACCTAGCTGAGTTTGGAATGGCTGGGTCCCAGCAGAATTTCTAGTGTTTGGTCTCCAGGGTACTGTGAGATTGGGAGAGGAAGCATCCCCATGTTTTAATGTAGACTTAGTTTTGCTGTTGGGTTATGAAAGGGTGAAAGTTCATGGTGACCGCAGTATGGCCTTCCACCTGCAAGCTGGAGGCCCACTCTGCTGTTCAGGAAGAAGCCCAGGAATGACATTCACTTGGGAGCTGAGGGCTGAGAGCCTGGGAAGGAGCTGACTTAGTACTAACCCTTGGCTAACATGTGGTCCAAGTAGAGGAGCAATCCAGATGGGAAGTTAAGCCAACAGAATGGGATGTGTTGGGTTTGGTTTTTCTCTTCCCTTCTTCCTTTGAGGAAACTTCTAACCGTCTGGCCTGTATTTGGTGTCACTGGAAAATATTTTCTCAAATTCTGTCAGATTGACGGAAAAACTTGAGAAACGAGAAGACAAATTGCAGCTGAATGAGATGTGTTTACAGATTTCAGAAAGCGATTTTCAGTACTTTTCATTTTAATGATGTCCAGAACAGCTGAAAAGAATATGAAGGCTGTAAGAGAAGATAGACGTGGTCGTCAATAAGAAATTCAAGGGAACACAAAAGGCAGGCTGGGTGGGTTTTATTAATTATATTTATTTTATCCATATAACAATGATATGTCATTAATTGACATAGAATATACTTAATTGATGCTAATGATTTTATCCTTTTGTTCCCCCCCCCTTTTTTTTTAATTCAGTCCAATTCTGCCCAAGAAGTTTAAACTAGACATGGTTTTGAAGCCACTAGTGCTTGGTGAATTTCTCCCATTTCTTCTTCCTTCTCCCCCTCCTACTAACAAAGCACAGTTAACAACCCTACCTTCCAAATCCATTAGCATCACTTCAATGTCAGCATGCACTATTGGGGGGGTGGGGGAGGGAACCACCAGTTCCACCCCCACCCATTTCCCCCTCTATCCCCAATCCCAGCTGCAACTTGCTGTCTTTGTAGAATTGAGCTACCTAAAGCAAACCACCCCCTCACCAAGGAAGCTTGCTTTCTCAGCCTCAGGGGAAACATGATCCTTCTGTGAGTGAACATGTTTCTTAAGGGAAAATTCTTGCCTCTCCCTTCTGTTCAGCATCATTGTCACTTATTGGCTTGGTATTTGGAGAACATTTTTCCCTTTGCCAACTCCCTCACCTCAGATTCTTTGTTAGAACTCATTTCTTTGGTGACAAGTAACATAGTCGCTAGTTTACTACTTAAAAAAAAACAAAAAACACCAAGGTACAGATGTCTGTAAGTGTCCACTAAATGGGCTCCATGAGACTATTCATTCAACAAACACAATTAAGTGCCAACTGTGTGCAGAACATGGAGCTAAGTAAAGGGGAGATATAAAGTTCAGCTGAGACCTGGGTCCCTCCCCTTGAGACAACCTAGTGTTCAGTAAAGAGATAGGACACACACAAATAATGGAGCCTGAAGGGACTTCAGAGGTCATTGAATCCAATTATTACACAGAATCACATAACAGGTACATTAGAGAGTCCAAAACAGGGTGATCTGTGGACTTTGTGAGAGGAGGATAGAGTGACCAGAGCTTTGTTCAGTGGTGCCTACATTTT
This sequence comes from Gymnobelideus leadbeateri, assembly GCA_011680675.1. NCBI lineage: Eukaryota > Metazoa > Chordata > Mammalia > Diprotodontia > Petauridae > Gymnobelideus > Gymnobelideus leadbeateri. Next base: position 42,952 of record WOXC01000457.1, on the reverse strand, counting down.
AGGGGATGGGCATTTCCTTTCAACCTATCTTATAGCCTGCTGTTCTCATCTTGCAACTTTCCTCGAACCTAGTCAGCCCACTACCCGTGTCACCACAGTGTCCCTTTCCCAGCTTCTACCTACCTCCTCCCAGGGATTTTGAAGTAAATAGCCACAGGTTATGAAACATAGACTGAGGCTGGACTCAGTACTGGAGCAAATTTATCTATACTGTACCCCGAGCCCATCCCAGCTGAATCTGCAAAATAATTCTTAGTTATACCTTTTGAGTACAATGCTGGCCACATAATGAGCATCCAACAAAAATATTGAATTGGAATCATAGAATTTGGGGTAAAATACAAGCTTTGCTGTTTACTATTTATGTAATCATGAGTAAGTCACTTAACCTCAATGGATCTCAGTTTGTTTCTTCATCTTCAAAATAATAATATTAGGCTAGAAGATTTCTAAAGTCCCTTCTAGTTCTAAATCTATTAATGAATAAAATGTCCTTTGGGCTATTCCATCATCCCTGCTTATGATATATACTTCAAAGTTTAATCATCTGAAGTTTCCCTGAATAATATGTAGTTCTAGACCCATATCACATAGTCATTTTGAGCAATCTGCAAACAGTCCACTCTGGCTTTCCCTGTAGATGTCCAGTGCGATGATGTTTAGAAGTTCAGAGTAAGATCTTTGGGAGATAGAGTTTGTTTTCCTTCACTTTCTGGTTGTTAAGGACATTATTGACCACATAAGGTAACTGAAGAGGCAGCTCTGGAGACCTGGAGCCTTTAGGGCGTAGGTCCTAGTGTTCTAGCAAGCACTAAAAGTCAAGTAGAAGGAGTCAGAGCCCCAACACTTAGCAAATTATGAAGTTGTTAGAGCTTGTCATCAGCAATGGAAGGCTTCCCTATCTTCCTTACCCTAAATTCAGGTCCTTCCTCCCTTGGTTAATACCCCATCATCTTACCAGAGGCAAGGTAAAATCTTAGGTTGGAACCAAACACAGTTATAAAACTAAGGAAGAACAGGAAAAGCTCTGTCTTCTATTTTGCAAGTTGACCCTCATTTCCATCATTGTTTTTGCCCCTTTTTGCTCAGATTTCCTTCTTCATGGTTGTTTCTACAGCCCAGAAGCCTTCTTCCACCCGCCAAGGACAGTACAGCAGACCGTCTCTGGACAAAATGAAAGCTTGAAGTTTATAAATGAAAGAGGGAGAACTTGCTGGATACCTAAATACCATTATTACAAACCACCAAGTACCTCCAATCTAGTCCTTGTCACTTGGGCTATTCTGTCTAAGGAAACTTGCAGTAAGAGTTTGAAGAGGGGGAGAAAGAAAGAACTCAACATGTCTAGAGGTCCAACCAGGCTCCAATCTTTGTTTCCTTATAGGAATTAATTTTTTTCCAGAGCCTTTTCATATTCATTAGCTCACTTATCCTTACAATACCCTTTAGTGAAGCATGGAAAATAATTTTTCTCATCCCCAATGTCAAACGAGGAAATTGAGGATCAAGAATAAAAGTGACTTGTCCATGGTCACATGACTAGTTTGTGACAGCTCTGGCTCTGGGACTCTGATACCTAATCTATGGTTTTTCCCGCCATACCGCTGCTAGGGGAAATTTTCCAGAATGATACTAGAATTCATTAGATTAGAGCTCCTTGAGGGCAGGCAGTTTTTTTTGCCTTTTTTTGTATCCTTGGTGCTTAGCACAGTGCCTAGACATACTAGATTCTGAATAGATGTTGCTGACTTGTTAACTTGCTACATAGGTAGTGAGATATGAAGACTCATTACCTGGGAGGGTCCTGGTGATTCCTCAGAGAATTTTTTTTAAAGAAAGGTCAGCTTTCCTGCTCCGGTAGTAGCAGTGTAGCCCTAACTTCAGATAGAGGAGTAAATAAGGTGACCAGGATCAGACAGCTATTTCTAATTAGTGCCCATCTTGTTTTAGACTGTCTGTGTAAATGATGGATTTATGACCAAACCTTAGATTCATTTGCTCTGAAGTCAGCCCCACTCCTAGAGCACTCCTGGATATTGGAATTCAGTGACATGGGGAACCAGACTTATTTCCTTTGGAAGAGAAAAAAAGACTAATATGGTGACAGGTACTTGTTTCATTCTTGCTAATAGATCAGTTTTAGGTTTGCTTTTTTCCCCCTCTCCTCTTGTTTCTCAGCTGAACCAACATACAACCTCTCTTTGATGACAAGAAAGCCAGTAAGTTAATAAAGGTAGTTAGTTTTGCAAAAATCAATTGGCAGGGAATTAGTCTCTGACATTAAAAAAAAATGCATTGTGTGTATGTGAGTTTTTAAGCCACCAACAGCTGAAGGAATCAGCTTTCCATGAGGTGTGCACTAGAATTGATGAAAGTGTGTGCAAAGGATGTTTGTTAAGTTGGCAGCTGCAGCAGCAGCAGATCTGTAGCCTGGTGTTTAGCCATGGCAGGGGGGCGTCCAGCTGGCCTATTTCAGCTTTGGAATAAGGGAAATCATTGTCTTCTTTCTCAGCTAGTCTCCTTCACAAGTTAGTTAAAGAATTCGCCATTAAGCACAATTTACCAAAGGCACCCAAGTGTTGAAATGTCAGTTCTCAGAAAGTTTTTCTCATCCCCCCACCCAAACTGTTACCTCTTATCAAAATCTTTTTCCACTTCCAGAGAATCAAAAGATTTTCTTCTGTTTTAGTGCTGTCTGGGGATGGCAGGCAGAACCTGATTTATAATGATTCAGACCTTCCCTTACGTTTGCCCAGCCCAGCAAATGCTACGCAGTCTGCCATACCCATTCCTTGTACAGCTAAGGGGGAAGACAAGAAAGACTAGGGCCAAGAACTGAAAACTTTGAGGAGTGATGTAGTTCAGCATTAGGGTAGTTATGTGGCATAGTAGTTAGAGTGCCACACCCAGAATCCTGAAGACTCCTCTTCCTGAGTTCAAATCTGTCCATAGATACTTACTGTGTGACCCTGGGCAAGTCACTTAAACTGTTTGCCTTAGTTTCCTCATCTGTAAAATGAGCTAGAGAAGAAAGTGACAAATCACTCCAGTATCTTTGCCAAGAAAACCCAAATGGGGTCATAAAGAGTCAGAAATAAATGAACAACAACAGCAACAAAGATCAATATTAGTTCAATTTAGAAAGAACACATGGAGCCCTTCTGTTCACCCAGACTTACACCTTTGCAAATATAGTGCCCAGTGACATTCCCCAAACTGTGAGATGGGTCCCAGAGAAGGCTACCCCAGTTTCAAGGTAGTTTATGGATTTCTGTCCTTTCAGAACCACAGTTCATAATATTAGTCAATCAGAGCACACAATTAATTAAAAACAAAGGCACTTAATGATATACAAATCCCACAAATATGTATATCATTAGTGGGCAGAATGAGCATTTATAGGGATCATGCATAAGGGCCCCATTGTAGGGGAACAGGTATGTGTTGTCCTCTGAAAACCATTGTCTTCTAGTGATATACTCACTGGGCCTGCTTCTTGTTGATTGTGGCATCTCTGCTGGGCACATTGCTCTCCTGACCATGATTCCTTCCTACTGTGGAGGTGTGTGTGATGTGTGTGTGTTTTTCTACTAGCATGTGCTATCTTGGTTCTGTAGTTTCAGCTGAGTATTCTCCCAAGAGCAAGTAGTCTGTGTGGAGTTTTGTTTCATGCTTTTGTCTTCTGTGTTCATCTGCAGAACCACCCAAACCATGTCAGTTTTACTCTGCTAGGGCATAGTGGCTAGACTCTCCCCCTAATAAGAGGATATTGATGCTCTTTTGACATTGCCATAATACTCTTCTAATGAAAACCAAGCTAAAGTTGAGTTTTTCTTTTTCAACCCCTTGTTTCTAAGTAGAGAGCAAAGCCCTCTCTTATAGATAACTTCCTAGTTCAGAGTTAGATACTCAGAATCTCCTCTCTGGTTGAGCATTCAAATTAATTTTAGCCAGAATAAAAAGGTTAAATGAGGAGGCATACCTCTCTACCCCCTTTCCCACATTAAAGGCATATTCCTGTCCTTATTATGCATATCTGTTAGAAGCAAAGCCTAATTGTTTTGTTGCTATACGTTGACCAGTGGGAAAACTGGAGGCTTTCTATATAGGACATGTAGAATAAAACATTTTCCCCATACAACTATCCATATTTCCCCTTAAATGCATACACTATCAGTGAGGGAAATGGACAAAGGCTGGACACATTTGGAGAAAAACATGTAAGGCTGGGGTATAACACTAGAGGATCAGTCTAGATCCCTGAAGCTGCAGAGCCACTGAAATCTTCTGGTGATGTCATTGCACTGCTCCTTCCCTGCTTTCTCCCCAAAGGTCTTGTGTGTTATCTTTGCTGGAGGTGTAGCCTCTGATGCCCAGTAGTTTTCACTGTTGGTCCCATGGCCACAAGTAAATATTGCTAGGCCACTGAGCAACTAAAGTGGTAGAGTTTTCCCTCTGTTTCTACCTTCTGACTTGAGTTGAGAGCCCTTATCTGGCGAGCTGTCTCTTCACAGGAGAATGAGTGGGCTTTGCATTGCCTTTTTAGCTTAAAATCTATATGATTTTTCTAGGTATGGCTCATTTGGGAAAGGGCAGAAATCTCAACATAGCCAACTATTGGACTAGAAAGGGGATTAAAAAAAGCACCTTTTTCTGGTGAAAAAAATCACCCTGCCTTTTTTTTTTCTCCTCAAGAAAGTGACTTGTTTCCTCAGAGCTTTGGCTAGAAGGGAATTTTACCGCTAAAAAACTCCTCACCTCATGGGACAAACTGTAAGGAACACAGAGCAGGGCTGCTAACATCTAGCCAGTATCCTCAGGCTTAATTAAAATTTTTGAACTCTTATTTCTTGGTCACTGAGAGATGAATCTCTATTAAAGATGCCATTCTAGCTTAGGGCTAGAAAGTCCATGTGGCTTCCTATTTAATTCTCCACTGGGGATACTGTGCCCTCAACTAATTTCAATAGATCATAGGATCATAGCTTAAGAGTGGGTTGGGACTTCGGGGAACTTCTGCCACAGAAATCTCATAGTCTTGTGGGTCTAATTCTTTTGCAGTGTCTTTGGGGACAAAAAATGCTTTGTGTCTACTATCCTGATGGTTCTAAGCATGCTCAAAAGTTAAGTCCAGATGGCAAGGTCATTGTCTGTCTCTTGCCTAACTTCTGTTCCTGGCCTTTCATATATAAATGTGCTAGCAAGCCACTTCAGGCTTTGAGCCCACACTATACAAGTGAGCCTCCTCATTTCTGGACCTCCATTTTGCAATCTTGTAAGGATGTAAGGATAATAAGGGTAATAAGATAACACTGCAGTACACAAGTACTAGAATGAAAGTCAGAATATATGGGAACAAATGAAAAAATTGTGTACATTGGAGAGGTGGGGAAGTCAGGAAGAGAAGAGATCATTCTGAGTTGGAGTCATAGCTTCTTGGTGGGGTGGAGAGAGAGGAGGAATGAGGTACCAGTTGAATGAAAACTCTTTGAGGACAGGGACTGCCTTAGCTTTGCCTTTTTAATCTCCAGGCTTTAGCACGGCTGCACATAGAAAGTACCAAATACGTGCTTGTGGGGTCGAATGGATTGTAGGCTGAAACTGAGGGTATTCCAGGTGGGGAGAGCAGGGAACAGTATCAGTAATAGAATCACAGGATGTCAGACCTGAAATGGACTTCAGAGGTCTTCTAGTCCTAATCTTCCATTTTACAGAAGAAGAAACTGAGACCAGATGAGGTAAGTGAATTTCCTAAAGTCTCACAGCAAGTTAGTAACAGAGCTGTGACTCAAACGAGGTCTTCCAACTCCTAGCCTGATGTTCATTCTGATGTACCAAGGGGCAAAGGGGAGAGTAGGGTAGATTGTGGAAGGTGAAGCTACTGAATTACCTGGAATAGAGAGCATTTTCAACATCAAGTCCCAATACACGATAATTTTCTAGCTATTGGTGCAGATTTTTATTTTAGCTCATGAAGACAATATGCCTTCTAACATCGTGCACTGCAAAATAACATTTTTCTGGTTTGCAGATTTTAAAATGGCAGAGAGCTGCAGACTGCTTTAGTCTTTGCATGCACATCTATTTCTCCAACTGTAAAACAGCCATCAGCTCCAAGACAGCACCCATTCTGATCTCTTGAGAAAGAGGATGGAAACTGTGGGAGGCCAAAGGCCCCAGCAAACAAATGGGAAGGAACATCTGCTAACCAGGAAGGTGAGACAATGAAATAATAAAATTAGTCCTGGTGAATCGAGCAGTTACAATACATCGGACACCACGGTCTGCAGGGAAATACTGGTCAGCTCAGCCTGGATTAAGTTTAGGCCATAATTGCGTTCTAAAGTTAAATTTGGAAATGGGATGAGGTGGGAAAAGCTGTAGTCATTCAATGTGAAATGCAATTGTCTGTCAATTCAGAAACTGAAATACCTGTAGCAAATTGTATTTAAGGTTCTATTGTTGTAGGGAGATTATCTAATGCTTGATTTTTAAGCATAGGCTTCTAATGCTATTACTGTTAGTTAGCTTTCCCTGGCAGGTAACCTTGTATAGCAAATGACTGCAATGCTTGAATAACATATTTGATCAAACAGGACAATTCTTTTAAAAAATTGAGTTCTCTGTGGCAATTTGAGACCTGTAATCAGCAAATTAGATGATTACGGCAGGGATAAAAATAGTCCTCTCACAATGTCCAAGGTAGAAATGTGATTTGAATTTCAAAATGTTAAACGGCGCAGTAGGGAAATGTGAGGTTGGGTAAATATGACGAGACATGATCAGATTTGATTTCTCCCTTTCTCTGCCATAAGCTAGAGCCTAATTGTCTGTCTGCATAAACGCAAATAGCTTTGTGTCAGAATCAGAGATCGGAAGGGTATCACACGCTGTCCTCCAAAGCCCCAAAACAAGCAGCTTCCAGTCCTTTGCTGCTTGCATTTTTCCAAAATTCTCTATGAATGATTTATCTACTTTATATAAAACCTGTCCCATTATATCTCCAGAAAAACGATGTGTCGAGATGACCAGAATTGAAGGGGTTGTTCATAGAATCATAGAATCTGAGTTGAGGGACTTCAGAGCCCTGAACACAAATAAGAAGCCTCTCTCCAACATCCCTGACGAGAGGCCTTTGTTTGAAGACTTCCAGGGAAGGGGAAACCACAGTCCCTCAAGATGTTTTATCCTACTTTTGGACACATTTAATTGTTAGAACATGCTTCTTTATGTAGAGTCTAAATTTGTCTCTTCACTGTTTCTATCCACTCCTTATTTTGACCTGCAAGGCCAGGCAGAATGAGTGGAATCCCTCTTTGAGGTGACAACCTTTCAAATACACAAAAACAACTATATGACCCTTTTTAAGTCTTTTCTTTTCCACACTAAACATATCAAGCTTCTTCAGCCTACAAAAGACATTAAGGATCTGAAGGTCCTTCACCATCTAGTCAATATCTTTCCTAGAATGTGGTGCCTAGAACTGATATGTTCTGAACAGGGTAGAATTCAAGGGGCCCACCTCCTTCATAGACCTAGATACAGTACCGGCCTCTCTTAATGGCATCTAAAATCACATTAGCTTTTTTGATTGTTGTATCACACTATTGACTCACACTGAGCTTATAAGCCACTAAAACCTTTAGACCTTTTTTGGATAAATTTCTGTCTAGCCATTCCTCCAACACCTTGTACTTGTGAAGTTGAGTTTTGAACCCAAATTTAAGACTTGAAATGTAATAGGGATAAATGTATAATTTATTTGCCTGTATAGATCTTTTTGGATCCTGTCATCCCTCTGAGCTTTTTGTCATCTACAAATTTAATAAACATACTATTTATTGTTTTAACTAAGTGGTTGACAGAGATGTTTCACAGCAAACAACCAGCTCAGATCCTTGGGTCCCTCTCCTAGGGTCTTCCTTTGAAGTTGGCATTAAATCATTAATGACAACTCTTTGGGTGCTACCATCCAACTAGTTCTGGCCTCACCTAACTCTGCCGTCACCTAGCCCTCACCTCTCCAACTTATCCACAAGAATAATATGAAAGACTTTGTCTCAAATGCTTTACTCAAATCCAAGCAGACTCTATCTATGTCCTTGCTTTGGTGTACCAATCTATGACAAAGTCTCTATGGATGATTTATCTACTTTATGTAAAATCTGTCCTTTTCTAGAGGTTCATTGATCATCCTTTTAATGATATAGTTTAGAACTTTGCCAGTTATGAAAGTCAAGTTCGTGGAACTCTAGTTTGCAGATTATCTTCTCTTTCCTTTTTGTGAACATCAAGTCATTTTCTTTTTTCCAGTCCTGTGAATGTCTCCTGTTCTTCCTCATCTTTCAAAGGTCACTGACTGGCTTGGCAATCCCATTCACTAGTTCTTAGAGAATTCTGGAAAATAATTCATTGACTCTCTTCCTTTGAAACTCACTCTATCCAAATTTATTGCCCTATCCAGATCTTGCAGCTGTTACATAATCTTTAGGACACCCTCTCCTTTTCTGAGGGGTTCAGTACCTGACTGACAGTATTCCTCTACACCACAACCTAAGGTACTTCAACATAAATATGATGCTTCCAAACACCTTAACTTCCTGGTTCCTCAAACTACTCAATTCTCAAGACCTACACCTTGATTCTACCTCAGCTACTTACCTTGATATTGTCATACCCTTGATATTGCCATTACCCACAAGTGTTCAGCTTCCATGATCAAGAACTCTGATAATCCTTTAAATGATGATAATCTCCTAACATTATATCTCTCCCTATGCCTTACTCTTGTTCTTCACTATCCTTGTGACCTCCAATCCCTCTATCCCCTCAGTACTGGTTCTAGCTATGCCCTCTTTCCCAATCTCAACCTCTTTATTAATCAGTTCAGTTCTACACTATCCTTTGTTTGTGAATCCCTCGATCCCTTGTCCTAGAGCTATTCGTATCTTGTCAAACTCCAAGCCTTGATTATTGCTCCCATCTATTTTCTCCACGCCTGCTCACATGCCGTGGAGCAGAATCGGAGGAAGTCATGCCACTATATTGACTAGATCGACCACAAATATATACTATCTAATTTCAACTGGACCCTCACCGAAGCAGGCAATCCTTTTATTGATTCTCTCTCCTACTCACCACAGATACCTTTCCGAACATTTTCGTCTTCCTTTAAGCTTCCCAAATCACCTACCCTACCTTCCTCCTCTTAACCAGTGACCTCACCCCATGCTATCCTGAGAAAATTAAAGTCATTTGTCATAAGTTCCCTCTTCTCTTCCTCTATACCTCAAAATCCTTTAATATTTTATGTTTTTCATTCTCTCCTCCTTTACTGCAGTTGAGCAGGTGGCTCCTCTCCCCAAGGATAACCCCTATCTATGGACCTTTGATCCCATCTTTTCTCATCTTCTCTAGCAGTTTACCCCTCCCCCACCATATCTATCAGCTCTGTCTCTCCAGTCTTCAACATCTGTCTTTATAGTAGTTCCTTATGTAAAACCTACAAAAATGCCCCTCTCCTTCATACTTAAAAGAATCATCTCACAAGATCCTATCATCCTGTCAAAGTTGCCTTACACTTCTTTTTTATTTTCAGCCAATGCCTGAAAAATCAGTCTATACTCATTTGTCTTTGCTTCCTATGCTTTCACTTACTTGTCAGTCCTTTACAATCTTGTCAACCTTATACTAACAGAAAATTTCAAACTGAATTACCATAGGCTTCTCAAACTCAACACATCCAAAACAAAATCCATTATCTTTCCCCTTCCATTCCTACACCCATCCCTTTTCTGAACTTTTCTACTTTAGTCCAGACTTTAGCACGGCGTCTGGTACATAGCAGGTGCTTAAAAATGGTTGTTGACTTGCCTTGACTTGATGAAGGCACTGCCATTCTTCAGTTTACCAGGGTTCACAATAGTAAAGTCATCATTGGTGTCACTTTCCCTCACTCTTCTTTACAATCAGTTGACATGTCCTGTATCTAGGGAGATGAAGGGAATAAACATTTATATAGTTCCTACTATGTGTCAAATGCTGAACTAAATGCTTTTTACAATATCATCTCATTTAATCCTCACAACAACCCTGTAAAATAGTTGCTGTTAAATCTATTTTACAATTCAGGAAACTGAATGACTTGCCTAGGGCTGCATAACTGAGGCCAGATTTGAATTCCAACTTTCTTGACTCTAGACCCAATGTTCTACCCACTGTGCCACCAGCTGCCTCTGTCTGAAGCTATAATATCCCTTTTATTTATTCCCTTCTCTCCTCTCATGAAGCCAACACCCTCGTTTGGTCCCTCATCACCTCTCCCCTGGACTATTGCAATAGCTTCTTAATTGGTCTTCTTGCCTGAAGTCTTTTCCTTTCCCAATGCATCCTCAACATGGCAACCACAATGACTTCCCTAAAGCCCAGGTGTGACCATGTCACTTCCCTGCTCATTAAACTCCAGTGGACCCTGTTACTTCTAGGAGCGCATATAAACATTTCTGGCTTTTAATGCTCTTTGTAACAACCTGACCCCAGCCCCTCCTCAGATTCTACACACAAAACTGAATCTCAAGTTTCTGTGCCTTGACCCCTTTCCCTTGACCAAATGTGTAACACCCCTATCCTAGGAGGGTTGAACAGTCAATAAGCATTTATTAAGTGTCTTCTATCTACTGGATACTATGCTAAATGCTGGGTATAAAAAAAGAGGCAAAAGACAGTCTCTGCTCCCAAAGAGTTCACAGAGACAACAAGAAAAAAAGCTACATACAGACAACATAATAAATAATGGACAGTCCTGTGATTCTGTATATATGGAGGGAGATGCTACATCTGATTGGCTGAGAAAACTCTGAATCTATGACATGGCATATGGAAGGTAACACACTTCAGTTTCAGAGAGAAGGAAGGAAAGAAAAATGTTGAGAAGCACATTTTGACAGAGAAGGTGCAAACTTTTGAATGGTGAAAAGGAATCCCCAGACATGTGGGAAAAGCTGAACCTTCAATGTGTTCCTTGACTCCCATTGCCTGCTTTCCCAGAGACTATGTGCAGATTTCTCCAAAGAGATCATTCTCTTCTTAGTTGAGTTGAAATTTTATCTCACTGAGATGAAGAGCCTAATTACTCTTGTGTATTTTATCCTTCTGCATAACTCCCTTGGTTTCTGTTTTATTGTTTATTTTGAGAAGCATTTTTTAAGTGCTAATTGTGACTGACTTGTATACAAAGTATTTGGTGGAAGGGAACTAAGCTGACCAAGATTAAGCTGGTGTCCTCCCTTTTAGAGTGGGGATATAGCACTGATTCTGAAATTCCAAAAGAAAATTCTCCCCTTAGACTTCAAATATCTAATATGATGTAAAAAGAGAGATATAATTCTACTTCAGAACCCCTCTTGGAAATAGGAGAGTGAAGGAGGGAATATTCAGCTACATCCCTTCTTCTACCCAAAGGTAAAAAATTTCAGTGGAGTGGGATATTTCAGATCTAGTTAAGCAAATATATCCCTGTAGTAGGGGCCAACCCAGGCTCCTGTGGCCAGGGTTTAAACTTATTACATGAGCTAATAAATTAATTACAAATGAATGATTGAAAAAGCACTTATTAAGAGTCTTTTACATACCATGTACTGTGCTAAACTCTGGGGATATAAATACAAAAAGCAAAATGTTCCCTAACCTCAAGGAGATTACATTTTAATAGGCAATAACTATAACTACATAACTACATATATATAAGTATGTATGTGTATATAACTCTGTGTGTGAGTGAGTTTGTGTGTGTGTGTGTGTGTGTGTGTGTGTGTGTGTGAGTATGTGTGTACATACACACACATATATATGGAATGATAGCTAGGAAGTTACAGAGATGGTAAATAGAGTAACTGGACAGTTGATTGCTATGTGCTTTCCTTTTCAGGAATAGTAGTATGATTTGATTACTGTTCCTAAGAAGAAAAAAAGAGGGTGGGGAAAGAGGGAGTATATGAGACCTCCTGCATGACAAAGAGATGGTGGCCTTGTTCACTGGTCAGGAACAGCCCGGTACCAGGGCAACAACTGGATTTAGGTCTGATGAGGGCAAGAGCCTGGCAGGAAGATGGATGTGGTGCATCAGAATGCGTCCACTCTATATTTCAGCCCTGTAGAATCTCTGATCTTCTTCAAGACTCAGTTCAAGCCCCATTTTCTGCAGGAGGCCTCCCCTAGTCAGGGCTATTGTGTGACTTCCTATTTGGCCTCTCTGCCTCAACCCTTTCTCTACTTCAATCCCACCTTTCACACAGCTGCCAAAATTATTTTCCTAAAGAACAGGTCTGATCATGTAAAATCTTTTCAGTAAACTCCAGTGGCTCCCTATTGCCTCAAGGATCAAAGATAAATTCCTCTGTTTGACATTTAAAGCTCTTCGCAACCTGGTCCTTTACTAACTTTCTAATTTTCTTTTTCTTGACTGCCTTACTCCCTTTTCCCCTGAAACTCTTTGATCTAGCCATCCTGGCTTACTCATTGCCGTGAACACACCATCTCTGTTCCTTTGCATAGGCTGCTGCTCATGCCTGGAATGCACCTCCCCCCACAACTCCACCCCTAATACACACACTTTACCTCGGCCTCTCAGAAACCTTGGTTGTCTTCAAGACTCAGCTGAAGCATTACTTTCTTCATATAGCCTTTCCTGGTCCCTATCCCCACCAACTGCTAGCATACCCTCTCCCAAAATTACCTTGTATTCCCTATAGTTTGTATTTGTTATATGTACCCAGTTGTCAACCTTATTAGAATGCAAATAACTGCAGGATGAGGACAGTTTCATTTATTTCTCCATGCCCTCAGCTATTAGCCCAATGCCCACTTAGCATACAGTAAATGCTTAATAAATGCTTCTTTGGTTGATGGAGCTGAACTCATCAAGGAAAGCCAGCTACATGCTATGCTCCCTTACTATCTCAAGTGCATTGTACTACAGCAGGAATGAAACAACTAAGAATATTTGTCAGTATCAGTTTGAGTGCACCTTCATTAAAGGAAGGAAACTCACATCTAGACAATTCAGTGCAGAAGATGCCTAGCAGACAGCTTACAGTCAGTTACTGTTCTAAAAAAGTTCTAAGATACAAAGGATAGAAGCATGAGCCATCGCCATCTCAACTCTTAGACACACATACTTCATTTAAAAGGTTTTTTCCTCCTGGGAAAAATACTCATTGGGACTTGTTCCTATCTTGGTTTGAGTTTTCTTTACATGCAGAGGATTTTAAGGAAAGGCTGTTGCTCCCCAAAAACCAATTTCTAGAGTAATGACTTTCTCCTTGGCTAATTCTTTTCTTTGCTTCTTTAGTTCTCCCTCCACCCAAAACTGGATCGTTTGAAATTTAGACTTAACTGGTCAGCATTGTATTGGTACAGACCACTCTGTTCTAGGCTTCTGAATATGTTGTTCCTACAGCCAATGCTTCTAGAATTGTTTTTTTTTTAACTTTTAAAATTTAGAGTTCTGGTGTTGAGAACCAACTTTTTACATCTCGTCTTATACTATGGATGTAGTCTTTAAAAAAAAAATTTATCAATACTATTTTTTACCCTATCATTGTCATTTCCCAATGCCTTGGTGTAATAGGTAGCTTGTTTTTGGATTCAAAAATACCTGGGTTCAAATCCTCATTCAGAAACTTACCATGTGACCCTGAGCTCAACCTTTCTATTCCTCAGTTTACTCATCTGTAAAAGGAGGGGATGGGGTCAATAGCCTTTACAAGTCCCTTTCAGCTCTAAATCTATGAGCCTATGATCCTTCCCCTACCCCAATATACCCTTACCTCATAACAAAGAAATTTAATTAAAAACCAACACATTGGCCATATCTACCAAGATATTACTTACTCTGCACTTTACCCTAAGTTCTTAGAAGACATGACTGGTCACTGCATTGATCAGAGTACTAGTCTTTCTAAACTAAAGTTTTACTTAACAGCATTGTGGTCATTGTGTAAATTGTCCTGGTTCTGTTTTATTTTACTATATACCATTTTGTACAAATCTTCCTAAGATCCTCTAAAATTTTTGTATTCACCATTTCTCAGGTTTAAATAAAGTTATATTATTTTATAGTCATATACCACAATCTGTTCAGTCATTCCCCAGTCAATGGGCACCCACTTATTTTTCCAGTTCATTATTGTTGTTGTTCAGTCATGTCTGATTCTTTGTGACCCCATTTGGGGTTTTCTTGGCAAAGATACTGGAGTGGTTTGCCATTCCCTTCTCTAGCTCATTTTATAAATGAGGAAACTAAGGAAAACTTGACCTGGATCACCCAGCTAGTATCTGAGGCCAAATTTGACCTGAGTCTTCCTGACTCCAAACCCAGGACTCTACTATGCCTCCTAGCTTCCCCTTCCAGCTCATTGGTTATCACAAAAAGCGCTGCTATTAATATTTTTGTATATATGGGACATTGCCCTCTGTTTTTTACCTTCTTGGAGTACATGAATAGTGGTGGGTTTTCTGAGCTTTATCTACTTAGTCTTTTATCTGACATTTCCATCATTTTATGATGACTTTATTTTGAATTCTTTCTTGTTTTCTTAAGGTCCTCCATTTCACATCTTGTTAACACCCTGAAGATAGGATAGGAAAATCCTTAATACATGCCATTTTATGGACTCATTTTTCACCCAAGAAGGCAGGGAAGTAGTTAGAGGACTACTGATTATGAGCCCTTTCTTCCTGCTTCCTTTGGCTTGTCACCCAAGGATTTCTGACTCTGGATGACATGATGACATGATGATGAAGAACACCCAGTCCCCCGTGTGATCATAGACAAGCTGTCTCCTGGATGACTCTTAAGTTTCTCCTCTATAAAACCTAAAAGTAGACACCCAGTCAACATCTGAGTGACCTCTATTAACCCTTCTTTCTCAGATTCAGTGTACCCTATAAGAGAGCTGCAGGTTTAATTCTTTCTTTTAGTAAACTAAATGAAATAAAACAAAACACACTCTTGTTTATTGATAGCTCTTTCTCTCCCTCCCCAAACTTCATCGTAATAATTTTGTATGTATTCTGCCTATACTTACATATGTACATGCTGCATCCCCCAGTAAAATATGGTGAGCTCCTTGAGGGGAGGGACTATTTCACTTGTCTTTGTATATCCAGCACTTACTGTTGTGCCTGGCACATATATGACCTAGTGCTTAATAAATGTTGGCCAATTGACTATACATATTCTTTTTTTTTTTTTTTTTTTTGCTTTTTGGAGGGCAATTGGGGTTAAGTAACTTGCCCAAGGTCACACAGCTAGGTTTTTGTTGTGTGCGTTAAGTGTCTGAGGCCGGATCTGAACTCAGGTACTTCTGACTCCAGGGCCGACACTCTACTCACTGCGCCACCTAGCCGCCCCGACTATACATATTCTTGCTTCTAGTTTTTCTAACTTGTCTTTGGTCAGTATGTTATTCTTTTCACAATTTAAGATTTTGGATAAAGTTCTAAAGGCACTAAATGAGTTCTTTCCAGACTATACCAACTTTTGTTACCTTGAGATGAACTTTGGTAGTTTTAGCAGTGTAGATGTCATTACATTTTAGTAATAATAGATTATATTCATATAGTGTCTTACAGTTTGCAAAGCACTTTATATACATTACTGCAGTAGTGGGACTCTGGACTTATCCTCCCAACTGACATGTGCATTAGCAGATTGGTTCCTCAGAGAATAGTTGGTTATATCTCTCCCAGGGGTTTCAACTCTCAACTCTCACCTATGGCACCTGTAGCATAAGCAGTGACCACACCCCAGTAAAAGTGTCTCAGCAGACAGGCTAAACCAGGTTGAAAGTAACTGATGGGGCTTTAAACCCATTGGCGAGTTAGGGAGATGTCTATCATAAGTGTGTGAAGACTTACTTTGGAAGAATGGGTGAATGAGAACAATTTGTTCCAGTGGCCATGAAGGCAGCTGAAGCTGAAGCACTCTGGTCAGAAATCAAAAACTTCAACATCATCCACTGAATCCTGGACCATCACCAATGGCACTGACTTTTGTCTTGTCACTGGGCTTTGATGACTCTGTGAGAGAGAGTGAGGCTGACAACTTTGTGCAACTCTGCCTCACTTAAATCCAATTCATGTGCAAGTCAAGACATCACCCTGTGATGTCATTGGTCCTCTTGAAAATGGACAATCTCCTCCTCAGGATTCTAGGGTACCCCCGAGGGAAAATGAGGTTCTTTAATTGCTATCATCTTGAGCTTCTATCAGGAGCTCCTACCAAGGATGTTCTCCAAATATTAATTACCAGTGAATACTGCCGTATAATAGATTGCCAGAACCAGTTAGTATCTCCCCAGTATCATTTAACCAGTTGATATCTCCTTGATACCATCAATAAACAATCAATAATTAATTAGCTTTCAAAAAAGCATGCTTACTGAGAAGTTAAAACAAGAATAGAAGTGCAAACACACCACTCTCTAACTAGGAGCATACTCTCCCCTTTTCCACCTTGATTCCTGGGGAAAGAATTTTAGATTTAGAGTAGCTGTGACATTCTTCTTCCCAGGGAGGTCACATTCAGGTGTGGGGTAGTTGAAGAGTGAGTTGCTTCCTTGTATGTAGGACATAATGTCTTGGCAGCCAGGTGGATCCACTGCTAGGTGGGGTCCATCAGCTTGCTCCTCTTGGCTATTTCTTTACCAGGTTTGGGATCTTAAATTCTGGAGGACACATTTAGAACTAGACAACTGATAACTCTCCTTCCCCTCAATCCCACCTGTTGTTTTTAAAAAAATTTCCTGTCCAATGAAACTTGTAACATTAACTTTGACCAATTTCCTTATGCAAATCTGTTTTTTAAAGTTAAAATCTCATTGATAATGTCACATTTTTTTCCCTTAGTAACTACATTAAGAACTCTAAGACCAGGAAGACCCCTACTTAGCTTATTTTTAAGCTTTGAACAATCAGCTTCTTTTCTAGAAAAATCTGAAGCAATACTACTTTTTTCCCACCATCTTTTAAATGAGTGATTTGAACTAGATGATTAAAACACTTCCAGCTCCACCAGTCTACATTTTTATTATTTCTGTTTTCTTTTGGAAGACTAGATCTCTGCATCTCACCAAGCCTGGAAACACCAGGGCTTCTCATGATACCTGATATTCCTACAGCACTGACTATATGCCAGGCACTGTGCTAAATCCTTTGCAGTTATGATCTCATCTGATCCCCACAATTACCCTAGGAAGCAGATGCCATTACTCCCCTCATTTTACAAACAACAACAACAACAACTAACATGTAGAGTTGTGGTTTATATACATACTAAGTACTAACTTATTGTGTGCCAGGGGCTGTTCTAAACAATTTAGAATTATCCATTTGTTCCCCACAACAGTCCTGGGAGGTGCATTCTGTTTTAACCCCATTTTACAGGTAACAATACTAACTAGCATCTATCTAATACTCACGATGTATCAGGGGTTGTGCTAAGAGCTTTAGAATTATTGTCTCATTTGGTCCTCACAACCACCCTGGGAATTAGGAGCTACTATTATTCCCATTCTATAGATGAGGAAACTGAAGCAAACAGAGGCTAAGTGACTTGCTCAGGTTCACATCAATAAGTGTTTGGGACTAGATTTGAATTCAGGTTTTCCAGGATCCAGGCCCAGGGTTCTACTGCTGCACCATCTACTACTCTTCTCAAGAGCTTTGAGCTGTTCTGTTTACGAGCTGGGCCATCCCTCCTGTCTTAGGTGACTAATTCCAGCTGGTTATCACTGGGTAGGGTGGCTCATAAGCAATAGTACTACAACATTTAGAGGAAAATTAGCTCCCCTCTGGGGATCTGACCCAGCAATATGAATGGGACTTGGGGAAGTAAATCCTTGAAGGGTAGCAGAAAGCTCAAAATAAGAACGCAAAATACACTTGGCTCATTACCACCAAACCCTCCCAGGGGGCTCACTATATTGATGCCAGACATAATATGGACCCTCTATTGGCAGAGGCCACTATGTTACAGAACTCCTCCTGCCTCAGTCTGCCCCATATCTGGGGATGACGAGAATGCACCTCCACACCTCGCTTTTGTGATTTATTTTGAAGCAAAAACACTAGATGGATTCATCTCCTCAAGCCAACATCTTCCTCTGAGATACCTTTCTTATACCAGTCATCTATGGAACTGTCTTGCCTCAGTAGATTTCAATTAAAGCCTGCAAGTTGAATAAAATGAATGCTTTTTCAAGTTAACTTTTTAAAGAACCAGTGATATTGATGCAGGAAAAAAAAACTGATCACTTAGAGATTGTAAGTAAATATATTTCCTCACTGTCAACTTTTCTCAAAAGAAATGAAATGTTATCTTTGGTATTTGTTATAAGCTTTCATAGAGTGGAGACTGAGATCCACAGAACACCCAAATCTCCCTTTAATTATTTAGTTTCTTCCATTCACACATTTCATGTTCTTTATTAGCTTAAAGAATGATTAAGATTTGGTCAGAGTAAATTTCTGCTTTTTGAAAATCAGGATTCTTTGAGATTGAGAAGTTTATGAGAGGTAAAGTAGATATTTATGATTATGTGAAATTAAAAAGGTTTTGCACAAACAAAATCAATGCAGCTAAAATTAAAATAAACTTGAGAAATTGGGGATGAGGATTATTTTTGCAGCAAATTTCTCCAATGAAATTCTCTTCTTTATAAAATATATAGGGATGTGAGTCAAAAATTTAAGAATAAGAACCATTCCCCAATTATTAAAAGGATAGGAATAGGCAGTTTTCAGAAGAAGAAATCAAAACTATCAATAGTTATATGAAAAAAATGCTCCAAATCACTAATAACTAGAGAAATGCAAAAATTAAAACAACTCTGAAGTACTTCTTCACACCATCAGATTAGCTAAGATGACAAAAAAAAAGGAAAATGACAAATACTAGAAAGGATAAACAGGGAAAACAGGTATACTATATGTGGCAGGTGGAACTATGAACTAGTCTATCCATTTTGGAGAGCAATTTTTAACTATGCCTAGACATAGTATGGACATTCCACTGCATCAAAGAACCCCAAAACTCAAGGGATCCTTCTATCTTAACCTCTTCCTTTATATTTTCAAATATAAAGCTTTGAAGTTTGAAAGAACATTACATAATACATAACCTTTTACCCAGCAATATTGCTCTTTGTGCTATACCTCAAAGACAAAGAAGGAGGGAAAGGACTTATATGCACAAAAATATTTATAGCAGCTTTATTTTGGGAGCAGTGGTGGCAGCAAAGGATTGGAAAGTGAGGGGATGCCCATCAGTTGGGGAATGAATCAATAAATTATGGTGTATGAGTGTGATGGAATACTATTATACTGTAAGAAATGATAAAGGGGATGTTTTCATAAAAAGATTTGTATGAGTTAATACGGAGTGAAGTGAGAAGAACCAAGAAAAGAATCTACATAATAACATAGTAAAGATGATCAGCTTTGAATGACTTAGGAACTGATTGTAGTGCCAATGTGATATTCACAGCACTGATGGTAACTGAATATGCCAGCATAGTTCTGAATCACAAAATATAACATATTCTTCATATAGAAGACAGAAGCAAAACATTTATTCAGACACCAGAGAGCCAAATCCCAACACCAGAAAACCAAATCCCTCAACCAGAAAGCCACATCCATCACAGCAACAAAGAAGTTAATATACTTTATCACTGAAGGGAGCAACACCATACCTAGCTGTCTCCTTGTCTGCATCCTCTCCTCCCTCCATTCTAATTGCTCTAACTCCCAGTTCCTCAGCTCTGCTCCATCAGTTCAGCAAGCTCCTCCCACCACAGGCTCCAATGATTACATTCGACCTATTAAGGAGCAGGGAATATCTTCAAAATTCCCTTAGGCCTATTAAAATGGCAGAGAAGGTCTTCAAATTCCCATTCCCATTAAACTGATCAACACAACCACCCACCACAACTTCAAAGGACTCATGATGAAACATGCTTGCCACCTCCATATAGAAATTGAGGGACTCAGAGTATAGATTGAAAAACATTTTTTTCCTTTTTTTTCCTTTTGTGCCCTTCCCCCACTTTTGGGAACATGCTTAATTTGGAAGTTTGTTTTTCATGAATATACATGTTTGTAATAGATTTTGTTTTCTTGCCTTCTCACCGAGTGGGGGAAAGAGGAAGGGGAAGAGAAAGACTGTGAACTTGAAAAAAAAATTTTTTTTAAGTCTCTGTGCTTAAAAAAAAATCCAGGGTCCTGGAATGAAGTATTATACAAATTTAAAAATATATATATTTGCAATAAAATATTACCAGAGGAAAGTAGTCTTGCTACTGTGAGCTATTATTTTAAATGAGTATACTAATCAATGTGGAGAAAAGTAAATTCAATAGCACAACTAGCTCTGCAGGGGATGGATGTGATCTGAGTCATCTGGAACTAGCTATACAAATTCATTGACTTTGCCTTCAGCATGCAGTCAACCAGGTGTTGTCCCACAAAAATGGTGACATTTTTAAATTAATTTTAAATATAAAGCTTTGAATTTAATTTTTTTCCAGTTTCTAACTATTTTGTTGACAAATCACTTACCAGCCAATACATACTCAATTATAATTGCACATTTTTAGTTAAAATACAACACAAAAGCTGCCCAGGAAGGGAACTGTTTCTCATGACAGTTTTCAAGCAAAGTTTAAATGACCATCTCATGTGGATATTATAGAGGGAATTATCGGTCAGGTGCTGGTTAGATTATATGACTTCAAGATCCAAAGCAGAGATTCTTTGATTTTGTGCAGTATTGCCAGAGATGCATCAATTTTTTTTTAAATTGGTGATTTTATAATCACTTCACTATGTAAATTGTAACTCTTCACTACTCCCACTGGGCCTTAATCAGTGGTTTCAAGAACTTATATAACATTCATCACCTGTGGTCAGTCTTTTTGGTAAAGAGACTATTTGTGCTTAGCCAGGCTGGTCTTCATATGAAAGTTCATCCTGGCACCCATATTCAGTGTTTTCCAGCTTACTAGGAACTGTTGCAGCTTGTGCTCCACTGGTATAGCTTTTAAGAATAATGGAGAGAAGGAGAGAGGAATTAACCTTAAATTCTCCACTCCCTTGACTCAGTGTTGAAATCTGTATCTCCCACCAACCACTATTTAAAGCCCCCAGAGATGTGGTTATCTTGTTAGCCACACACCTCTGTTCTTTTCTTAATCCAATCAAAGGGATCAGAACTTCTTAAAGGGATCACCAAACTCTTGTTTACATATAAAAAACTCCACCCTTCTGTTTGATTCAATGGAGACTCTAGGTCTTTCTGTGATTACATTTTTTGGCATATATATATATATATATATATATATATATACATATATATGAATATATATATGTATATATATGTATATATATATATATATATATATATACACACACACACACACACACACATACATACACACAGCTTTCTGATCAATTTAGCTAGGCTAGCTCATGTATTCTAAACATATGAGTACATCATAAGGCTTGGTGATATATCTTATATAGGTGAAATAAAATTGTAGATTTAGTTACACAAACACTAAGTTCTATGTCTGACCAACAATTTTATTTCACCTATATATATGTGTGTGTGTGTGTGTGTGTATGTATATGTATATGTATATGTATAGCATGTGTTTCAGAGGTAGTTTATTTTATACTGAATACCCCCCACTCTTGCTCTAGAGATCAAAAAAAATTTTTTAATTTAGTACCTATTAAGAGAGTATTATATATTATGTAGTTATCTTAAGATATTAGTTTACTATCTGATGTTTGCCATAGGCTTACTAATGCCCTTAAGGCTAT
Organism: Gymnobelideus leadbeateri; assembly: GCA_011680675.1. NCBI lineage: Eukaryota > Metazoa > Chordata > Mammalia > Diprotodontia > Petauridae > Gymnobelideus > Gymnobelideus leadbeateri. The sequence goes on along the minus strand of WOXC01000457.1, from coordinate 21,067 downwards.
TTTTTCAGCTTAAACATTATAATTCATAGCAAGAAGGGCATTATTATTAATAATAAATACTGATTAATTTTTAGCCAGGTCTAGGGATCTAAAATCTTAGAGTTGAAAGAAGGAACCTCAAGAGACCGTGTTATATAACTTCCTGCCTTCAGCCAGGCAAACCCCAATACTATAGAATTTTAGAACTCAAAGAAATTAACTAATCAATCAACAGGCATTAAGCACCTAGGAAATGACAGGCAACTTGCTAGGCACTGGAGATACAAAGACAAAAGTGAAATAACCCTTGTTTCAAGGAATTTAAATCCTTTCATGGGAAGCAACATGTCACATAAAGGTATATATAGGATATAGTAAATATAAGTTAATTTCAGATTGAGCCAGAATATCATTAAAGGTCTCTTGTAGAAGGTAGCATTTGAGTTGGGAAGTTAGGGTTTTAGGAGGAAATGTGGGGATGTGTTACAGAAATGGAAGGATAGCATGGGGACAGGAGATAGATTATATATAGTTGGGGAATAGTAAGGACAGTATGGCTGAACTTAATGAACACATTAAGTGGAATTACATATAGTAACCCTAAAAATGTAGGTGGGAAAGAAGTTGAGAAGAGAAATGCCTAATTGTAGGATAGACTTAATTCTGTAGGTAACAGGAAGCCTCTTTTTATTGAGTAGAGGACATGTAGACTTCTGTTTTAGGAATATCACTTTGGCATCTGTGTAGACAACTAATTGGAGAAAGGAAAGACTTGAGGTATGGCAAGCTAGTAGACTATTGCAATAATGGAAACAGGAGGTGATAAGGAACTGACCTAGGGTGATGGTTAAGTAAAGAGAAGGGCATGGATGAGAAATGTTGTGGAGGTCAAAGTGATAAGATTTAGCAACTGATTGGATAAGTAGGGTGAGAGAGAGGAAGTTTTGCAATTGTGAAGCAGGGCAACTGGAAGGACAGTGGTGTTCTCCATAGAAATGGAGAAGTTTGGAAGTATAAGATAGTGAGCTCTATTTTGGAACTGTTAGGTTTGAAATGCTTATAGGACATTTGGTTTAAAATGTCCTATAGGAAATAAGAGATATGAGGCTGGGTCTAGGGATGAAGAGAAAGAGAGAAGGAAGAAGAGGAGGAGGAGGAGGAGGAGGAAGAAGAAGAAGAAGAAGAAGAAGAAGAATAGAGAGGGTCAAGAATGAGGATTGAGAAAAAGGCATTAGATTTAGCAATTAACTTTTGAAAGACTGGCTTCAGTACATTGCAAGGTGCTGAGAGGTAAGTAGGGAGGCAGTGGAAAGAATGAATCTAGATAAATTTTTTTTTTAATATTTTGGATGTAAAGGGTAAATAGAATAATAATTTGAGAAGGTAGAAATAATAGTGTTTTTAAAGGGGAGACCTGGTGCCATTATAGGCAGTAGGAAATGTAGATAGGGAGATTTGAAGATTAGATGGTGGGAGGTCTATTAGAGGAGGTAGAAGGATATGGAATCAAGAATATAAGTAGAATGGTTGGCCTTGGCAGAGAGAGGGGCCAGCTCTTTCTTCATCAGTTCCTTCCAGAGCTGGTGTCAAGGTAGAAAAAAATTGAGGATTATATAAAGGGTTTTGAGATGTATAAGGGAGGAGGGAGGTTCCTGGAAATTGCTTATATTTTCCTTCTCAAAGTATGAGAGAACCTCAAAAACAACTCTCATTTTATAGAACAAGAAACTGAAGCCTAAAAAAGTGAAATGAGTACAAGGAAAAGGGAGCAGAGCCAAGATTCAAATCCAGGCCTTTTGCCATCATCCTACGGCTATTCCTGTTTGGTTAATGAAGCAGCTGTAGGGAAGTCAAACGTTTTCTTATCCAGCCAGCCAAGTGATTTCTCCTGTCTATAAATTTAGGTTATTTTTCCATATCTCTCATGAATTTATTTTACTTTATATTACTTTGTGGCCATATCTTCTCTCCTTAACCTGATTGGAAGCTTCTTGAGGGTGGATCATATCTTAGTTCATTTTTGAAACTCCTACAGCATCCACACACAGTGGGCATGTTTTTTGGTCTTCTGAAAAATGTTGAAATGACATGTCCATGATTATGTAGCTAATGGTATAACGGGGACTAGAAATTTCTGCTCCCTATTCCCCACCTCTACTCCCTAGCTCAGTCATCTGTGAGGGTGTTATAGACAAGAATCTTATAATAAATGAATGTATGTGCTCACATGCACACACATCGTTCTTAGGAGCATCCTTCACTGACACTAGGCCTTTTTGATATGTCATCTTGTTGAAAGGGAGAGGAAACAGTAATTCAACAACCTGGTGGTCAACACTAAGTATAGTTCGCTCTTGGAAGATAAAAACAAGTTACCAAGTAGACACTGTAGACTATGGATAGCAACAAGTGCAACAAAGTTTACCTTCAACTCCAATTAATTAGACAAAGTTCCGAAAAACCTGCTGCCTTTGAGACAGTAACTTTATTGAATTGACACAGACATATAGCAGCAATTTACATACTGAAAGGGTTAAAAAGGAAAGCAAATTAATATTGCAGAAAGCTACCCTCCACAGCTAGTTGCAACTACTGCAGTATAATGTTAATAATTAGGTATTCATGCACTAAATATGATTAATAACCCTAGGGTACCAAAGCAGAGGCCAGAAAGAGTTATACTTAATTTCAAGGCTTTTTATTCTATGAATGGTCGACCAAGTATCACCCTCCTAGCAGCATCTGGAGCACTCGTTGGTGTTCTATAGGTGGTTGGTGTACTTGACCCCCTTTTTAAAAACGTGTGTTCCATAAAAACACTACTTCCGCCCCAGTCCCATCTAAGAAGCTTCTGTAAAGGAAAAGAAATGCATGTTTCCATCTAAAAATCTGTAAAAGCTAACAAATCCCCCAGGCAGCAGTCAACGGAGCAGAGCTTAGAGCAGGCACTTCAGCAAATTCATTTCTGATGAGAAGTGTTAGAAAATTCACTCCTGCTCTTTGCTAGGTTTCTTATCACTCTGCGGTGGTGTGAGGACTCCAGTGGGGGCAGACACTCTCTCGTCAGCCAGCATGGCTTGCTTTTCATAAGCTCTGTCCTAAAATAAGATCAAAGGAGAGGAATGAAAAAGGTTTTTTAAAAAAAGGTAAGTTTTTGACTTACACTTATTTATTAACTGCTGAAGAGAAGGTATGCAATAACACTTAAATTCTTCTATATTTTCAAAACTGTCCCTTATATTGAGGTGGTTAAGCAAACCAATGCTAATTCTGAATAAAATGAGTCTTCAGTTCAGAAATGATAATCTAGGGATAAGGATGGGCTGATATTAAAAGGGGGAAGTGATCAATTTCATACTGATATAATTAGGTATATCCAAAATCAGATTCAGTTTCATAGTATGATTTTTTTTTTTTAGATAATTAACTGGGAGGGTATCTTTCTGGGTTATTTATATGTAGTCTTGTCTGGGGCACAGGACTCCACATACTGGGTATGGTCACTTCTAGAATGATGTCTTGTTTTACCATCCTTAAACCAATGCATGAAAAAATACAAAGGTTTTACTGACCAGCAAATTGATGGTGTTCACATGAGTCTGAATGTTGTGCATGTCCTCACTGGGAACACCCTTGAAATATTTGAGTCTGGCTCCTCCTACTTCCTTTACAGCCATGGCAAATGGGACCATCCACTTCACACAGTCCTCTACTTCTGGCCAGTCAAAGCCTGGAAAATAAAGTGAAAATGGTGCTCAATCTAAAGCTTCAAATGTGGATAGGCCAAGTCTATATAGACACACTTCAAATTCACCTGAACGCCAACATACCTGAAACTTTTTTCATTATCTCAGTGGAAGAGAAATGATACAAGGCAGATGCAGCCAGCACTCCATAAGTAAAATCAAAACAGCCCATATCCAGGATGCAGACATCTAAAAGCTACAGAGAAAGTAGGAAAAGCATGACAGAAAATGAGCCAGTCAATCAATAACCACACCCCCATGGCATTTGCTTCATATAGAAAGGAAGTTGCATCAAATGGGACTCTTACCTCGGCTACCTGCACAAAAATTTGCTGAGGATACTGCGGCATGAGCACTTCTTCATATAGGTCATTGAGATAGGCAACCTGCATGTATACGTTTAGCCAGGACACAAGTGTCATCGGACTCAAACGCCACTTAAGGGCCTAGGATAAAATGAAGAGAGGAAAGGAGGAGGCAATTTAGAGAACAACAGTGAAGCCAAGAGTAATGGAGCACCCCATCATGCAGTGGTAGATTGCCATACAAATAACCAACCATCTTCAGGGTTACAATATGTCCAAACAGAATCAAGATTTAGAAGGTCATTACTTAATTTAGAGAATATGATAATTAGGTATACAATTGAAGATGAATCAAATTCAAACAGGCAATTGCTTTCATCCTTGAAGAAATTCTGCATGAAGATTGAGCAGAAAATGTTTTATAAATCATTACTAACTTACCTTCATAATGATTAATTCCATGGTAAGAATCTCTTCCTCTGTACAAGCTCCGTCTGTCACATAAGCAAACTGATACAGCTTTGGTGGATAGATTTCCTGAAAGAAAAATAAAATCATCATTACCACGAAAGCCAAACATTGGCATCTCCATGCCATAGTGTCCATTCAAATATCCCATTATCTGCTTTTACTGAACCAACTTTGACTGAAGATACAAAAACATAAAGATTCCAGCTCTGATGAATGTATTTTGAATTCTAGCATCTTTATATGGTTAATTCATAGCAATATATTCAAGGGAAAATAAAGGGGCCCATCAGTAGTCAAAATGCCTGTGAAATCTGAAAGAAATTAATCAGTTGTGCTTATTATCATATACCTTTAGAGCAATTTTTTTGTCCCCTCAATGTTCTTAGTTTCACATTTAAAAGCTGGGCCCTAACTTACTACAAGATGCCAAGATTAAGGATGTTTCCTACATCTAAACCATATTCATAGCCCACAAGTAAGGTACTTTCCATACCATAAAAATAATATAGTCTGTATTCTAAACATGAACAGATTTCCTACCCTTGCTGAAGCTAACATATAATACTGACATAAAAACTTGAACAAGTTTTACCTCGAGTTTGGCAGCTATAAATAATGAGGTAATCCCAATAAGCTGCAAAAGTGTTTTTGTAATATTTCGCTGTGTTGCCATATATCGATCAAAGAAGTCTTGTGCCAAGTAATACGTCTCCCTGTGAAGTTTATAGACTTCAGACACCTGAAAAAATATTTAATAAGTTTTAGGACATTTACCTGAAAGAATGTTTTTCTTGAGCTTTCAATGTTTTGCTTTTAGACAAAACAGCAAAAACAAAAGTGCTGACAAGTTTACTTTTCTCCATCCTAACCTGTAAGTGTACTTACATAGAGAACTTGAATCTAACTTAACATGGTCCAACTCTCCTAAGTTTTGTATGTAGGTTCAATACTTTAGAGAATTAAACAATTATTTTCAAGAGAAACTCCCTTAAGAAAGTCCCCCCAAAATTTTCAACTTTTAAAAATTAAATCTGAAAAACTTTTATGACTTGGGCATCACACACCATATACTACTAGATGGTTAAGATAGCAAAAAAGTTTAATAAATATCAAGATACAGAGATCTAAGGGGCGGCTAGATGGCACAGTGAGTAGAGCGTCGGCCCTGGAGTCAGAAGGACCTGAGTTCGGATCCGGCCTCAGACATTTAACACACACAAACAAAAACCTAGCCGTGTGACTTTGGGCAAGTTACTTAACCCCAATTGCCCTCCAAAAAGCAACAAAACAAAAAGATACAGAGATCTAAAGGGAGGCACAAAGTCAGGCTTCAAAGGTATGACAGTATAGTAGAAATATCAATGGATCAAGGAGACCTTGAGTCTAATCCCAGCTCTATCACTCACTAAGTGAATGTGTCTGTATTCTCATTTGTAAAGTAGAGAAAAGTCCCCAGCCTAAGTGGTTGTTGTGAGGAACGTATGAGGACTCTAAGAAGATGCTCTGTAAATGATAAATTGCTGTACAAATGTAAGGTATCATCACAAAAGCTAATAAAAAATACTGAGTCTTTCTAGGAATAGGATATGTCAACATAAATGTATCTATGTTAAAATATAAATTGTATGTAAGCAACGGATGGATGTATTTTTTTGAGGTGTGGGGGAGGGGAGGGAATGATTGAAAGAGTAAGAAGACAGTAATTGGTCTAAGTAAAGTTTATGAAGATTCTTTAACAAGCCAAATGCCATTTTTAACAATTAGCTGGTATTCAAGTTCCACCATTATATTTTAGAGCAGAAGTAAAACCCAACTCTTGAAGTAAAATCCTTTTGTTGTTTGTAAAACAAACTTTCAAAAAGATACTTCACCAAACTCAAAATTTAGCACGTGCCATTAACAGTATGGGTACCCTTTTCATTTGCAAAAAATCACAGTTGTGACAGGCATTAGGTTTCTTAACTTATTTAACTTAGGCCTAATTTAAGAAGAAAAAAACCACCACTCATAAAAAGCTATATATGATGAAGCGTCTCTCATAGAAGACTGGATATGCCAGACAAGATGAATTACCTATGAGAGTCACAAGGGAACAACTTTACTTCATGTTTGCCACAGATTTTAAACAATAGAAATGTTTGTTTCAGGGCCAAATTAGAAAAGAAAAACAGAATTACTTTGATTTCCATGTTTTGGAAATGAGAAAGGCAATGAATACTCCATGGATTCAAAAAAAGAACCAGACTACCAATTCAAAGAATTCTTTGTGAATGAGCAAAATATGATCACATACTTGTTTATACCATACTGTCAGAGTTTAGTGCCAACAGTCAAACTTACCTCCATCATCCAATCCAGAAGGATGGATCGCATTCTTGGCTGTAGAGAAGGATGTCTCTCCATAAAGTTCTTATCCCTCAGGTATACCTGTTCTTTGCTTAACATGATTTTCCAAACTTCATCTCTATTTGCCCAGCTATAAAAAATGAAACACTTATTAAAGTGCCTAAAAGTTAGAAGGAAAGCTGTAGTATAGAGCTACAGATGTGTAAGTGGGTGTGGCAGGTTAATTACTTACCCCAATAATGGTAATGGTGTCGCTCTATGTTGGGAGAAGTTGTGGGTTGGCATATTAGAATTAAGTAATGATGGCTCATCCCCTCCTTTGTCAGGGGTGAGAATCACTGACCATGGATTTCTGAGAAAAGCCTGTTCAAGGAAAACACCTTTTTTAAATGACAAGTTACTCAAAATCAGTGTCAGTACAGAGATATATCAGACAGCATTTATTCATAAAAAGAAATACTTTCACACTACAGGAAAAATGTTAATGTCATTATCATAATTAAAAGAGAATCCTACATTTTATGGGATAAAGAAAATGAAGACAAGTCTATATTACAGATTTTCAACTCTTTTGGCAACCAGGTAAAGACTATAAACTCCAGAGGGGTTTTTTGTGTGCATAAAATAAAATACATAGGATTACAAAGGAAATCAATTACACTGAAACATGCTTATCAAAATGTTAAAAAAAAAAACCCATAAATTCATGAACCCAGTGAAATGTATTCAAAGACACCAGACTAAGAACCCCTTGTCTAGATAAATGAAATTCATGTAACCTCAAACACTCGTTTTAGCCTTTAGCTTTGTCTCTTATCTAGCAAATACCTCCTATTTACAATTTACCTTTCTAGAAACATTTTTCATATCCTTTTGTGCCATTTTATAAAAGATTTCTGGGTTTTTGCTACCTCATTTACTTAGACCTTATCTAAAGTCACAGACTACTTTACAAGCATATTACCATTTTAGGTAGAGAACAAAAAGAGATAAAGTAAATATGTTCTACAGCAAAATATTTGCTTTAAAGCTGGCTGTCCATACTAAAAAGTATAAAAATAGGACTGCCCAAATCAAACTGCCTGGGTGACTTTTGCAATAGCAAGTTTGAAATTAAAATGCATCAGTTGCTGCACTTTTCAGGAAAGAGGGAATTAGCAAGCCTTTTCATGTAGCTACCTAGTATAGCTCTCTTAAACTGAAAGTCTGTTCAGGAACAATGTATTGGATCTATCTTCATATAGTACCAAAAAGTACAGGGATATAGCATAGAAGATTTTTAACCCCCTTGAAAGAGATCCAAAATGTTTGACACATTTAAAGTAGTATTATATTTTTAAGAAAAATAAATAATAAATCCAGTATTGTGAGAACTAAAATTTATGCCTTCTATAAAAACCATAAAAACAGAAAATCAAAACATTTAAGACCACCTTTGCAGACCAAATGTATCCCAAATGTTATAGTGGTCTCAGTTGAAGTTTTGGAATACTTGATTTCTATTCAAATAGGAGTGTTTGGGCAAAGTTTGAATTGCATTAGACTTATTTTAAGTTACCATATTTAATTTCTGGCTTTACAAACAGTTTTAGATTCAATTTTCAGAACCCCTCTCCCCCAAACTCCTTCTGCCTTTTAAAACAATGCAGCCATCTTGCTGAAAATGTCAGCCAACTATGCCTGCATGGAAAATCCATGGAAAAGTCTGAATCTAGTTGCATTTCCACTGTTTTAATAAAGAGGAAGGCTATTAAGTTTTTAATACAGACTCTTCTATCAGTAGGCCCCAAATTTTGTTTTGAGGGTACAATCATCTCTGACCACTTGATTGGCAAAGCTATGAACAGGTCTTTGTAGACAAGTTGGCAGCCATTTTTAAACCACAAGTCAGAGAAGAGTTACAAGAGACCTAAGAACTGACTAATTTTTCCCTAGAGGAGGCATCCTACAGAAGAAGTAGGTAAGCAGAATAATACTGCATTTGAGTACCTTTTAAAGAGGTACCTGGCTTTAAAAGATTAACCCAAACTAAAGAAGAGGGTTATAGAGAGGACTGGTATAAACTGAAAGTTCAAAGTCATGTTCCAATGAAAAAATTGGAACTCATGTTAGGGCTACAAATTTCCTGAAGTCTTGGGAATTTAATAAAATTGCTACTAATATTTAGTAGGAGACCTAAAGATCAATATTATCCTAGAACTAGATATGGCCTTGATAAAGTAGTTATTCAAAGATAGCATTACTAATGATAATTTTAAAGATAGTTCACAGTAGTAACCCATCTGTTGTTTATGCACTTCCTTCAGCAGGTCAATAATTACAAACTTTTTAACAGAATAATTTTGTCCACAAGCCAAAAGATTGCTATTGTACTTCCGAACTCTAGCTTCACAAATAACATCAAATACATTCTTCCCTAAGTAGACTGACAAACTCAGATATCAATACATTTGAAAAAATAAACAGGAATCTGTTCTGAATATGTAGAGAATTATAAGAAACCCTTAAAATATCCATGGTTGGAAACTGATATGAGTAAACTCAACTATTACTATTCACATACCATTGCTATGTTGAGATAGGGCAACTAGATTATCTCATATAAAATGTTATTATTAAGTATTCTGTAATTAGAAAGCGCTATATAGATGCAAACTTCTATCATATTCTATTAATATGTCAAAGACCAAGGGCTCTGTTTAGTCTATTCCTCATTTAAGAACTAGAAACACTTTTACACGTTTAAATTTTAAGATAAGCTTAACTAACTCAATATCCACTCGCTTCTCTAAGAAGTGAAGGTGCACATAGTAGGTACTTAAAGATTTGTAAGTGAGAGAGAGAGAAAAAAAATAAATTTATTTTCTAATCAAAGTACACCTAATAACATATTTTACATTTTAAAATGGGGTTATAACACCCACATAACCCTCATTATTGGGTTTGATTAAAGGATTGGCTTAGAGTGGATGAGAAGAGATAAGGAAAAAGGAATAACTTTACTAAACTGAAATACTAACCCCCTCTCCCCCCATCAATTTAGGAGGAAGTCACCAATATCACTTTTCAATGTTCAGAGAATTCTGCTTAGGAAGGACTGAACATCTTTTATATTAAACTATGACTACCTTTTCAAACAATGATGCGCATCTGCTATAGTACTTTACTCTTTAAGATTCCAGCTGCTACCTCTGTTTAGATATGTCACATTGTTCATTAGCCTATGGAATGATGTACTGCCCACCCCCAAGTTTGTCACAGGAATTTAATTCAGCTTAAATAAATATTACCACTCTTGTTTTTTATATGATGTTACAAGATATGACCTGGGGTGGGATAGGGAGGGTGAGAGATACCATCTCTAAATCCAAACTATGACTACAGTCTCTAGTCATTTCTGGAGGTAAAGATAGTATGGGTTCTTTTCATAATGAGCATCAGATATCACAACATATAATTTTAGTGACTTGTTCTTAAGGGACAAATAGATTAGTCAACGGCAATTCTATAATGAAATATATATTAATATACAATATTTTCTACAAATACTTATATCTATTAAGGTCAGTTCAAAACCCAGTTGGTAGCGGCACTTTTAGTTAAATGTTAAATCTATACAATAATCACTGGCTAGAGGTAGTGAGGCAGTGTCATCAAGATATAAATTAAGCCTTTATATTTAACACTATCACATGCTCTGTGCAGAAGGAATTCAAGAATTTCAGAGGTGTAAAGAGACTTTCCAAATAGAGAGGTCTTCATTCAGAAACTTACTCTTTCAGAGACCACCATTAATTCATTTACCCTGAGCTGTTTGTCTTCTTTTAGAAGGTGACTAAGATATATATTTCCCATTTGGATCATATGTGAGCTTGTATACTGGACTAAGGCTAGAGGCCTTGTTTTAGGTCTGTCTACCAATAATTAGCTTTATTACCTTAGACAAATCATTTTACTTCTCTAGGGCTCAGTTTCCTCCCCACTAAAGGGAAATGCTTGAAACAGATGATTGCAAGGCTATTTTCCAGTTATTATGTGAGATCTAAAATCTAAGTGTCCAGAGTTTTCCTAATTAGGGGAGAAGGAATGACAGTCCTCAGCTTGTTAAGAGCTGAGAGTACATAATTAGGCAAGGATTACCTTTAATTGAATGAGTGAGGAAGAATAAAAGAATATAGTAGAAGCCTGATTGTAGTAATAAGGAGAGAGGAAACTAGAGAGTTTAAAAATCAGCTTTATCAATATCAGGAAATAACAATGATGATGCTTGCAGATTATGAAGCTTACCGGTATCCTGACTGCAGTTCTTCCAATTGTTTCCCTTTTGGCCAGTACTTCATCTGGATCCAGCAAAAACTAGGTTCAGAAAACATATCAAACAAGAGAGAAAATAATATAAAACTGTGAGCATAAAGTCTGACCAAGAACTGTCTCCTCAAAACCAATCCTTTCTCCCACAATACCTGACTAAGGATCCCTATAGTCTTAGGAGATTTAGAATCTAGGACAGGGAAAGAGTTCCTTCCCCATATTTCAGCTCTTTTACTCACCACAGCTACATCTGCCTTTCTTTTCCGTGAGCGGGAGGATTCTGTTGAGCCGCTACCATTTTGTTCTCTTCCAGGCTCATTTCCCCTCTTCTTATTCTCGTCCTCTTTCCCATTCCACTGATCTTCCTTCCCATCGGGGCTTCTTTCCTCCCTCCCTTCAGCATGTTCACTGGGACTTTGATTTTTCTTCCCATCAAAGAGCTCACCAGAACTTGGATCTTGCCTGCCATCAGGATTTGGGTCTTCCCTGCCATCAGGTCTTGGATCTTCCCTACCATCAGGGCTTGAATTTTCCCTTCCATTTGGTCTTGGCTCATCTCTTCCATCAAAAAGCTCATGGAGACTTGGATCCTGCTCTCCACAGATAAGCTGGTGGAAGCTTGGATCTTCTTCCTCACAGATGAGATCAATAGGATTTGGGTCTTCCTCCTCACAAATAAAGTCCTCATCATCGGGGTGTGGAATTACCTCCTCACAGATAAGATCATTAGGGTTTGGATCCTCTTCATCACAGATAAGATGATCAGGGTTTGGGTCTTCTTCCTCACAGATAAGCTCCTCTGCATTGGGATCTTCCTCATCACAGATAAGCTCCTCTGGATTGGCATCTTCTTCCTCATCACACATAAGCTCATCGGGGTTGGGACCTTCCTCTTCACAGATCAGCTCATCAGCATGGGGGTCTTCTTCCTCACAGACAAGCTCATCTAAGCTTGCACCTTCCTCCTCACAGACTAGCTCATTGGGGTTTGGATCTTCCTCCTCATAGATAACTTCATCAAAGCTTGGATCATCATCCCCATAAACAAGCTCATCAATACTTGGATCTTCCTCCCCATCAAAGAGCTCATCTGGGCTTGGCTCATGTGTCCCGTTCATAAGTACATCATGGCTCCGCTCATGTGTACCATTCATAAGCTCATCATGGCTTGGCTCTTCCTTCCCATTCACAAGCTCATCGGGGTTTGGCTCTTCCTTCTCATCAACATGATCTTCCTTTACATCCTGGGTAAATTCCTCCTTCCCCTGGCATTCCTCAGAAGCACTGCAAAAATAAAGCCAATGGCGATTGTGGAAAGGGCTCTGCCCCTAAACCACATTCTCCCATTCTTTGCCACAGAAATACTCACCTTTCTCTGGACATTATGGCAGAGCAAGGGCTAAGACCTCAGTTCTAGAGGGACAGAAAGAGGAAAGATTAAAAGGACTGTCTTTGCCTAGCAGTAGCAATCTACCCTGCGGCAACCTAATTCCCAAAAGTACACATCCCTCTCCCTCCTTCCTCCTTTCCTTCCCTGGGTGGTGAGATCGAGTGTCCCAAGCCCCCGAGGGAAAAAAACAGTTTGGAAAGGGAGAAGGGCCACATATCCTCAAGATCAATCTCTAAGAGACGACCCACCCACTCATTGCAAAAAGACTCTGACTTCCGCTCCCCTCAGAGAACAGCAGTTCTTGGGGTGCACTGGTCTTTCCAATTCAAGTGCAACCCGGGGCACCAGACCTGCCTCTATGGATTTATGTGCAAATCAGTGGAATTGGGGGTCGGGTGGGGGAAGGTCACTTCCGCCCCACCCTTGGCGTGCCTCCCATCTAACCACCAAACTAGAGAAAACGAGTCAGATCTATCTCCCGCGAACCCCAACCCTGTGGTGCCGGTGGAAGCGGCGGCGACCAAAGTAGTGGCTACCGCACCTCCAGGGTAATCCCGGGGTCCGCAGAATCCTGCTTCACCTGCTCTGCCATCTCTCTTACCTCCCTTGTCCTCCCCTTACCTCCGCCGTTGCTCTGGCGGGCGGCCACGCGGTGAAAATCCAGGTGGCAGAGGTAATGACCAAGCAAGGCGGGAGTCTTGCCAGGGGTAGCCTCGCTAACCCGCCAGGTGACGGGCAGCGTGTACTGCGGACCCGCGTGGTCAAGCCGGCGAGCGAGCTAACAGCGTGCGCTCCTCTGCCTCTAATTCCCTGGCCTTCCAGAGCCCATCTCCCGCCCGCTCACTGCCCGCTCTGCTGGCTCGCTAGCTCTGGCTAGCTGGCTGGCGGCTGGGGCTGGCCCGCCCGCCCTCAGGGGCGGTGTTTGCGGCTCCCACTCCCCGCCCTCCTTCCCCGACCTCCCGCCTCCGCTCGCAGCTCCTCCCGCCACACCACAAGACGTTGCGGCGTGCCGACTGTGGCCCTCGCCGGCTCTGCTGGCTGGTCTTGCCTGGTGGCAGCCGAAGGACGCGGAGCTCCGCCTCCAGCACCAGCTACCAGCCATTGGGCTGGAAAGATGAAGATGCGAGGACCCGGCTGCAAGGACCCGGCTGCGAGGACCCGGCTGCAAAAATAGGCTGCAGGGTCTTGGCTGCAGGGACTTGGCCGCAGGGATTTGGCCGAAGGGACTCGGGTGAGGCTGCAGTGGCTGTGAAGACTCGGCTGCTGGCGCTCGGCTCTTTTCGGAACTCGGCTGTGGAGCTCTCCAGCTGTGGCGACGTGATGCCCAACGTGCCCGCCTCCCTCCTCCTGCCCTCCCCGGGGAGCCCCAGGTGCATCCTTACCCGCAGAGGGCGGCGGCTGGTGGCGGCAGCAGGCGGAGGCGGCGGCAGCGGGGGCTGCGGCAGCGGAGCCGGAGGCTGCGGCGGGGGCGGTAGCGGCTGGGGAGGTGGCGGCGGTGCCGGGGGCGGCAGCGGCGGTGGCGGAGCTGGGGGCTGCTGATGGATGCCCGAAGGCGGCAGCTGGTGATCGGGGTTGGCCGAGGGAGGCAGGGTGAAGAGGAGGAGAGGCTAAGGCCAGAGGCGAAGAAGAAGGAGGCCGGAGGAGGCCAGAGGAGGCGAAGCTGGCGAAGCTCGGAGCTCCTGGGCAGCTCTGGTGGGATGTGCAGGACGCAGCTACCTTCCTTTATACCCTGACTGCCCGCGCCCCCCTCCAGCAGGACAGTAAAAAAATATCTAAGGCTCGCAGCTGCCCCCCCACCCCACCCCCTCATTTCTCTCCCTCCCCTCCCCAAACTCCCCACCCCCACCGACTCCCCACACTCCCCCCCTCAGGTACGGTCAGTTCAAGCCTCAATGCTTGGGCCGGGCTAGGGCCAGCTCTCCCTGCCTGGGCGTCGAGTTCTGGGGGTAGGGGGCACCGCGCCAGCCGCTGGGGATGAGAAGCTGCTCCCCCTCGTCAATTCATAAGGAGCATGCGCAGTGAGATGCAGCTGCCTAAGGGGGGGTGGGGCTTCCTGGTGCTCTGGGAGAGGCGAAGGGAGGGGGGTGCTCGCAACTCGAGGGCTGAGGGAAGGGAGGTGGGGCTGGCCCCAGCACCGCTGTTCTCTCTCTAAGCAGCCCGAACTGCAAAAAGCAATGTTGGTCCTCTACAGATCTCTGTAAACAAGGAGGCAATTGTGATAGCTCTTTTGGAAGGGGAGAAATGATATGGGGGTCCCCGACTGAAGGCCTGGGTTTAGCCTCAGACTTGGGGAACAGTGTCATGAGATGGGGTGAACTTGAAAGGGATGGAGAGGCACTACTGCTCTTTGGCCTCTGAAATCGCCGCTGTAAACTGTACTTGATGTCTTTCTCCAGAGTGTGTGTGTGGAGGCGAGTGGAAAAGGGGTTTTAGCGGATTTTCTTGATTTTCAAAGCCATGATGCCAGTCCTAACTCTTTCTCTTCTCCTTAGTTCCTGTTGTAATATACTCCCAGCAGGCCAAGCTTACCTGACTCTGCAGATGCCTGTGTGATTTTCCCTTATGCCTTTCATTCATGTGCAACCCCCTGCTTCCCAGTCTTGGGAGACCTTTCCAACCCAGGCTGAGCTCTCTAGCTCCTGAGGCCCCTTCACACTTATTGGTTGTACCAGACATTCTGGCCCCTGATTTTATTCAACTTAGCACTTTGTTGCACATGGCCTTTCGGTGGTATCTGGCATGACTGCAAATCAGGGGTTCCTCCAAAAGAATCTTCCAAAAGATTGTAAGCTCAAGAGAGTCATGATTTATAAATGGTACTCTTCCTGGCCCCTCAACAAAATGCCACAGCCATATTTTCTGAACCAAAAGTTGGGAAGTGTGATCTGACAAAGGATGTTTCTTTGGGAAAGCATCTTTACTTACTAGTACACTTTCTTTTCTTAGAATGGAGACAACTCTGAAGAATCTCAGAGGTAGAATCTCTGCTCACAAACCCAACTGTAGGAGGTGTAGGTACATGATCATATTTGTGAAATGAGTGAGAATGGATTTGGAGTCAGAAGTCTTAGGTTCATTATCAAGCTCTTCAGCTTACAGCTGGTGTGACCTTTGGCAAATCACATATCTCTGTGCCTCAGTTTCTTTATCTATGGATGACAGATGTTCTAACTGACATTCAGTCCTTCCAATGAATAAAGATAGCAGGATACTATGAATAAAGGGATGAGGATAAAAAACCTTCTGCTAATTAATGAATAAAGATAGTGGTCTCCATGGTGCCTAGGGTTAGAGGGATTGCGAAATGATTACTAGGTTCCAGGTGTGTTTGAGGGAAAGAAGCATGGAGGAACCTGAGATCATGCAGTTGAACTGCACTGTTAAGAGAATAGGCTTTTAACCCAAATCTTTTACTGACTAACTTGTTAGCAAGTCCTTTAATCTCTTTGGGTCTCAGTTCATGATCTTTAAAATGGAAATTGGATGGGGGAGGACTAGATGACTCTAGGTCCCTTCCCACAAAGAACCCCTTCCAACTCAATGTTCAGTAATTTTAAGTTCATCCTGCAAAGCAAGGATTCAATTTAACTCAACAAACATTTACTTATATCTTTATTTATTTGTGAGCACCCACTGTGTGCAGTCCTCTGCTAGGGAGATGCTAGATAAAATAAGACATGTCCACTGGCCTCAGAAAACTTACAGTTTAGTGCTCATTTGGGAAAACCAAATCTTTCTTAATCCCTTGGTTTTCTGTTTTCCTCCCATCATTTCCTAGACCATTCTACAATGAAGTTTAGGGAATAACATAATAGGAATTTTAGGGAATGATACTGGTTTAAAATGGAGGAACAAGATTAGACACAGGCATGGGAAATGGGAGGAGAAGACAAGGAAGGGCCAAATCTGAAGTGGGCCATGTACCCTTCTGTCTCCTGGGGAGAGGGGTCTCCCTGCCTCTGGAGGGGGATCTTCCTGGGAAAGAGACAGTCTTCCCATAGCATATCACACCTAATCCTCCTTTACAGATACACATTCTTCTTTCTCTTGGGAGACATGGAAGTAATGAGACAAGGCAAGCATTTTGAGGGGTTGCTTTCTCTCTGATAGCCCGTGAAGTTTGGGCAGCTGTGTGCACAACTGGACTCGGCTGTCACTGAGGCAGCCTCTGTCTGTCTGCAGTTGGTATTGATTGCACTCCAAGGAAGTAAGCTCTCCTTTATCCTTGGAGCTCAGTTTTCAGTTTAGGGATTATCTAGGCCCAGGGCTTCTCCTTCCTGCCAGACATTTGGGTGTTTCAAGGCTCCCTTGTTAGTACCTCAACTCATGTTTGTTGAATGAATGAACTGGCCATTTGTTAACTGGTTTTGGGGAGTAGGGATGGTTGTAAAGCAGATTGAAATCATTGCTTGAGTCAGGACTGGGTAACCTGTATCATGGTTGCCCCCAAGTACAGCCTGAGGCAACTTCTGTGGATGACAGGTCCATTCCAACCATATCCTCTCTACCTATCAAAACTCAATCCAAGTGTTCCCACTTCATGTGGTGAAGAGTTATAAGATACCAGTTTTGAAAGTTTCAGAACCAACCCTCAGGCAAAAGAATGAAGTAGTGGAAAACATCTTCAGCATCCTTACTTGGGCACTCCTACCACAGGCACATGCCCTCTCATATCCTCCCAAATCTGAGGCTAGACCCCTTTTCTACCTTTTTCTTCTTCCCTCCTCCTTTAAACCAACAGACTTTTGTCTTCTTCCTTGAAGGGTCTTGTTCTTCATTCATTGTCCAACTTACTGTTTCCACTCAGTCTTTGAAAAGTTTTGTTCTCCTATGGTTCTAGAATTGTAGAACTATAGAATGTTGGACCAGGCTTGGAGAGTATTCATTTTCTGAGGAGAAAACAGAATCCCAAGTAGATAGAATGATTTGCCCTAAAGGTAACATCCCCCCTCCAAAAAAAAAAAATTTTCCTTTGTAAAGTAAAGTTCATCTTTTAACAAAAAATAATGTGGACTTAAACTGAACTTGACATTGATTCTTTTGTACTTCTCTTTTTAGAGTTAAGTTCAATTTTATTCAGAATTTTGACATTTTAGTGAATAGTCCTTTCATTTAACAGACATCTCTTAATTGATTGAAAGAAATGAATCTCTGGGGGGAGGGGGCATTTTTATGATATTATGTACAACAGGTCAGCCTAGGAGTTCTTTGGGGAACCAGTGTAATTCCCCCACTTTCTTATTTGATTCTATGAGATGTAACTATTAATAATGAGACTGATTTTTAAACAGACTTGTGGTCTTTATACATCCAAAGAGTGTTGCCTCTGATCCTGTAGGCCTTTTTCCCATCTGTCCCCTTCAATCAATCAACAAATATTTATTGATGGCTATTCTATGTCCACTTCCCTGCAGTGCTAAATGTCAAAATGCTATCCATTCTTCAAAACCCAGCACATATTCTATCTCTTATGTGAAGCTTTGCCAGCCGCAGATATCTGCCCTTTTCTGAACTCCTATAGCATTTGCTGTGTACCACATAGAGAAGCACAGACTCTCAGAGTTTAAACCAGGGGTTTATAACTGGGTCCATGAACTTCACTCTTTTAAAAATATTTTTGATTACTTATTCCAATAGAATTGGTTTCCATTGTAATCCTATGTATTTTATTTTAAATATTTCAGAATATTATTCTGAGATAGAATCTATAGACTTTAGCAGACTGCCAGAAGAGTCCATGACACAATATAGATGAATGAACCCCAAGTTTGAAGGGACCTCACAGTCTCTCGAACCAGCAACTAAATAAGAATTACCTCTAAAATAGAGACAGCAAGTGGTCAAGCATTTGTTTGAAAGACCTTTGCTGAGAGATAAGACACTCCTTCCTTTACCCTCCCTTCCCCCCTGTTCCCAGCAGCCCATTCCACTTTGGGATAGCTCTCATTGTTGGGAAGCTTTTCCTTACATCAAACCTAAATCTGCTTCTCTGTTAACTTCCAGTCATTCTTCATAAGTCTGCCCTTTGGTGCCAAGTAGAACAAGCCTAATCCCCTTTGCCACATGACAGCCCTTCAAATACTTGAAGGTGGCTATCAAGTTCCCCCTAAGTCCCACTTCTGTCCTCTAAATTCAGCATCAGCAGTTCCTTCAATAGATCCTCACATGACAAGATTTCATGGCCCTTCACCATCCCTGTCATTCACTGGGCACTCATCACAGTCAGTTTTGTACTTAGGTTTGTCCCTACATCATAGCACTTTAAGGTTTACAAAGCCTTAGGAGATAAGTGATATTGTTATTCCTCATTTTACAGAAAAGGAAACGAAGGCTGAGAAAAGCTGAGTGACTTGCCCTTGGTAGCAAAGCTACTAAGTATCTAAGGTCCCCTACTATAAATTAAGCTCCTTGAAATCAAAGATTATTCATCTTTCTTTCCCCAAAGGTGCTTATCATCATAAAGCACTGGTCTTGGAGTCTGGAAGCCCTGAGTTCAAATCCTGTATCATTATTAGCTTTTTGACAACAGGCAGGTCACTTGATCTCTCTTAGCCCCTTGTGCCCTTGTGTAGAAAATGGGGATGATGATATATGTAGAACTTTCCACCTCAGGCTTTATGCAAGATGCAAATTAAATAGTGCATATAAAGTACTTTGAAAACCTTAAAGCATTATATAAATATCAGTTATTTAGACCTTATACACAATAAGTATTAGATTTAAAAAAAATGGAAAAGTATAATACATGGTACCTGACCTCAAGGAGCTCTCCACAGTCACACTTTTCTGCCTTCCCCCTCCCCCCAACATAATCAAAAGTCCATATAACTAAGCATTGGTTCCCTTTCTCACAACTTGATCAGCCTATTTCCATTTCTGGGAATTCCCTCCCTTTCCTCTTCCTGTGCCCTGCTAATCCTTGACTAGCAATCACCTCCTTCAAGGTCTGGTTCAAACGATGCTGGCTGTTACCTACTTATACCTGTATCCTTCATCTTCTCCAGGCTGATAATTCCAGTTTCTCCCAGTCTTTTTCCAACAGGTCTCAATTTCCCAGTTTAGCTGTGTTACTTTTCTTACAAAAGGTCAAGCTGATATGATCCAACCAACCCTTAGTAAGTCTAAAGAGTAAATATGGACTCTGAGTAAGTTCTCCACTGTCTTTAGTTGTCCATCTTTGTAGTCATAATAGAGCTGGGAACTTCTTAGTTGATGTTTATTTCAATCACCCCTACCTCATCTGCTCTGAAGAACAAATTAGTCAAGGGTCTAATACTTTCTGCTTCTCCTTTAACCTTCCCCACCCCAGTGCTTAGCACAGAGCTTTGCTCAGTGTTAAAATGACAGAAGAGAGAGGGAAGGAGAAATTGAAGTTACAATGATATTAATCAATGAAATTCAAAGGTATTCTAACAGTCCCATTTTAAATAAGAGTCACTTACCTATCCCTAAGCCTTTTTAGTGTGAGGAAGGGATACTGGCAGACCAATTCAGCTAAGACACAAATCAATCTAAAAGGCTTTATTAAGCCCCTGTATGTCTTCCTAATCCTATGCTCAGCTATACAGTGTGGGAGACAGAAGGAAAAGACAAGCCCTATCCTTCAGGCACTTGTACAGTCTGGTTGAGAGACATGCAAACATTCAATTCAATTCAACCAACACCTACTTAGAGACAAGACAGTATACCAGATGTAGCATGATTGATTCTTTTCACAAACAGCCCAGAATTTACACACCCAAATGAATACTGCCCCCTTCAAAGTAGACCAAAGTAGGGGAGGCAGCATGTTTATTCCAACAATGTCGCCATTGCTCATGTGTGTCTGGAAATCCTCTTGGGAACTGGCCATCTGAGTCAGTCTTCAGGTCACACAAGAATCTCAGTCCAATTACTTTACAGTCACACTTCATTTTGGACTCAAAACCATATTACTCAGCCTAATTCCCCACCTTATTCTCAAGGTTTGGCTTCTAATTGCTTTTTCAACTTTCCAGAAAACAGAGTGGTTACATAGTATGAGGGATAGAGCAGCAAAGGGGCAAGATTCCTGCATCCTGATCTTGACTCTGGAACTAACCATGGAACTTAGGGCAAGTCCCACTTGTGACTTCTGTGGCCATGAATTTCTTCATCTATAAAATGGGAATAATAATAACTTTGCCTATCTCACAGGGTTGTTGTGAGGATTAAATGAATGAAAATACTTTGTAAACTCTAAGGTATTATACAAAGAACAAGGGGTTGAGCTCCAACCCAGTTGGATGGACACTCAATGTGTCCAAGACAGAACTCCTCACCTTCTCCTTGAGACCTGTTCTTTCTATTGGTGGAGCTGACATTTTCTCAGTTATCCAGATCTGAAACTTGGTGTTCCTCTTTTATTCTTTCTTCTCCCGCATCCACTTAGTTGCTAAGTTCTATCTGTTCTACTTTAATATTGTTTCTAAATATTCCATACTCGTCACACTCTGCCAATCCAATTCCACCCCCCTTCAGTTCAGGCCCTTGTTATTGAT